>CM062845.1:43844494-44430169 GCA_031772225.1 Eubasilissa splendida
GTAATGGACAAAACTGAGATATAAATGAGATCCTTTATTTTAAAGCTTAAATTTTTATTGTTTAAAGTTTTATTGGAGTCAAATAAGATCTACGGAAGTTCATTAAGTCTAAGATCTACCATCATGTCCACAAAATCCGTTACATCTCATATATACGAGTACATACACATACATTATAGAGAACACATTTTTTTCTGTGATGTTACATTTTCAGAATATAGTTCTGTGATATTTTAATACAAATTAATTAATTATGAATCAATTAGAAAGATACACTTACAGAAAAAATCTATCTATAAAAAAATATTTAGTTGCTACTGGGATTCGAACCTGAATCTCTTCCTATCCGGGGAAGCGCATTCTCCGATTTCGCTGTAGTAACCGAATACATTATCGACAAATTTTTCAGCTTATATTTTATAATATTTCAAATTAATACATTTATTATTCTATTTTTACAAGCAATCCACTTTATATTACGGAGAATTTCAAATACCTTTAAGTAAAACCCGATAGGAGGAGGTCTGCGTTCGAATCCCGGAAGCAACTAAATATTTTTCGATAGATAGATATTTTCTGTATTGGTTCATTTAATTTTTATTACAATTACATATAGGTATATGCTGTTATGTTTGATATATAGATATTTCTAACATATTACATTGGTAATTGTAATGATATAATGTAGATTATCACTATATTAAAATTGTGAAATCATGAATAAATCAAAGCTTTGCGTTATTTTCAAATATTTTTTTCGTTATAGAACTAATGCAGATAGCTCTAAATATCCACGACGTTCATGGCTAATGAAGTTACAGCAGATAGGTCGATGGTGTGAGAAATTATGTTCTGGCTAACAAAGACCATGGTGGATAATTATGAACCTAAAGCTGTAGTGCAAGCGGACTGCCTGTATCAAACTACTAACGGATTAGTAGCAAGGTCAGACGTTACAACTCCAAGAATATTAAATCGTTTGACATATCGTTCGGCTCATTGATTGGATAAATATGAAGAGCCAAAGCACAGTTCGAAACCGAATATGCACCAAAAAAATTTAATTTCTGTCCGGTGGTCCAACCAGTAGTGTAACTATGACAATGCAATGCATTGGGGCCCACGTTGGATAGGGGTCCAAGTAGTTCGCACCCTACAATCCATTTGGCGATGATATTTTTAAGTGTAACACCTTTCTCAGCGTTAATAGTATTCCACAGTAATGGAATTATACAATTATAATAATCGTTTCTAGTTAAATTGCAAGTGCACATCAAATTCTTAGGCTGAGAACACTAATATTTTTTTCCTAAAATTGTAAAAGTTATATGACACAAAAGTCTAATTATATAATTATAATTTTATTTCTACTATTTAAAGAATAAATCACGCAGTTTATACTAATATTCATATACCTTATATACAATACTTATTTAGAGGGCCCTTTTTTCCATCCTGTATTGGGGACCAATATTTGTAGTTACGCTACTGGGTCTAACGCTGGTACTATCCACAAATTCATGAAAGCTGGTCCATTAACTACATTGGATGTCTACTGCAACCAATTGGACGAAACTATGAAGGAGCTTCCGATTGAGCAACCGAGATTGGTCAATAAAAACAGGTCAATCTTTTTGCACCAACAACGCTGTTCAAGCTGCAGGAGTTAGACTTGAAATCTCTGTCACCCACCGTATTCTTCAAGCCTTGCACCAAATTAACTATCACTTTTTCAATGCATTCGACTACTCTTGTAAGGAAAAATATTAAATTATCAACCAGCTATGGAAAACACCTTTCGCGATTTGATCGCCACTCGCTCGTCAAGCTTCTTCGCTGCTGGCATAAATAATCTACCGTTAAGCTGGCAACATATACACAGCAGTAGCGATAGTTTAGCTGTATGTGTACTTTAATTAATTGTATTGCGTCTTGATATAAATCTAACTTTTCTTTTGAAATCAGACAAAGGCAATGATAATAAATTTAATAATTCCGGTGTTTATAAACTTAGCAGTAAAGATTGTACTGCTTTCTATATTGGAAAAACAGGTTGGAATTTTAACATTTGTGTCAAAGAGCATTTAAGATGTTTAAATGGTAATGGTTTTCCAGAATTTTCCAATATTTATTAGAATATGATCATACTTTTGATAAAAATTTGGAATTATCTGTTTTAAATATAAACAATGTTGATCTTAAGTTATGTAAAATTAAACAAAATATTGTAAACAAGTCCTTTTCTAAAAAAATATCTTTTTTTTTCTTTTAATAATCTTGTATCATTAAGTCAGTTTCCAAATCTTTCATTATCGTAACAATTTAAGTTAGGAGCTAGATTTATATTTAAATAATATTTTATAATTATTTTTTTTAATAGATTTTTAAAAACATTAGAACAATTTAACATATATGGTTTCAGCTAGTTAATTTGACACCCTGATGAAGATGACGACGTATTATATAACTTTGTATTTAAACCAGTGTTGCGAACGCGCCACATAATATATTATTAATATATCTATATCCTGGATTGTCAATGTCGACTCCAAACGTTGAGACGGAAATAAAAAAGAGGCTCTTATTAAATAATCTGGCTTCTCTGTAATCATGTTATCTCTACATTTAATGTAATATTTAGATAAATTAAGTGTTTAACTCTCGAGATTTTACCTTTTTAATAATATGCTAAATAAATATTTTTTAATGTGTACCAACAGAGGACTTCTGTTTTGGTACATTTAAATATTGTTTTAAATTTTATTAATTAAATATAAGTTAATTATAATAACGAACCTGCAGACAAATTTTTTGCAAAAGGGTTCTTGGGTTTTTTTGGTATATACCTACTTATAAATAAAATAATGAAATTTTTTAAATAGATATAAATTATATGCTATGATATAATACATGTTATCTATTTAGATGAAATAATTTAGTCGTCAAGATCAACTAGAGATGGATAATGTCCTCACCGCGTAAGGAGCGAGTAATTCAGTTATTTCCCCCCGGAGCCCGGCACGGAGCACCGCGGTCGCAGCATCTGCACTTACAGCTTGGGCCCGCGGACGGCACGGGTTTGATTTTTCTTTTATTGGGTTTGCAGCTTTGAATACTAAGCGGCAATCCAGCGCCTCGCTTTGTGCTAATTCCGCCCTTTTTGCCGAGCGGCTCTGCGGCAAATTCTTATTCCTTGGCTCCGTTAAAAATGCTGTGCTCTAGTTTGAGTTCAACAGGTAGGAACATTTTACTAGTATAATATATAAATTAAAGCAATTTATCGCGTTTCACTTCACAGTGTTTGGAACTCTCATTTCGAAAGCATTCACCTTTTGTACAAGATCCCGTACACGACTGACGAGGTATTCATATTTTATTTTAATTTATGTATATAATCAACGAATGTGCAGTGACAAAATAATTTTAATATTTAAGTTGATATGATCAAATTAATATTTATCACAATCTCTATAAATTACACTTTTTTCTTCCTCCTATGAATTTTGATTGAGTTAAGTAAAGAAGCAGGGATCAACGGGCGCAAACCGATGCAATTTATATATATTACAGTAAAGCCTTTGATAAGGTCGACCATCAAATATTAATTGACAAGTTGATAAAAATAGGAATCCATGGAGACCTACCAAGATGGCTTATCTCCTATATCAGTAACAGAAACCAAGCGGTGGTCATCGGCAGTTTTAAATCAGATTGGGCGCGCATCTCTTCTGGAGTTCCTCAAGGGAGTTTGCTAGGTCCACTACTACTTATGATCTATATTAGTGATATACACACATGCTTTCAATTTGCCAACTTTCTTCTTTACATGATAGGATGAAATGATAGGATAATATGAAAATATTTGCCAAAGTGAGCTCCCTAGATGACTGTCATAAAATCCAAAATAATATCACACGCGTTACAGCCTAGTGTAAGGTGGACAAACTCCTCTTGAATTCTAAAAAATGTTTTCAAATAACATTCACAAGAAAATTTAACAACATTAATTTTATTTACACAATAGACGCACTCAGCTAGAAAATAAAAGCAATGTTAAAGACCTAGGAATAATCCTCGATAGCAAACTTCTTTTCAAAAATCACATTGACCAAATTATCACCAAGGCCTATAGAATGCTAGGATTCATACTTCGAACCTTCAAACACTTCCAAAATCCATATTGCCTCAAAATACTGTATTACGCATTCGTTCGTAGTTACTTAGAGTACGAATCTCAAATCTAGAACCCATGGCAGATTACACATATTGCGAGATTAGAACGAATATAAAATAAGTTTATTCGATATCTTAATGTTAGATCAAATCTATCATTCAGTTCCTATTTAGATGCAGCAAACTTCCACAATATGAAAACCCTAGAACATCGAAGAACACGTGCTGACCAAATACTTATCTTCAAACTACAGCAAGACCATATTGACTGTCCCAGCCAATTGGAATTAATATCTCTCCACGTACCATCTAGATCGACCAGGAAATCCGCACTCTTCCACATTCCTAGAAGTAGAACATCTTACATACAAAATTCATTCATTCACCGGTCATGCAAATACCATAATAAGAAATTTACAGAAATTGACTTTTTCAACATTAGCCTTACTACGCTCAAAGGGTTATTTTTATGAACCACCACAATCTCTTCTAACAGAATCATCCTCCATTAACTGGTTTACCTGGTCGTACCAAGTCTTCTACGGACGTCCTCTATTTATGGTGCCATCAACACTTTATTATATTGGTTAGTTTGAGTGCGATTTTAATTTTGAAAAATTCTACTAATAGGGGAATATGTTATACATTTAAAAACATGAAATATTTGTTCTTCTTTTTCTTATTTTCCTATCAAAACACTTTTTATAGTTTTCTTAAGTGTATTGAAGATTTTTTTTAATTTTTTTTATTCTGCAAATTGACAACAGAGTACTGCGTCTCTACAGGATACGTCTGCTACCGGGCGGTAGCTGTGCGGGCAGTATAGTAATAATAATAATAATTGATTTATTTGATTCTTAGTACAGTGTGTTATATTATAATCGGATAAACATTTCAGCAAAGTAAGACATATATTTGGGTACCCTGCCTGCTACACTAGTAGCATACTGTATTATAGCAGACAGTGTTCTTCCGGTATAGGAGTAAACAAAGTGCAATGATCAATGTACAAAATTATGTATATACAGAGTTAAACAAGATGTCATTAGATCAGGTAAATACTTTGTAAAACTTAACGTAAATGCATTGTTCAATGTATAAGATATTATATTTGGTATATGTAAAGAGTATAGCAAGATGCAATTAGGTCATTCATAATAGGATGACACTAGCAGTAGCGGTAGCAGTCGAGGGGTCAGTAGAATCTGCGCGAATCTCTTATTATTTTAATACATCAAGTAGTGTACTATTTATTGCAAATATGAAAAAAATACTCACACTAAATCATATTTTTTTACCTTAAAAAATAGCTTATACGAAGCCCCTGATCGTGTAGCAGCCACCACTGCATCACCACAATAGCTATAACAGCTAACAGCTATAGCCGATTGCTTTTCTTACCGTACATCGTGTACATTGCCAGTAAAAAACACATCATAGTTGCGAGATCGCGAGTCTTATATAAGTATGTTGAACGTGTTTTATTTAATTACTTAAATGATTTATTTTTTATATATTTAATAACATTTATTATGCATTTACATCATAGTAGGCAAATGCGTCAAATAACGTTTATTTCCTTTAAATCTACTGGAAACTAAAAGAGGTTTTTTTTATAGAGCTTTCCTCACATATAATCACACGTAAATAAAATCTTGAATAATTACAATTATTTCACATTTTGAACACATCCATAGTAGCGATTACCACAGATGGTTGTGAATGTCAAATAAAATAAAATATATATTAACCATCTGTTATCTACGGTATTAACGTGGAAACGATAACTGTCAGAACGAACAAAGATAATTAATAAAGTAAAAACTTTATTTTTTAATTTTTATGGTTAACCATTATTAGAAACCTCGACTTTTGGTTCCTGAAATGTACAAAATTGTAAAATGTAAAAAAAAAGGAAAACTGGTTTTTAAAATATTTAGTATTCCGCCATTCATTAATATTTTGAATACTACGACTTCCATTCATCCTTTCATATTGCTATATCTCCTCTACGGTAGCTTGGGTTATATTAACGTTTGAGGCTTCCATTGGAATCCTGAAAAAAGAATATTGAATAATATAAATAGAATATTGGTTTTGACATAACCAAAAAATATTCATGGCAGTTTTACTGTAATGTATGAATATATTTCATGTTTCATTTCCAATAAATACTAAATTGAATATACAAAAGAGAAAACGTTTTAGTAATCTTAAATCTAGAGATATTAAAAAAAAGTTTGATTTACTTACGTCAAAATTTAATAAGAAAGGTCAATTGCAATAGCATAGATAATAAAATCAGTAGACTATGATACTTGCCATCAATCAGTAGGTTTCCGCTACATTGATGAAAAAATTTCATTTCAATTTACTGTTATATATATAACAGTAAATATATATATATATATATTTATTTACTGTCAAAATGCTATTTAATATATAAAAGATAAAACATTAAGTTGTCTTAATCTAAAGATATTAAAAACACGTTCGACATTTTCGCTACTTTGGCGAATATTTTTTTTAACTAGCATACTACGCCCAAGACTTGCTAGATGTCCAGAAAGTCATAGAAATAGATGGAGATACGTAATATTGTTATGAATACTAAAATTTGAATGAAATGATAATAATTATGATAGGATATTACGAGATACAAATTTTATTTCGAATTATTTTGCAGAATTTTTAGTTAGGTACGGCTTATTTCAAAGCACTGATTGCACGCAGTTGGCAGGTAGGTACTACTTTAATAATGTGACACTAATACAGGGTGAATATTATGTTCCAGACTGATTTTATTTGACCGCCATTTTAACTTGGCATTTGGTAGTCGTAGAGAGTAGTTAATTACAATTTAGTATGAAGCATCTAATGCCTCAACAACGTGTTAAAGTTATTAAAACATTTCAAAACCGACTTTTGGAAAAAAATCATCATGAGTGACGAAGTTCATTTCGTCTTGGCGGGTTTTGTTAACCTTTTAACTGCCAACTCTATTTGAATTGGAAGACACCACATAGGGTAAAACTAGGCATTATGGATCTTGACTTATCTATCAAAACCTGAATGATTTAAAAATATAATATTTATCCCTGCAAGTTTGCAAGGTTTAAAGGTGCGTGTTAATATGCTTATATATACAAATGTTGGCATAGTAACGGGCTCATGGCATTTAAAAGGTTAATAAACAAAACAGCCGTTATTGGAGCACTGAAAATCCTCAATTGATATACAAACGACCTTTACACTAGTGATGAGAAAAAATGCTACTCTCGACTCACTGGTGTGATTATGATTGGTATTCGATAACATCAATGATTGCAAACTGTGACTGTGATCACAGTTTCATTACTAATGCGTATGCGTATGCGCCGCACGATATCACAATAAACGAAACATTATTTTGAGCGTATTGATTTATATCGTTAAAACCTAATTTTCGCAAAAAAATTATTCTAGCATAAATAATTAATATTAATCTAATTTAATATCATCATAAAAATAATGAAAATGCTTAAAAAAATGTAAATTTATTTTCCGGGCCAAATTCTCAGCAAATATGCGTAAACCGTTTTGGTAGAATCTACTGAATGGCATCAATCAAATTACGGAATATTTGTTAGATGGCGCTGATTCAACTGATAATCGATTTAAACGACGGCGTCAGAAAACCAATGGAATTTTTAACGAATTTAATTACGATTTACGATATTACCAGATATTAAATCACTGATAGTGAGTGACTCAAAGATATCAGTGATTGACTCATGGTTCGTGATTTTGAGCTCAACACTACTTTACACCCTTGAAATATTGCGAGAATTTTTTCTCGGCCGCATAATGTCAAAAAGTGGTAATATCGACTGGCCTCCTCGATCACCTGATTTGATGGCTTCCGACTATTGTCTGTGAGAATACTTGAAAGGAAAGGTTTACGTCAATAAGTCAATAACGATTCCTGTCAATGCCAATGTTATGAAAAATATGGTGAAAAGAGCAAGCATTTGTGCCGCTGCTAGAGGCGGCCACATGGCCAATATTATAATTTATACGTAATTGTAATAAACTATGTAATTAACAAATAAAAACCAAAGAAAAATATTGTATTTCATGTTTTAGTTATTTAAAAACAACATCGGCCTGGAACATAATATTCACCCAGTATTATGCTATATATAATACAACGAAATCTTAATGATTACGTATTATTGAAGTGAAACTTCTTAGCCGCAGAATATAAAAAAGTTATTATTACTTCAATAAAAGACATGTTGACAAAATATTGACAAACGACAATATTTGTTGATTATTACAAATTAAATTATAGTATACTTTTAAAATCAGCAATGTTAACTTTGTGGTTAAGATTCATATTTTTATTTATTATCTTTGTTTTATTGACCACTAAAATGAGTTTAAATACATCTACCGGTTTCGAAAAATACCATTTTCTTCTTCAGGATGTATGAACCAAAATTATTTTCAATTTAATAATATAATGTATAATCAAACAGAGGGTCTTCTTATGGGAGCACCCACAAGTCCACTAATAGCAGATATTTTTGTAGATAATTTGGAGAGGAATATTTTTGATTGTGATTCTCCTTTGTTAAAAAATGTTTTATTGTGGAAAAGGTATGTCGATGATATATTATGTATTTGGTCAGGTTCACAACGTCAACTAACTACATTTTTAAATTTCATTAATTCATTTAATAATAAAATACAATTTACTTTAGAAATGGAAAATAATTCGACCCTAAATTTTTAGGAGCTAACATTGATTAAAAATAATAATAAAATTGAATTCAAAATTTTTAGAAAACCAACTTTTACAGATACTATCATACACAATGAATCTAATCATTCATTATCACACAAACATTCAGGGTTTCACTCCATGATACATCGTTTAGTCAATATTCCTATGTCAACATCCAATTTCAATATTGAATTGAATACAATTAAAAAAATAGCAGTTAATAACGGGTATAATACAGGTTTGATAGACACTATTTTAAAAAATAAATTAAAAGAATATAATAATCAATTTTTATATAAATCACAGATAAAACATAATGATAATAATGATTATTGGCGTAGGATTTTATACATAAATAACTTTTCTAATCAAATATCTAAACACCTACCACGAAACATTAGACCGGCATTTTATACAAATAATAGTATAGGAAATTTACTCATAAATTCTAAAGATAAAGATGATAAATTTAACAATTCTGGCGTCTATAAACTTAGTTGCAAGGATTGTGCTGCATTTTATATTGGTAAAACGGGTAGAAATTTTAATATAAGAGTAAGGGAGCATTTGAGATGTTTGAACAATAGTGGGTTTTCAGAATTTGCTAATCATTTGATAGAAAATGGTCATGATTTTGATAAAAAATTGGGATTGTCAATTTTGCATATAAACGGTGTTGGTCACAAATTAAATAATTTGGAATCGTTGGAGATAAATAAAGCGTGTAAAACTAATCAAAAAATTATAAACAACCAACTAAATTTAACTACGAGTCCCATTCTAAAAATTTTTCCTAAAAATTATTCGAGTAAATTTGTATTAAGTAATGATTTGAGTTAGGTACTAAAGATAAATAGATTTTTTTTAAATAGATTCTGTCAAAGAAACAATATATGTTTTATTTAGTTATGACATCCTGAAGAAGAAAATGGTATTTTTCGAAACCGGTAGATGTATTTAAACTCATTTTAGTGGTTAATAAAACAAAGATAATAAATAAAAATATAAATTATAGTATTATGAGAACTAAAATATGATACAAATATTCTTGTATATCTATCTAAATATCGTACAAACACTGCATATGCACAATTTTATGAATAGATTCGATTATATAATATTATTTTAGCAATTTGTTAGTTAGGTGAAGCATAGTCTTATTTGTACAACACATCTAGCTGGTCTCTGCATTTTATTTGACAAATTTTTGTGTAAAGATATAAACGAACACAAGGGGCAAATGTACTACGAAATGTAAAGCACTAGAAAACAGCAGCAAGTTCATCCTTCAACTGACATGTACGAGTATGACAAAATATACATTTTATAAATATATATTTATATATAAATATTATTTTGATCGAATTAAGGAAAATGTGCTAATTAAATAACAAATTACAAGAAATCTCTCTCGCCGCGAGCGCAATAAATTGTGCTAGCCTATGACCTTTTGAGGAAATATCTTTTTTATTTCCTTAACAAACTAAATGTTTTATTTTCGTGGTGAATTTCAACATTATTCCCAGTCATTCGGTGTTTGCATCAATAAAGGCTTTGGTGTGCATCTGCTTATTATCTGTCAAGCGAGCGAGTTTGGACTTTATGGGATAAATATTTATTATTAAGATAGATTATTACTAATATTAAATTAAATGTTCAAATAATTTTATTTCTGTTATGAGTTTCGGCTATGGTCATTTATAAAGCAAGTTATTTAATATACGTTTTTGAGCATTGTTAATGAAACATTTTAAATCGTTTTAACAATATTTTTATAGAAATCGACAGCAGAATACGGTACGAAGCAATAAATGAACTTGGCTTTTTAAAGTAATAAATTCACAATTATATTCTAAATTTTTATACCTAGTACATACTTAGCATCGTCGGCAACAGCATAATCTAAGTTTGTGTCTGTTGCACGCCATTGTTGTTTTACACATTAAATTCAGGCTATCATGTCGCATAGAATATGTAAATACATAGCTAAACGATAAAGTGGAGGATGTGTGTATATGTGTATAAATACGGGTTTGCGATTATTCGTGGAAATGTGTACATGTTCCTATGTGTGGCGGATATGTAGAAATTAATTTTAAAATAATTTCTTTTTCAACTGTGAAATAGTGACATAAAAATATTTTTTTTATATGGTTTTTAAAGATAATGGGTGTCCAGCAGAAAATTTTCAAGTTTAATATTAAATTTTAAAAAAACTACAATGTTATTCTTATATTTTATTTATACAAAATGGAGTTTAATGATGTGGATTTTACATTTTATAAACAACATCGTCTAAATGCCGTTCATTTCTCTCAAGACACTCTTGCAATCGGACTCTTAAATTTGCGAACACGCGAAAGCAAAGCGTTGGTTCAATGGCAGCAACTTCACGGCGGATATTTTCTTGTAAGGCCTGAATTGTTCGAGGTTTGTTGCTGTAAACTTTCGACTTAAGGGATCCTTACAAAAAATGTCGCACAACTTCTCCATTGAAACTCTAGCTGTGTATGAAGTGGCCCCGTCTTACTGAAATTGTGTTCTGTTGTTGAACCCGGAAAACAGCTGCAGTTGCGGTACAAAAACTCGTCAATCATTCTGCAATACACGTCAGCAGTGACTGTCTCTCGCTGGTTAAAAAAATAAGGGCCAATTATCCCTCGGGCAGAAATTGCACACCACACTGTCGTTTTTGGACAATGCAAACGTTTTTGATGGCGTTTCCTTGGGTTGTTGGGGCACCAGTATCTCATATTCTGTTTATTAACATAGTCATCTATATGAAAATGTGCTTCGTCAATAAACAATATGTTTCCAAACGTTCGTGCTGTTCCAAAACGTTCCAGCATCGTTCTCGCTAAGGTTTCACTTAAAGAATAGTCATTTTCGTTGAGAATCTGCACGATTTGCAGTTTGTATGGGTGATACTGTAGTTTTTTTTTCAAAATAACGTGCACTATTGATTTTTTTATTCCAGTAAAGGCTTTAATCTTCCTTATCGATTTACGCGGATTGCGCATAATTTCACGTCGAACTTGAGCCACATATTCTGGCGTCGCTGCTGACATTGATGGTCCCGGAGGAGTTTGGTTAACCATTGTCCCTTCTTGTCTGAACTTTTGAACACAACACTAGATAAGTTGCGTACTCGGCCCATTACTTACTCGTCGAATATTAAAGTGAGTACAAAAAGCGCGACGCGCACGAACCAATGAATCACCGCACTTTAAATATTGCTCAACCGCGAACGCGCGGTGCGCTCCCGATTAGTGACTCATTGCAACTGACAAATCCCCAAATCACGCACGTCGAACAATACCCCTCCCACTTACCTCACCCAGATGGTTTACGAGCAATTACAATTTAATCTTGAAATTTTTCCGCTGAAAACCCTATACTTTTAAAAGGTGGGTAAATTGTTAGGATTATTTTTTTATGCGTAACACTGTTCGTCATTCAAATCAAATAATGTGTTTATGTTTCTAATGAAGAATGTGGATATTTAAATTTATTGGGGAGAGTAATTCAGGACGTTCAATATTATTAAGGTGTATAGGCAGTTAGTCAATAGTTTTTATTGATGTGTAATGCATGGAGTATATTAATGTTATAGATATTAGATATTCATTAAACCTAAGGTCATTTTATTGTTGTGGTACATATATTAAGAGTTTCATCTTCTCGTAGGTAAGGTATATTCTAGTGCACTTTTGATTACATAAATATAAAAGGGGATTTTAATTCATAAAATATGATTTCACTATTAGGTACCTACTGTTGGTACCATATTTGTGATGAAGCATCTTGTATGTAAGCGTTATATAGATCTTAGTTAAACCAGAAACTATTAGCTGTGGTAAAGATCGAGGACAGATGAAAAATACTACTCCAACAACGACACTTTTCTGTATAATGGATAATGTATAATAAGCTGGGAATGTGATGTTCTCATATTTATTTAATCATCCACCTCATTCTTCTCGAGCTCTGTCTTGAGACAAGGTAGGTTTTGTTGATCTTTTGGAATAATTTACTTATATGAACATGTTCTGCGAAGTTTTAATGAGAATAATATGCAACATCTTATTTTGTGATGCATTCAATATGAAATAAATGCATCATGATAAGGACAACCCTGACCAATTCAAGGTTCAAATGTTTTCTATAAAATGGATGCCTAGAAAATCGAACAATCGGTACATATTTTTCAAATTATTTATGTATGTCATTATATCAAATACATATTAACATATTACAAGAGACAACCTCCAACAGGTATACTTAAAGCCATTCATATTTTTAATTCTACAATAACGCACAGGTTGGTGAGGGAGAGTGTGTCTTATATAACGCGTGTAGTTTCATAGTTTTTTTACAGGCGATGCTCACAATCACCGTAAGCAAATTAAAATTAACATAATTTGTAATTTGTTAAATATGTATGTACCTGTGATTTTTTTTAGTTTATAAATCTAGTATATAAATAACATAAAGATTGTAGTAGTATGAAAAAAAATCTTTTATCAAGACGTTTTGTGGATCTAGTGTTAAATAAAAAATAATAAAAAAACTCACATAACGTACATAATTAACCTTTTAGTATTCAAGTTTGAATTCACCATTGACCTAGAAGAGCCATAATCTATCAAATTGGTAGGGGTTCCAGGGCCAGAAAAATAAAATGAAATAAACCAAGAAAAATCTTTCGAATTACCTCTAACCGATTGCCAAGGCGAAGAGTAATTTTCCACATTATTACTAATTAAAAATTATCGGTCAAAATCGTATGTAAAAAGAATGTAATTTTATCATTTGTGCATTTCAGGGTATTATTTAAACTTTAACTTTTTTAAATTGCATTTAAATAAGTTGTTTTGGGCCCCCCATAGATATGTGTTAGTACAGGGCCCCTTTGAGCATTAATGCGGTTCGGCACACGTATTTATTCATCCCATAAACAAAGCGTGTGAAAAGCTGAATGGAGAAATGTTATTAAATACGTGGGCAGATATATTTCAGTAAGCAGCCCGAGAGCTCCAGCGGCGGGCTCTCGCGGCGTCGCGACGCCGACGGCTCGCCGACTGAGCTGTCGCGCGCCGGCGCAGGTTAATCCATTTCATACAATGTTAACCGAAAGTTAACAGACAATGTTAAAAATATAATTTTTTAAAGCACATTAAAAATAATGAATATATTTATTAACGTGGTATGATTGGCGAAATGAAAAAGGTCATAGTGATAATTAAAATCTCCGCATTCTCGAATGAGTGATCGTTCAAGTAACATGGCCACGGGTGCCGAGCGTCCAGCTGCGGGCATTTCTTCTATCAGGAGCCGGCGAGTCTAACGGAGGCCGGTCGGGGCACCGAGGCGAGAATCCGGACGCTTTCCAAATACCAGCGAGCAAATGAGCGGCCGTTTCTATGTAATTGCCGCATTTCTATCAAACTTAAAAGTCATTTCACGGATCAAAGTTTCTATCACAAGACGGTCCGCGAGAGGCCGGCGCGGAATATCAAACGAACGAGCCTCGGTTTTTGACAACCACTCTGTAAAAACGGATTGAACATAAACTGGATGTCATTTCGCGTGTGGTTTGCAGAGCGCACATTTTAATTAGGTTGCGATCAATTACGAGTAGAGATGAGAGACGGCGGGTCGGCAAAAACAGCGATGGCGCGGCGCGCCTGAAAATGCGGCGCGGCCGGTCCGGTGCCGCGCCGCAAAAACGTCCTCTTTGTCGTCGCCGCGCACTTTCCGGGTTATTTTGCCGCGAGCCGCGAGCGTCCACTGCGTTTCGTGTCGACCGTCGTGAGCTTCGCCCCGAAGATTCGGCCAAGGTCTAGCTAGCACTGGGACGGACCCAAAAAAGTGACAACCGAGACAAGGGAGAAATCTATACGTAAATAAATATAAAGATTACTACAAGTTTATGTACATAGCCTAAAATATTTTCTCGTGGGCCGAGATTAATTTACATTATTGTCAAGATTTCTTATATAGTTTAACATAACCTTTTAATTCAATTTAATAAAGTTAGACACACACTTAACTAATCCATAAAATAATATATGCACAGAAATCTAATATAATATACAAAGTATCTCCTTCCCTCCCTCCTCCCTCCTCCCCCCCACCTTGACTAAGACCACACCCCTGCCCGACAATAGATTTATTTGCATATTTTTATTTATGGATACTGTTCCTAACGACGACACAGTAGTATCGATACTGGTCGACGAGAAATTAATCAATGTGTTAATTCAATATTTGTTAAAATATTACTTGAATGCATTTCCCTGGATAGGAAGAGGTCCAGGTTCGAATTCCAATCCACTCTGTATTTTTAAGCTCATTGACTATTTTCTCAAGAGTAAAGTGCTTCTTCTTCAACAGCAGCAGCAGTTTGCTGATCAAATTGTCATATTTCAAGTTTCTTGCTCAATTTTTTTACTGTTTGATTTAAAAATATTTTTTCCGCCTTTCCTGCCATCCCAGGCGGTCGCCTACTCTTGCCTTAAGATAGAAATGACCCTGACCACAGCTTTCTCCAGAAGTTAATACTTCTGATAAATTTAATCTACAAATTACATCCATACATAAATGAATATAGAAAATCAAGAAAAAAAACGTCCAAGCATACAATTTATTTAAAGACGTTAGGATGGTCACTCATTACTTACTAATTTTAAAATAAGTTGACTCAACTCAACAATACGGTTCGGCGATCTACTCAGACGGTAGGTACCTATATTCATATTCATTAAAGGCAACTACAACACCATCAGGAGTACCTCACGGTTCACGTTTAGGATCTTTATTATTTAATGTATATCTATTAACGTTTTGAGCATAGTCAATTAATTTTCCGAGCTGTTTTGATATTACTCTAGTATAAAGCAATTAAATATTATTTTGATAAATAGATTTTTTTCCTAAATACCTTTTTAGTTGATTTATATTCATATTTGTTAGTTTTTAAAGATAAAAAATATACCTTTAAATGACGAGGAATTGTGAAAAGATTTGAAATATATTTTTAAGATTAGCAAAATCAACTTTGTGGTTAAAATAATTATTTGAAATATGCCTACCTAATTCAATTTTGTTTTTATAGAAAATGGTTTCAATGCAGATCGTGCATCTACAGAGAAATTAGAATCAATTGCGTGTACTGGTCAATTAGAATCAACCTTATAGGATTCTTTAAAAATGCAATAGGTACTTTCATGTCAAAATAAAACTAAAAAACATTCTTGAAAATAGTCGCATTGATCTCTTTCATTAACAAAATTTGTTCTACTTGATCCCGATCATTTGTAGATACATCGCATGATCACGAGTATTATTAAGATTATTTATATAGTAATTTAGTGACAACCATAGCAAGCTTTATGAATAAAAGCTCTGATAAGGACGTGCATAACTGACCATCGCAGAGGATCAATGTGCTCCACTCAACAAACTCACCTTACAAACTGTCGTGATATATCCATGCGCCATCCCTTGATCGCTTCAACAAGCTTCTCTCTCTCTCTCTCTCTCTCTCGACAGCGGAGG
This sequence comes from Eubasilissa splendida, assembly GCA_031772225.1. NCBI lineage: Eukaryota > Metazoa > Arthropoda > Insecta > Trichoptera > Phryganeidae > Eubasilissa > Eubasilissa splendida. The sequence goes on from CM062845.1 coordinate 43,860,996, forward strand.
TAGAGAACCTCCCAGATGAGTTTATTTTAAATTTAGTTTGCTAGACGTGCGAAATTGTTAAAGAAATCCATTCAAATTCTTTAGTGAACAAATCAATCCAGGCAATGCTTTTTTAATTGCGTACATAAAAGAAAACGCTCGAAGTACGTTTGATAAATGGTTGGATATTAATCAAGTCGCGCGCAATGCTAATCGAGCATATGTAAAATATTTAATGTGTAATAAAACAAATTACGGCAGTCGTAAATGCCACATTGGCACCTAAAACGCTATCGGCGCACTGACATCCCGGCAGGCTGCAGCTACTGAACGAATTCCGATGATAAATTCGCGGAAGAAAAAATGCCGCTGTGAGGATTGATTTTTAATGCGGGCGGAATGTCGCCGGCTCGACGGTCGCGAGCGGATCTAACATCGGCCTAATATCACGCGAGATGTATTAAATACTACCACCTACACGACGTCATTTTTCAGTTTGTCAACTTGTTCCACTGATCTCCGGCCGCTTTGTCAAAGGAATGCCCATCCGAGGGCGAATTTTTTAGTTTTTCAGTAACCATCGCCGCCACTGTCGGCGGCCAGCTGTGACTGCTGGCTGCCGATGCGCATGCTGGACGCTAGTCATCATAATTATTAGCAAAACTATTATTCATAAATACATTAATAAAGATGACTTCAAATAAATAAAATTACCACAAGGAATGGAAATTATAATTCCATCAATTTTTATTAAAAAGTACGATATGGATGTATCATTACCACTATTAACATTGTATTCTGTTACGTGAAAGTGTTTCTTGAGCGCTGTATTATAAATATATTATACATCTTGACCCGTCCTACGTAAAGCATCGTAATTAAAACGTCATATTTAATTGTACTAGTATTTCGCAAATATATTTGATACATTTTTAGTGACAGTATTTTGACATGTGTATTATATTAATAGAACACAATATATATAAAAAATCCTGCTATTTAAAATCTGTATCAAAAATATGCGAAATACAACAACCTATTTATTAGTTCCATACTTTACGTAGGTGGGGTCGATGTATACATCACTTCAGTATTTAAACTACTCGTATAATAAAAAGCTACATTTCCAAGAAGGTACTACCATATGGAAAAAAGTATTTTTTATCTCTTTTTATGAGTGATTCATAAAACGTTATACAGAATCAATTTTTCAACATTTTTCATAAAATATTATTTTGTCATTAAATCTCACATTGTATTCTTATAGATCTTGATGTTTTATATAAATGTCGATGGCCATCCTCATAATTTAAGATCTTTCTTATTTGGGGGTGTATAACTCTATTATTGTTAAATGTAGGTAAATGTAACTCATACATTACATTTGTATTCAAATCAACAGGTGTTCTTTGAAATAAATAAATACATTTCGAATCCATTTCGATTCTCTCCGTCCTCGGTAAGATATTCGCGACCAAATATATTCATTTTTAATAATAGCAAGATATTTTCCTGAACACCAGTCAGGGCCGTTTCTTGGTGTTTTGCCGCCCTAGGAGAGAATTCAAAAATGCCACCCCCTCCCTTTTATTACATCACTCTCTCCCCCTGTCATCCAGCCTGGAAGAATTACTTCATTATCGGTTATAAAATAACTTGAATTTAAAATTAAATAATAAAAGGCATTAATCAAACTCAGTAATAAGCACTATTCGTAATATTTTATGTTTTTAAATTTCTCTGTTCTAACTTCAATAGTATTTTGGATTCTTCCTCTTAATCCAATTTATTTATTAGGCTTTATTAACATACATGTTTTTGTTGTAACAAGGTGAATATATTATAATATAACATGATACACATAAGATACGATTATATTGCAATTACGTATATACTCGTAGTTTATTGTGTGGGATGGAGTAGACTCCACCTCTGATAAATACAGCATTGTCCTGGCTAATTTGCTAGACTGCCGTCTGTGTTAAAGTAGCCAGTTTTTTTCGTGCTATTGTGGTGTTATTTAAATCAAGAAAGATAAATATTCGACAAGAATAAAAATAAAAATAGAGAGAGAGAAAAAAATGTAGTGAGAGTGTTGTAGAACTAGTGAATTATTAATGTAGGAACTATATAATAATTATGTTAGAATGTTGGATAGCGATGCTTCTGATTGAACTCTACCCAATTGAATCATATATTGGGTCCATATTCGTGTAATTTTATTGGAAGTAAACGATATCCAGTTGGTGCTGAGTGTGTTGTACAGTTTTGGAGATAAGAACATATAAAATCTTTGATAAAATGTCATTGTTGCTCTCGGAACTGGCGTGTAGATATTCGCTATTTGTCTTATTTTGTGTCCATGATTTATTGCTTGAGATGAGTTATTGTTAGCATTTTAATATTGGACGAGTCTCAACATATAGATTTGTCTTATATCTAGGGCATTGTACTCTTTAAATATAAGATCTAATGTACCGGGAATGGTACCTTCCTTGTCTTTATTTTAGCAGTCTTCAATACGATCTCTAATGTCAAGCTGGTAAGGCATGTCTTTTTTACTGAAATTATTGCTAGTCCCACGAGTCTTTCCTGGCTCATTGAACTGCGCAGATAGGTTATTATTAATTTCAGGTTTGAGAAACTCCTCTTCGCACTTGCCACTGATGTCGGTAAATTCAAAAAGATACAAAAAGCTAAGAATAAATTAGGAAAATCATTTTATAACTTGTTTTGGCACAGATAGTTCAGCACATATTCGAGTTTCGCATTTCTTTGTATTCGATTACTTATTCCTGAAGGTTCAGAGCTAAGACCTGCAGCGTCAATGTCCTTTAGAAAATATAGGATTTCTTCAGAGCTACGCTGAGTTAGATCTTTATACAATTTGATGTACAATCCATGAATTCTTTGGAAGTTTTCATCTTGAGGTCACTTATATTGTATAGAAATTTCATTCTACTGTGTGAATTGTTATTTTACAGAACTAGATGCCGTGTCCAGTGTTGTAAAACAGTGGTTTACTCTGAACTTCTTTTTGGCGTCAGCGATGGGTTCATCTTCTGATGCTTAAGCGAACAATTTTCTTTCCCTCCGTCTTATCTTTGGCTAAAAAACTGGCTCAATATTGATTTTTCGGCTAGCTCTCGAGCACAAACCAAAACACTCTCAAATTTCATGCCACTCCTCGTGTTTTATAAATATTCCTCTGTATTTTTAATCTCATTGACTATTTTCTCAAGAGTAAAGTGCTTCTTCTTCAACAGCAGCAGCAGTTTGCTGATCAAATTGTCATATTTCAAGTTTCTTGCTCAATTTTTTTACTGTTTGATTTAAAAATATTTTTTCCGCCTTTTTGCCGCCCCTAAAATTTTGCCATTCCAGGCGGTCGCCTACTCTTGCCTTAAAATAAAAATGGCCCTGACCACAGCTTTCTCCAGAAGTTAATACTTCTGATAAATTTAATCTACAAATTACATCTATACATAAATTATACAGTGATTAATATTTAAATAGAAAACGCTATTAATATTTAAAATGTTCTCAGGTTCTTTTGGTAAATAACCCTGTAATGGGTTCTGAAAAGTAGATCAGAGAGGAGAGCAGGCACTTACAAAACAATTACGAAGTTAAAAGATGTAGGTAACAGATTTTAAATCATTTATGCGAGTAATATAATAATATACTTACTTTAACCAAAATACAATCCATTACTCGTATTTGCTTGGAAAATTATTGATCCAACATGATATTAACATGATATAACATGAGTAACATAATTTATTATTAATAGAGACATAATTTGTTACACGTAATTATTTTTTCACGTGATCAAAGAACATTCTATTTTTATTTATTATCTTTGTTTTATTAACCACTAAAATGAGTTTAAATACATCTACCGGTTTCGAAAAATACCATTTTCTTCTTCAGGATGTCATAACTAACTAAAACACATATTGTTTCTTTGACAGAATCTATTTTAAAAAAATCTATTTTTAAAAAAAAAATTTTTTTTTTTTTTAGTACCTAACTCAAACCATTATTTAATACAAATACTTAATACTTGAGATGTTTGAACAATAGTGGGTTTTCAGAATTTGAGAATTGATAGAAAATGGTCATGATTTTGATAATAAATTGGGATTGTCAATTTTGCATATAAACGGTGTTGGTCACAACTTAAATAATTTGGAATCGTTGGAAATAAATAAAGCGTGTAAAACTAATCAAAATATTATAAACAACCAACTAAATTTAACGAGTCCCATTCAAAAATTTTTTCCTAAAAATTATTCAAGTAAATTTGTATTAAGTAACAATTTGAGTTAGGTACTAAATTTATTTTTTCAAATAATTGTTTTTTTTTTAAAATAGATTTTTTTTAAATAGATTCTGGTAAAGAAACAATAATATATGTTTTAGTTAGTTATGACATCCTGAAGAAGAAAATGGTATTTTTCGAAACCGGTAGATGTATTTAAACTCATTTTAGTGGTTAATAAAACAAAGATAATAAATAAAAATATGAATCTTAACCACAAAGATAACATTGCTGATTTTAAAAGTATAAAAGAACATTCTGTTTTTTCTTGATCTTTTCAATCGGTGTACCAGTAAAGGTGGAAAAAATGTTGCGTGCATTTATTTAAAATTTACGTCAAGAGTTAAACCTTAATTCAGTGTATTAAGAATAGCTTTAAATTTACGTAACTACACATACTCGTACATCATTACTTACTTAGATTTATAAAATAAAACATGTATTAATGCAATACGTAGTTGTTACATAAGTAAAATTTTCTAAAGGAATAGATATCACTTGAACGAGTATTTTTCTGTGTCCACAAAAGGTAAGATAACAAAAGTATACAGAGGATTTCTTACCAGCCATAGTGGGGTAGCTGGAATACGCAGAGGTGTCCAGCGCATGCGCGTGGCCGTGGTGGGCACTGCCGGCTTGGTCGTGCAATCTGAAACAACGTCGTTCACTTTATTCGGGTATTTTATTTATTCTTGAACTTATAATCAATGTTAAATGTAAATTTTTTCAATATTAGCAAAATTACTTTATGGCCACATATTATATAAATAATCAGACAAAACACTTTGTTTAAACCACTATTTATTGATAAATCAACAGGTTTCGATATCTATGCTATCTTCTTCAGGAAAAAATGTACTTATACTAAAATTAAAAATACAAGCATAGATAAAAACAAAACTATAAAGTATAAGTGGTGGGTACTAAGTAGGAACTACCATGAAAACAAATTTAAAAGGTGACAAATTATAGTTATAGTTTTGTTTTTATATATGGTTGTATTTTTAATTTGAGTATACATTGTTTCCTGAAGAAGATACCTTAGGTATCGAAAAAAATAGTGGTTTCAACAAAGTGTTTTGTATTATTATTTATTAAATGTAAAAAGTTTTTATTTTTATTTATTTGATATTATTACAATTTTTTATAACATGAATTAAGTATTTTACATTTTAAAAATTACATGGTTTTTCTTTCGCTTACATCTCCAAAAAAGAGACCAGCTCTTGTGCTTGGAGAGGGAGTTACACTACAATAATTTTATATAATACCTTACATATTCTATTCATTGTCCATTTGTGTGCTTCTGAAGTGTTCTGAAATATTGTTTATTTTACAATTATGTGTTTTTGAAGTGTTCATTTAGTTTCTTTCTAAATTCTTTTATATCTTTTATTTCTTTAATTTGTGTATTGAAATTTTTTATCCATAAATATATAAAATTTTGTTGATAGTGTTTAGTGTTCCATTTAGAGATTTTAAAGTTATTTTTAAACCTTAATGACGTGGTTGTTTTAAATTGTTCAGTGTTATTTTCTTTAATTAATTAATTAATTGAATTTTTTTGTAAATATTTTTTATTTTGGGAACTGGGAATTTTGCAAAAAATGTTTGTGTTGATCTTTTTTTTAATATTACTTTGATGATTGTTTTCTGTATTATTTTTACCGAGTTCATTATATTATTGTATGCTCCTCCCCACCCAATTATTCCATACTTGTGTAGTGAGTGAACAATAGCAAAATATACCTTTTTAGAATTATTTATACTTAAAATGTTATTTAATCTTATGAATATATAAATACATTTTCTTATTCTTTTAACTAATTCGCTAATGTGACTGTGCCATTTTAAATGTTTATCAATAATTACATCGAGATATTTGATTTCTTTTTTTGGGCTTAAGTTTCTACATGAGTCGTTACTTTGTAAACTTAGGTTTATGATATGCATTAGGGGTTTGGATATTTGTTTTTTTATAAATTTTAATGTATTAACAGTATGTCCATCATAACCTGGTGCTGTTCCCCCCTTCATACATGTTGTGGCAAATCACTTTCATATATACGTTAATTCTTAGAACAAATTCCATTTAATGGTTAAACTGACCATGATATGATATGACCCGGGAAATATGGGTCTGGCGGAATGCCGGGAGAACTTTCGGTGGGGTGGTGATTTCGATTTTAATTTTAATTTACAAAATATAATATGAAAATTCACTTCTTACTAGTTGGCAATTAAAAAAGGATTCCGAATAAGCACAAACTTTTATTGCATCTGGCAATAATTTATTAGATCAATTACTGGTATGTAAGGCCGGGTAAAAAATTAATTACGATGTAATGTTTGTGATAGTAGACCAAAAGCTTTTATATCAATGTTTTAAGAGCGAGAGAGGAGAATATTTAATAAGATTTATAATGGCATAATAATCTATTTAATCGCGGTTTTTTTTTAATAAATTACCATATTAAAACTATTCATTTTCCGCAATAACTGATTTTATAATATTTACCTATCCCAGACGAGCTTGAGTTTTTAAAACACATTTATAAATTATGAGTTAACAAACATTTAAATACATATATACATTATTATCAGTATAATTATTAGTCCAATGTCGAAGCATCAATATTTACTACAACTATTTGTGTTATCGGTACCTTTGGGGCACTGAGCAATTCTTGAAGATAGAAAATATATTAACTGAGGGCTAATTAAAGACCAAACCTCCAATCATCACAATATTAACGATCAAATCTTCCAAGCCTCACAATATTAACGAACAAATTCCCAAGCATCACAATACGAGTATTAACGAACAAATAACTTGGAATTTAATCTCTTGAGATTTATTTTTAGATACCGATCGGTTTCGGAATGGGGATATTTCTTACTTACTTACTTACTTACCATCACGCCGTTTCCCCGCAGGGGTAGGCAGAGAGGATAGAACGTCACATTTTTCTATCCTGACACACAATTCTCGCCTCATCCACATTCATACATCCTCTCATACAAGCTCGCCGATTGTTGAGGCTTCTAACAGAACCATCCATTAACTGGATTACCTGGTCGTGTCAAGTCTTCCGCGGACGTCCTCTATATCTGGTGCCATCAACACTTGTGTCATATATCTTTCTTACCATTATCTCCTCATTCATCCGTTCTATATGACCAAACCACCTAAGTGATCCTTTCTTAATCTTACTCACTATACAAACATCAGCTTTATATTCTTTCCTTATTTCTTCATTCTTTACTCTGTCATAAATAGATTTGCCACATATACGCCTAAGTGATATCATTTTCACTGCATTCAGTCTACTTTCGTTCCTTTTCTGCCAGCTCCAGGCCTCACTTCCATACATCAGTGTCGGTATCAGGATTCCATTGTGCACCGCTAGTCTTGCCTCGGTTGAAATATTCCCGTTAGATATAATTCCATTCAAAGCGCCATTCACTTTATTTCCTGCAGTCACCCTCCTCTCGATATCATTCTCAGCCTTTCCGTTTCTATCAAACATACTTCCTAAATACACAAACTCATCTACTTGTTCCAAACATTCATTTCCTACAAGTATTTTGCACGGTGTCTTGCTTTCCTCCTACTCAAATACCATCACTTTCGACTTGTTAACATTCATCGTGAGGTCGCTTTCCTTGCATACATCGTACATTCTACTCACCAGATTCTGTAGTTCTTGATCATTATTCGCCATTAGTACTGCATCATTGGCGTACAATAAACAGCATACAATCAAATCTCCCATTTTTGCTCCTATATTCATACATTCCAGTTCTTGCACACATTTATCCATATACAAGCTGAACAGCCATGGAGACATTACACAACCCCGCTAGACACCTTTTGTAATGTCAAACCATGGTGTGAGTGTTCCATTGATTCTTACACACGCAGAACTTCCTTCGTATAGGGATGCGATTGCGTGTATAAGTTTACTATTTACCCCGTAATCAGAGAGTGCATTCCATAACCTTTCTCTTATAACTCTATCACATGAGGAATACGGCCATGTGTTACTTCATCTGAATAACGTGCAGGAACCTGATTCCAAAACTATCAGTGTGGCTCTCCGTACACTTAAACGTATTTTACAAGAAGCGAAGACGTCAAAAGAAACACCAGGACCAAGTACGTTCTCCTCTCCGAGAAAAAATTAAACAAGAAAAAAGCCGAAATCTAACACAGATGACTTTTGTAAAGTTGATATTCATCGTATTATACATGACATGATAAAAAAATGCTGACAGAAATTTGTACCAGAAAATTATTGAAAGTAACATGGGTTTTAATGAATCAGTCAGCACATTATAGAAGGTAATTTATAAGGTATACATCCGGTTGAAGCATTCTGCTTATCTAACTGCTATAAGAGCATTATAGAGAGCAAGGAAGATCTATTGTTTATACTATATCAACAGTAGTCATATGAAGCTTAATATTTGGACAGACAAATCATCTGAAGGTGTTAAGAAACCTATTGGCAAAGGTGATAGGCTGATAATTGTATATGTTGGTGGATCTGATGGTTTTTATCCCAATCAACTGTTGGTGTACAAAGCTTCACAAAAGCGTGGCAATTATCATCATAACATGAATTTTGTAAACTACAAAAAATGGATCGAAGAAAAGCTGGTACCGGACCTAAAATCTAGGTCCATCTTAAACATATTCACTAACATTTGATTTTTAAAATTATTTATGAACATTTTTTTAAACTACCAATATTAATAAATACTTTTTTAATATAATTAAAAATGGGTGGGGGAGAGGTTAAAATTAAATACCACCCTAGTACTTTTTATTGAGCACTACACTACTGGTGTTGAGTGAAGTTGTTAGTCGTGTGGGATGTGAACCAGTCACAGTTGGCTTCACTTTCGTATGATGAAGTTGGACTGTTGGACAGAACCAGTATTGCGTCTAACGAACTAAGCCATCGAGTTATGGTAATGGTGGTGATGGCAATAGGATCTAGCATCGGGCTGTCGCGCTAGGCACAGCGGTGGACTCGTGTTACCTGGAGGTACATGATGTGGACCGGTCTACGGAGCGTGCGTCATAGGATGATAGTACCGCGCGTGGTGGGATATTCTGGTGGGCACAGCGATGGAGTCGTATTACCTGGAGGTATGTGATGCGGACCAATCTACAGGCGGCTTGTACTGCGCGTGATGAGGTAGTCTGGTAGGTAGCAGTAGTCCCCCGTACTGTGCCATCGTGTTGTGGTGGTGGTGGTATTCTTGGACAGCTCTGAAAATTAATGTCTTTAGTATCTATGTACGTGAGGTTTGACAAAGTTTAATGTTTATTTTCATTATCAAAACCACCATGTTGCCGTTAATAATTTCAATAGGAAAAATAATCTTCTTAATTAATAAAATTCCTTACATTCTATGAGTGTCATTTTATATTATTTATTTATATATATATATATAGAATACATACGTATTAAAAATAAAATTATAATAATATAAATAATAATAAAAAACACTTTGTTTAAAACCACTATTTATTGAGAAGTCTAAATAACAATAACTATTCTGATTACGCAAATCATCTATGGAAACAGACCAATCTTTTAACATTAACAAGGGTTTAGAAATTTAACATACTTATATTAGGGACTTACAGCTAGATAAATTTTAAATTTTAGAAATAAGAAAAAGTGTTGATAGCAAATTAAATATTATAAATAACCAAATCCTTTTTACAAATAGTAAACTTTTAAATTTGTTTTCATAGTAGTTTCTAACTAGTTACACACTACTTTTATTTGTATAGTTTTGTTTTTGTTTATGCTTGTATTTTTAAGTTTAGTATACGTTGTTTCCTGAAGAAGGGACCACAGGTCTTGAAACATGTTGATGTATCAAAAAATAGTGGTTTCAAACAAAGTGTTTTTTCTTATTATTTATATAATATATTGCCACAAAATAATTTTGCAAATATTGTAATAATGATCCAGTTCCAATATACTATTATAATGGCAATAAATGTTACATCAACTAGAAGTAGGTAGTAGGTGCACTAACGCTAAACGTCGGAAATGTATAAATCAATATCAATATTATTGGAGTTAATTACGTCTCCACATTGAAAATTATTAGCAGTACGAGCACAGGGATTTCAAACAACCAGACAAAGTGGATGGGTGCAGGGTGGCGGTGAGATGTTCTTAGCACGATGAATAGTTACGCATTCTCTACGTTAGCGTGAAATATTCCAACTCAATATAAATATTCGCAAACATTCAGAGCGAAGTTTAAGAAAAATACACAAAAACTGCGTAAAATAAATTAAGGTGTTCTTTAGTCGGCCAATCGTGAAATATTTCGGATACGCCAAGGGCTAATTTAAACTGAAAAATAATTCACTTATAGAACTAGATAAAATCCTGCCACTCGATTAGCCAACACGTAAATCAATTCGAAAGTAAAAATATAAGATTCCTCAAATATTTTCTTAATAACCCACAATTCTTTAAATGTACAGAATACACATCTTCGATTTATAGGTATTAAGTATATAATATAGGTATAGATCGCACCATTTGTGTATAGAAGATAGATCTATACATTGAATCTAGATTGATCTAGATAAGAAGTATATCTCGCGGTTGGCTCATAGCAGGACATAATGAGGTAATATTAGCAATATATTATATAATCCGTCAAAAAGTGGTTGTGAGAAAAGTATATTTTTCAAATTGCGTGCAAGCTATAGTACCCAAATCATGTTCTATACGTTTTGGGTACTGTTAACTATATAAATCTATGTAGTTAATTGTTAAATGATTTTTAATTTCATTAGGTACACCCGGTTCCACGACAAAAGATCCGCGGACTTTGGGCCCAACGACTTTACGTTCTCGACAAAAAATCCGACCGACTAAAGCTCCAGCCGACCAATGATCCACGCGGCATTAGATTCAAATATATAACGGCCACAAACAAATTAAAAAAATAATTATTTTAAGAAAGAGCACTCAAGAAGGGTAACTGAAATATGTATATAACCTTTTGCAGATTACTGGAACCTCGTACTCATAGGGCACTGTCTATAAAAAAATGTTGATGATGAATGGATAACACATTGATCGCTCATATACTCGTATAATGCTATTGATTTACAATTAACGCACTGTTAAAAAAATAACAATTATACAATAATATTTTTATGATTGAATCGCGCAATCTAGAACTAGAACCAGAAGTATGAAGTTTTATTGCTCTTTAGCATCGTATATGTTTTTTGTATAATTATGACGTTCGTTTTTAATTTTAAAAATTCCACATTTTCACTGTTAACTTTGTATTTTGCATCGGGATTGTTTTGATCGGTTACTTATTTTTAGTAATCTGCGAAAAGTTATATGCACATTTCAGTCACCCCCCGATTTATCGATTTCTTGGAAACTCTTTCTTTAAAAAAACATTTTGAAATTTTATTTGTGGCCGTTATTTCGTTAGATCTGATGGCGCACGGATCAATGGTCGGCTGGAGCTTTAGTCATCTGAATCTTTTGTCGTGGACGTATAGTCGTCGGGCCCAAGCCCGTGGAGCTTTTGTCGTGATACGGCCTATACCTACATAAATTACATGCTCGGGTACATGGTTTGTTGTGTCTCGGTGGAATACGCTGGAAATACTCAATAAATCATCAACATCGTTTAATTATTTTTTTTCAATAAAATAAGAATAAAAATACCTGTGGTGATGTGCCGCAGCCGTGTACTGCTGGTAATGCGAGGCCCACGGGTCGTGCGCGGCGTGCGCGTGGTGCGCGGCGTGCGCGGCGTGCGCGTGGTAAGGGTCCGCGTACAGCTCGGAGGCGGTGGGGGCGGCCTGGTACTGGCTGTTCCAGAAGGAGGGCGGAAAGTTGCGCGAGGACATCGGGGATGATTCTGAAATCAATTAAATCGTCAGACAGTACAATGGTTTTCAAATCAACCGATCACAGGAACTAAAATATTTTGAAACGTATTCTCAAACAGCACTGAATTATTCTAGGTAATTAATTTATAAATATTTGTTAAATTAACATTTTAGCTATATAAATTCTAAAACTGCATTATGCTTTCGATATGATGAAGATGCGGTTTATAAAATGATCAGTGAGATGAGTTGAAGAAATCCAGGATTAGAAAAACAGTCCATCGTTTTCGGTTACAGACAGATTTCATTTGAGATTATTTTTTGAACATTACCATTTGCTACAATTTAACAGCGAATTATTTTAAGATACACGTAATGATGATAAAGAATTGTTTGTGCATTAAAATAATTAAAATTGAACATTAAATAACTAACCTAACCTAATTTAACCTAAGCTAACCTGACCATGCTATTTTTTTATTATTTTATTGCACAAATAATTCGTTCTAAGGAACGAAGTATTTGTTTTAATGTACTCATTAAACTTCCCATTACCATTTATTCTCTATTTAATGTTATGTTTATTGACTTTCAAAATCACAATAATAACAATAGACCATATACAAAAAAAAATTCAAACAATGAAACTAAAGTTTGAACTGATCTCCTCCGCGGTGTCAAATAAAGATAACAAAGACATGTTCCAAATAATATTTTTTCAAATATTAAAAGTATTTACAATAAATACTAATTCCGAAACGATAACATTACACACACACAAATCTCTTTTTCATTTGTATCGCGGTATCATCCCAGGTGGACAATTTTTTTTATAACATGAATAAGTATTTTACACTATTAAAATTACATGGTTTTTTTTTCGCTTACCTCTCCAAATAAGAGACTAGCTCTTGTACTTGGAGAGGGAATATATGTACCTAATTGTATTCGTACGCCCGTCCATCCGTAATAATAATGAAAAAATAATCAATATTTGCCGTCAATGTGGCATCGTTGTTTTTAATATTACATAATTACAAAACAAACAGCACAGAAAGCGGCACCATTGTAGCTTTCAATTAATTATTCTAAATTAAGGCATTGATTCTTTGGATACCGCACATTGTTAGCGGTATTTAAGAATAGTCTTGGTTGTTAGCTAAAGCAACAATATTATTTACGAAGGTGTCATATTTTTTCACAGCTTTTTGGTTTATTTACCTTTTAAAAATAATTTTAAATAGGCATGATATTATAATGAAGTTTTCGCGTATCATTTCCGATTGGTCCAGGTTTTAATTTAATTGAACGCAAATATGTATGAAACGGATGAGAGGAAGAGTGGCATGAAAGAACCATATTCATTTATTCTGCAGTTTCTGAAAAAATCTCACTTTTTTAATTTTGATATAGCTACACTAGATGCTTGTCATCCATAAATATTTAATAGTTCACCGAAAACAAATAGCGCCAGTATCGTATTGGAGATTTTGTCATTCAAAAGAACATATTGGGTTTTATTAATATTCTTATCTACCTTGTTTTTTTAATATTCTCATATAACGAAGTAATGCCAAAATGACTTTATCATGGTTTTGGGCATGCATATAATCTTATAATTATATAAATATTTTGTAGTCAATGCTTTTACTTATAGTCTTATTTGAGATCATAATTTCTAAGAGGAAATCTTTGAAAGACCCGGACAAAATTTAATGAAAGAGTCAGCTCTCTGTGGTATAAAAGTAGCACTCAAATTATTTTTTACAAAATTGCTTTTGATAGTTACCTAAAAACATAGTTATTCCTAAGTCTTAACTATAATTTTCCAATAATATGAACATTTTTTATTTGAATTATTATAAAAATAAATCTAATTAAGTAAAAATAACGGTTTCTTAAATAACGATTGAAGTGAAAATAGTGCAAAGAATGTCTTAGTTTATTTTATAGATCGTTTAATGGAGCTAGTTTAATATTTTAGTTTATTAATAGTCAATGTTCTTGTTATGAGGACTCGGCTCGTTCACAACATTTGATGGCTCTTTCAATACGACCATTTTATAAAAGAACCGAATTTAACTTTAAAAATATGATCTTGTTGATTTTATTTACTACATTACGTAAATGAGTAAATAAATGTCGCATTGGAGAAATAAATATAGGTTCTATTTAATTGTTTTTTTTTTCTTATAAATCTGGTTCATTCACATCACTCTTCCCCTATATATTTTTGTTGTAAGTCATGTTGTTGACATCATTGAAATATTTTTGAAATCTGTTTCATACCCAAAAAGTTAATGTAGAACATCGTATTTAATTTTGTTTAAATTATATTATCATTCAGAAATATGTAGGTACTACTTTGATATAAAAAAATTATCATTCCGCGTGATTTCATATCTTCCATAAAAAATCAATCGAAAAAATTTTTTTTTTTTTAAATATTATTTTCGATGTTATAAAAACTATAAACAGCGAGATCACATCAAGTGACAAAAAGATCTCCATAAAGAGAAAATGGAGAGGAATGTCTGCGGGCCATTAACCGCGAAGCGAGCGTGTGCCACTGACTGTGTGTGTCGTCCGCTGACTGGTGACGCGGCCGGCAGCTGTCAGCAGCCCTGCGGGAGGAGGCTTATCTCTCGCGTTACAGCACTAACCCCGTGGAATCTACAATTCCCGAATTCCGCCCAAATTCCCAGGAATATCCAAATTTCAAGAAGGAACCAATAACGCAACTCAATTGTTAGAATTTAGCAGGTGGACATTCCTCGACGCCGCGTGTCCCGAGCCGCGCCGCGCCGCCCGCTCGGCGCTCGAATCGGCCTCGATTGCTAACGAGGAGCGATTAATTTGAATGGAAATTCTCGGTGCAGCCGTTGCGGTGGACGTCCGCTTTGTATTGTCGCGCCCGTCGATGATCTACTCTAGGCCATGACGGCGGCCTTCACTGGAATGTCTTTTGTTTTATGACGTACATCGTACGGCCACTGTCCGATCATACGGACGTTAAAATAACACTGTAGATAAATCTCTCCTAAATGATTGGAGAATGTTTTAACTTATCAACGAAAAATTACTACTCGGCCGGAGACTTTTTAACTCTCAAGCAAAATGGAATTGATTATGACACCAAAATAAATGACATAAATCACATGGAATATGCAGAACAAGTCAATCTATCGAAAAAGCATTGTCACCTTTGGAACTCTTTCGCGGAACTTTCAGTTTCCAGTAATCTACGGATCAGTCTGATTTTGATCTGCATATATAGGTTACTTCATTAGTGAGATATATATTTTTCCTTTGAAAGTAACCACGCTTTCTGGGATTAATAATTATTTGTGCCAAGCTAAGCGGAATTATTGTAAGCACGGCTTACGTGCTATGTAGGTATTCAATTATTCGAAGTATCAGTATCGGTCAAAATAATCAAAGGGAAAAGTTGCGGATCAAAGACGAGAGCCGCGGTCGAGGAGCCCGCATTACACGGGCGGCAACAGGTAACGCGCTCAATAAATCCCGCCTTCGCCGAACCAATTGATAAATGGCCCTAAACTTTGTTTCACACGATGTGTAATTTGCATCAACCCGCGGTCCCTCTCGCTCTCCGGGCGACGCCGCGCACGGGAGGGAGCGAGAGGTGCACCGCCTTAATCTAACATCGGCGAGGAGGAACTCCAGTTAGTGTCCCGATAGCGGTGCCGTCTCCGGGCGGCGCCGGCTCTCTGGGTCTCTTCCCTCGATATATTTGTTTCACAGCATTTCGTACCGCGGAGTTTTTATTCGTATTTTTATCAAGACCGTAATTTATAGAAAAAAGTAAAGAATGCGTCCTCGCCCGTTCCGCAGAACTCGGCGGTGCGCAGTGCTCAGCGCTCAGTGCGCAGGCGCTGGCGGTCAGCGCCGATTGGGGCGGGGGGCGCGACGGAGTGGCCCACTGTTGTAGTGTCGCCGACCGTTTGCGCTGCGCCCTCTCGACACAGCGCCCCAATATTCAGCGATATCTCGTATAAATGTATCGTCAAACAGGCGTGATCAATAAGTACTTGTGCAATAAAAGTTAATTTTAAAATATTATAAAAATTTACCGTTTCACTTAAAATAATTCGCTTTGATTATTTTATTTATTTACTTACGGTATAAAGACCTTTTACGTGCATCTTTTCAGTACAGAATAATAAAATTAAACAAACAATGCAAATTTTTAAATAAAAAAGATATGAAAATAAGAACAATAAAGCACATCGGACGAGATCTATGGAATGATATTTACCCATTATTTCATTAGCATATCAATCCAGTAAGCTTTAAAATAACTCGGCAATTCACTTTATATTAGACGCACAGTTAGTTTTCTTTAGAGGTATAGAACTTTAAAATGAAATGAAACATAAAAATCGTGATTATGGCCACGGTATTGACTTTATTGGAAAGATTATTTTATGCCATTAGTGTTTAAATATGATTTTGCGCATATGGGCGCCGCGTCTGAAAGTCCAATTTTACACCACTTTTTGAAGTAGCGGGGCCGTATACCGGATATAACGCGATGAATTTTGGTTTCTAAGTCGTCTATTGTCTCTGGTTTATCAGCGTAGACTGGCAACTTCACATATCCCCACAGAAAATAATCCAAAGGTGTTAAAATCACACGATCTTGGAGGACAATGCTCAAATATACGCTCATCGACTGTTTCCTTCAATAAATGGATTGTAGCGCGCGCTGTGTAGCATGTTGCGCAGTCTTGTTGAAACCACAGCTCTTTCTCATTAATGTCATTCAATTGGAGAACGAAAAAGTCAGTTATCATGGATTTATAGCGCTCTCCATTGACTAACGTTCTGGCCGGCATCATTTTTGAAGAAACATGGGCCAATGATTCCACGAGCCAGCCATACCATACAGTAACTTTTTGTGGATATAATGGCCTAATGATTTATGAATTTTCTTCACTCTAAATGCGGCAATTTTGCTTATTGATGTAGGCATTCAACCAAAAATGAGCCTCATCGCTGAACAAAATTTTGAGTTGAAAATGAGGATCAAGGCAATCTCGTTTTCGACCCATTTACATAACGTACGACGTACACGATGGTCAAGCGGTTTCTATTCTTGAACTAGATAGATCTTGTAAGCTCGTAAATCAAGATTTTTCTACAAAATCTTCCATAAAATGGATGGACACAGCTCTATTTGCTGTGCACGATGGTGAATCGAGTCATTCGGGTCCTCCTCAATACCACGCTCCACTGCAGCAACAGCTTCTTCGGTGCGCACTGTACGACGTCTCTGCGGATACGTATTATCAATTATAGTATGCGTGGTGCAGAAACTATCCATGGTTATTCGAATTACTTGCTAGGATGGACGATTATGTCGACCGTAAAATAGACATAGCGCACGGAAAGTTTCGCGAGCTGAACCACGATTTTCTAAATAAATTTGCACAATTCGCAAGCGTTGTTCTGGTATAAGTCTATTCATGGTGAAATTTCAAACCAAACTGAGCACAAATCAGCCATCAGCTGTCAAATTGGCTGTCGCTAATTTGAAAAACAAACACTCTTTGGTTGGTTAGTTCTGGTTTCTATAATTTTTTATTTCAATCAATATTTGATACATTCTCAAACAAACATTTTTCTATATATTGTGGAAACCTGCAGAATCAAGCAGTAAAGATGTATAAGACTTTTGTGTTAGAACTTAGTACATACGAGCATACTCTGTGAAGTAATTAAATTGAAACGTATTCGTTATAAAGCAAACAGAACGTAGTTAACGATGAAAATATTTATTTTTCTGGAATGTAGCTGTAGAAAATACCTATATCTACACTACCTACACTGGTTAGTAATATAAATAAAAGATGGGATTCTTTTGTATCCTTCTGTTCACCAAGCTCGCGATACCTTTATCCGTAGTAAAAATATATTCTGCAGGCATGAACTCAATCTTAAATTGCGAATGCGAATAATCAGACGCTATGTGTTGTCGGTATTATTATTGAAAGAAAGCATGGACACTTAACGAAGAAATGATAAGGCGACATGAAGCATTTGAGATGCGGATCTACAGAAGAATACTCTAAATAATCTTAAATATCTCGAACGTAAAATGCGACATCAAGAAAATAATCAGATCCTGCATCTAATAATGCAGTGAAATTATTGCTGGAAATCTGAGCCTTGGAAAAGGAGAACATCATGGCTGAAGAACCCAAACACTGGTTTGACCAGTCTACTGTAGACTACTCTACAGTAGATTGGCCAAACCATTGCCTTAGGTCCATAGACATGACCGTTCTCCTTCTTCCAACAATCTTTCCCTGCATTACAAGGTGCAAGATCTCCTACTTCTACATCACATGTCCGAGATGTTGAAGTTTTCTGATTTTTATTGTTATACACTTCTTTATTTTTATTCATCCGAACCATAACATTTTAATTTACAACTCTATCCATCCAGTTTATTTTAAGCATTCTTCTGTAAATTCTCATCTCAAATGCTTCAAGTACCTTTATCTTTTCTTCGGTAATATTTCATAGAATAATATTTTAAAATTTATATGTTCGAAAAATGGTAGTTAATAAAAAAATTCTAAATATGTGAACTTGATTTGGTGTAATCTTGAGTAATTTCCAGCGTCTAAAACATTTCTACTTGTTATATACATATTATTGTAGCAAAAATGGTTATTATTTTATTTTGCACTGCTTACAAATACCTACAGTCAAAGTACAAATACCTACAGTCAAAGTCACCTTTGTGGTCCCGTTTACTCTGCTTCACAGCAGAGTAAACAGGACCACAAAGGTACGTTGGACGGTGGGACGGTATCCGCCGAGAATGTTGGCCGGGGTTCCCACACTAATGAAACAATAATTTTTTCGTCTGTCCTCCTAGTCGCGCTGCCTTTGTCGTTTTATTTTTTACGATGTCGCGGTGCCATAAAGGAGCCGAACGCTTTCCCGACGACAGCCGAACGCGAGCGGCGGCATCGGATCAAATCAGAACCGTATCTTCCTCCATATCTGACTCGGCGACTCTGTGTGTCCTCTCAAACGATAATAATAGATGAAACGGCAGTTTGTGTCGATTACTTATGGATGGTGTCCGTCAATTTAAGGAGTCTTGAAAATTATAAAAAAATAATTTGGTTATCCGTCATCTTGTATCGTGATTTTCTGATTCATCGTCATCACCATCATCTAAAGCTGACTACACAAAGGTCCGTGTCTCGAAACAAAGCTGTCTAGTCGGAAATCTGCATTTAATGGGTGGAATGGGAACGATTGTCCCTATTTCGGGATCGTTGAAAACCTCGCAAAGCCCCGAATTGGTGGGAATACGCCATCTCACTCTCAACTCAGCTGGCTCAAGTATTTTGCGGAAAATTTTGATTTCACATACTTGCGTAATATTTTCTTGTCACTCTTAAGATTATATAACGTATGTGCAATAAGAATTTTTTTTTTTTAATCATAACCGTAATAGGTTCGATCGAAATATTTAACAATGTGGGTAATGTAGGGAGAAATCAGCCCAGTAGAATAACTAAAAATAAACAGATCTGGCAATAATGTTCACGATTACATAATTTCTAGGAGATATGCTACAATCATAATATGATAAATAAAGTATAAATTGAGAGATTCTCATTTGTACATTTTAAACTATTACTGTTATGCCTACAATTTATTTTCGGCAGTCACCTGGCTCGGTCGGGGCGGGGCGGGGCGGGGCGGGATAGCCGACCGCATTTAACGACTATTTGAGTCAATTAAATCAATATTATATCATTTATGTTCATTTAACGAGAGAGTACTCTGTGCGAGAGTTAAATTTTTTAGTTGTCACAAGTATTTGGATTGAAACTCATTTTTGACACTGTTAAAAGTTTATAGGTTTTCAGATGCGTTGATTATTTGGATTGTACTCATCCCTTATTGACAATTTGTACTTGCAAAACTTTTTTTATAATGTAAATACATTAAAATACTTCAGAGTTAGAGTGCAGATTCGAGGAAGAAGTGAAATAATAGGTATTAGTTTTTGATTAATGTCGGCTACTTGCCGTTGACACAAAAATCAAGACAAAATTTCATTTCAACAAGGTGTCAAATTATTTTTGATTAGTTAAAAAGCTCATCCGAAGATATGCTAAAACAATTGCTGTTAATTACACCTACTGACATTGTACACCTTCACGCCATGTCACTTATGGTGTAGGCATTGAGGGTCGAGCACCATACGTCCCGGTCATCCATCGCCTCTCTATATTAATAGTTCGTCTCGTACAACTCCTTGCCTATTTAAATAACTTAATATATACCATGCTCCTTTTCTCTTTGCCTAGCTGCTTTTCGACCAGCAATATATATTTTCTTAATCATTCTATCAGCACTCTTTCCTTTCTACGACATTTCTAATTTTATATATCAATCTTTTCTTACACATTCAACAATTGTATCTCAATTGTGATACGAAATTCGTTTTATATCACTTATTTATATTACATTACCATATATTCTTTAAGTACCTACAATCTTTTAATTAATAGGTAAAGAAAATATTTCTACAAAACACTTATTGTCAACACCGAGTTAGGTGCGACCGTTGAGTTGCCTTCATAATAACCGTTGCCAACAGAGAGGAAACAGAGAGTAAGTCCTGCGGTATCTTTCGTGAGGTGTAAAGCTAATTGCATTCATATTCCCCATACGTAAATTCTGTGATGGATGATTCTTCAAAATCTTCCGATCCGACTGGACATATGATCGATCAATCATCATATTATCTCTTCGATTCTCATTGTCTCGATTATCTTTGTTCGATATTTGCAGTTTGCGGTTGTTCTGTTTGCAGCGACGTGCTTTGTTTCTGTCAACCTGGGTCTTCCGGGCATTTAAAAATGTTTTTACAACGACCGCGCCAAATATTAACCCGCCATAGTCGCTATGTAAAAAATCACGCGGTTAGTCGCGTATCTAGCATTTTGCTCGCGCTTTTTAGCCGATGGGGATAATTTTTTTTTCTGTAAATTTTTCTTAAGTATAATAAATGAAGCTAACTTCACGGTTATTCAAATACAGTTTTATTATTTAAATTGTTTACAATGTTCAAAACGAAAAAGTTACTAACACTCATCAATATTTCAACCTGGACCTATTGATTAATGTCTATTTATTTACTGGTCTGGAGTGTACGACAATAATTTGAATAAGACTTTTTAAAATGATCATTTGTAAGTACCTACTTACCTAAAATGTTGAAATCAAAAATTAAAAATAACTAGTACCTACCCAAACAAAATACCTACAATGTTAATCAACCGTTTTTAATAAATTATATTTTCAAATATAAATGTAATCAAATTGCATTCCTTCCTTTCCAGTGAATTATACATACACATACATGCGATGTTTACACATAATCATAAGAGGACTAATTGAACTCGATATCGACACACCGTGATGAAACGCAAACATATATTGAAATACATACATCTAATTCAATGTTACAGTTAACAATTGAACAGAAAACAAGATTTTAATTGAACAGAAAACGATGAATGTCAACGTGCTCATATCGAATCACAAAAAACACATTTTAATTTATATTGGTATGTTTTTATTGTATTTTTGTAATTTCGTGACAGCTCCAATAATAACAGATATACCCGTACATATATTAATTTTAGTACAACGAAAATACAGTACTTTATAATGGGTGTTTCAATAAGAGGTAGCCGTTTTGATGTTAACGCCATTCTCTCTGGCAGTGCTTTATAAATTTTGATACTTGACAGACTTCTGGTTTCGAATTAAATTACTAATAAACACGTAGGAAATAGGTTTCTATCTTGGTTGGATAGGCAAAACTCTTTTTATTTTTTTAAATGAAACATCTAAAGAACAATATTTCTTCATATCCAGTTAAGTGACTAATTGATTAGAAAGAAGAACAAAGAAGATAAAATTAAGTGAAAAATATTAAAAAATTATGAGGCGGCAGAAAACAGCAAAGTACACTTACTTCGTCCACCGTCCGCTAAAATATGGCTAAAATACGGAGCCACCATCGTCAATTTTTACTGATTTTTAACAAAATGAAAAAAGTATATATTTATTACCTCGCATAGTTAATTAATCGGAAAAATATATAAATATTTAATCTATAACGATTGCGTAGTACAATGTGAGTAGTCCTTTTTGGGAGCGTGCATATTTTACAAGTTCTACAACTTACTAAATACATTCAACGAAATGGACAACTTTAAGGTATGACCTTACCGGCTAATAGATCGTCACATTTTGGATAAGATTTAATTTAAATATTGTGAGTTGTAGTTTATACATTTAATTCAAATTAAAACTGTAGTTTAATTATTATATATTATTATCTTACAAAAGGGGTTGAAGAACTTTACTAAAGGTCGATATTTATATCATGTTTTGTTTGTTGAAATATGTTTTTATTCTTTGATATATTTTTAATCGTTTTAAAATCATCTAAGATAATTTAACGTAAGATATTTTTATTGACTAAATTTATAAATTTAATGAATTGGATCAGGTTTGTAAGGATTCGTTACTGAATTAAACAGAATTAGATTTGGTGGGTGAGTGGGTGTTTGGTAGTTACAGATTCAAAGTATGGCAAATATTTCCGTAAAACAATTTTAAATGTCGATATTATAAGCGGTTTACCATAGAACTACTGAACGCGACACATGTATTTGAAAAACAAATTTAAAAAAAACAGAAAACTCTTCCACCATATACTAATAGTGTTATAACATTGTTAAACCAATCACATTAGCCGAAAAGTTCGATCTAGTTGATTTTTTGTATATTTCGTTATTTTGTCATTTTCAATAACATACTAAAATATTTCATTGATATTGTATACGCTTCAAAAGTCATACAGTATCAAAGGTCACAATTATAAAATTTTTGTAAATATCTTGTTTCCTGTTGATCAACCGACAAAAATAGCTTTTATAAAAATTATTTATTATAACATTTTATACAAAATAGATTTCTTACATTGTTTCGTACGAGCAACTGACTCACGTTATACAACATACAAAGTTTCAATTGGATAAACATGTACGAAGTATCAATGCACTCATTTTCATACCCCCTTGAGGTAAAAAGGATTGTAAAAAAGAGGTAGAAAAATTTAAAACTTATGCCATAAAATAAAACTAAAAACTCTCTTATTTTATAACTTTAGTTAACCATAGAAATTATCGATGAAGAAATACGATTTTATTATAAAGCGAATGAGTGGGCGGAAAAGTGTTTTAGCAGTTTTTGGCCGCAATCCTGGATATGAAGAATTATGGATCATAAGTGAAAATTAATTAATAATATGTATAAATAATATAATTTCACTCCGTTAACGTCAGTCGATGTTTTCTTTACATTAGTGGATTTTTAAAAATATATATGTATATGTCTGCAGAACGTAAATAATAAAGCGCGATATTTCAAAAACAATATTGAAAATAATTGACATTGCGTGTACAAGTACAAAAAGTACTTTTTAAATGAGTACGATTTCGTTTAACAAATTTATGGCTGTTGTCTACACTGAATAAAAAAATTAAAAGATTAGGATATTTTACTAATTTACGCTACGACACGGCACTACTTCTGTTCTAACGATTCCGAAATCTGGTTATAATTCTATATCTAAACTGAAAACTTTTGTATTACCAAATGATTTTTTATATAAAATGTTAACATTGCACAGAGCATATCGATTACGTATCTGTAATGCCGATTGAAAATGTCCTCACCCCGATTCCAAAAAATCTGGTATTATACCACTAAAAGGGATTTTTAATTTTCACATAAAGAGCGTTATTGAAGAAATATAAAAGGCTGAAAATAAGCGTGTAAACAGAGCAAAGACTATATTTATTATGGTTTATTAAAAAAATGAAGGAAAAAAACCTGCGATAAATATATTAATTTTTTGACAGCTCGTGTTAAAAACATGGCGGTATTTCGGACTCAAATATTTTAAAATGAATTTAATAATAAATGCACTTCGTTGTGCTTATTTAGCGTTATAAATATAAATTTACTTATTTTCACAGATACATCCCATATTCTACCATTCAAAAGTGTTTACGAGGCTTTTTGGGCAATATTTATCCAATAAATCAGAGAGCGATAGAAGCAATGCAAACTCTGACGGACGACCGTCGAAGAAATTTGGACAGCTTATACAGGCTCCTTTCTAGTAATTATGTAAAGTGTACGAGCATAAGTATACATTTTTTATATTAAATACTATTAAAGTATTTAGATATTCTTATAAATTTTAATTAAATAATTTATTTTTTTGGATATTACAATATAAGAGACCAAACATGAATTTTGACTTTTTTGAAAATAATATATTTAATAACCAGTGCAAAAATATTCATTTATGAATGGAAATAATTTCTACTCGAACCTTTTACAATCAATTTATAAACAAAATGTATGGTCTCTATATATAAATATATTGAGCATGTATTGCTGTAGTTTTTGCAAAAAGATTCGAAAACTTTACACTCAATTGACTATCCAAATAATAAAAACGAAGATCGTGTCCTGCCGCATCTTAATACAAATTATTAAAATAATCATTTATTTTTCTGTATATTTTTAGTTGATTAATTTAATTTGTATTAACAATGAATGTTAGAACTATGCTCTGAAATTGCAATTCCACAACAAAAATGCGTTCTCTTTAAAAATATTATAAAATTATTTTATTCAAAATATATTTTCACACGACTTACTCAATAACCCGATTAAGGCTATAGCTGGTACTCACTTGACAGTGCATGGCGTTTATATATGACAGTTAATAAACGGGTGATATCTCAGGCGTCGCGCACCGGATTTTAAACCAAATTACCCTTTCCAGTAGTAATATCATATGGTGACCTATAGAAATATTTTTTAACTCAATTATACCATGAACTACGTAAGAAATCGAGTGTAAAAATCATTATTTATCCTCCATACAAAATTTGCACATGACGCTCACTTTTGTGTTGCCAAATTTCTTGTATACCATTACAAAATGACGGAGGGTGACTTTTTCGTTAGTGAAGACATTTCTGATATGCTCGTTACTGCCGCAGAGTCGGATTATGAGTTAGATGATGAGAACGGCGTTGCGGATGATTATTTTGAAGTTCACGTCTTTGTCACGTGATTTAGTTACGCAATAAGTTCTAAAGTATCTGGAACGTTCCAGTTTGAGTATATTGTCAGTTAAATTATGACGTACGTTCACGATATTTCTCGTTTTTGTTGGTAAGTAATTTATGTAATTAAGATATTATTTTTCCGTTATTAATTAAATTAGAAATACGCGCGTTTTTTCATAAATACAGTGAGTGCATCGTTTTGCAGCATTGGTCATCGCCGTGGCCGGCGGCATCATTTTATGCGTGTTGTTAGTGCTGTGTAAGTGCGAGGTATAATATGTACGTAATATAGTTGTGAATTAAAGTACTAAGCATCACATTAACCACAATAAAATCACTGTAAATAAAATGTTCTAGGTAAAGATCAAATAAAATATAATAATAGTTGTGTTATAAAATCTGAAAACGTCCTTCCGAAAAACAATTACTAAATAAGTAAATAATAATTTCCTAAATATTATAGCCTGACAACACTATACACTTTCATTTTTCCTTATTTTCAACAATTTTCATCTTAAAACCGTACGAAATCGCGGTCGGTGGACGCCTATGATGAAATAGAATAGAAGAATAGACTTTTTTTTTTAGTTATACCCATGTTTTCATGGTTTTTTCGTAAAAATATAAATCGGAAAGAGCTGCCCAGTGAATTATAAATTTTAAGAATTTTGGCGCCAATATAATGGCAAAATGACGTTTTAACTAGGAATTTTTTAGACAGATAACAGGTTAAAAATGTGACGTAACTAACTACATACATATGACAAAAATTATGTTTATGTAGATAATAATGAATTAATATGCAAGGGCGTGCACTGCATACAAGCAAAAAAGCTGTGAATTACTAAAAATTTTGGGAAATAAAAATAATTTTAATAATCTTTATATTAAGAACAAACTCTATAAAATTCTATCCGTTATTACCCGGATTAGCGTAATCTTGTATATGACATAACCCACGACTTTTGTCTAGTCGTGGGGTATTTGCGAACCATTTGTAACCACTTAGGTTTTAACTGAACCTAACTTGTTTTTTCAATACTTATAATTGTGCTGAACTAAATATTTTTTTACTGAATCTATATCGGCATTTTGACGTCTGCGAATTTTCTTCATTTTTCAAATAAAGTCTGCTGTTTTTGAAAGGGACTAATTCTTACTAAAAACTCCGTAGAATAACATTTCTACATATTTGTTTTACTTGACAGACTAAACGTTTTATATTTTTAGTGTATTTCAACCTATGATTCCATATTTCGGTGTTTGTATAGATAAAATAAAAATAAAAAGGTAATAATTTATCATCTGTCAAGCGAGCAAATTCACATTTTTTGGGATATTATTAAGTTAGATTATTACCAATATTAAATTAAATGTCAAAATACAATTATTTCTGTTATGAGTTTCGGCTATGTTAATTTGTAAAGCTAGTTATTTAAATTAATGTTTTTGAAATTTAATTTAATTTTAAATTGTCCGAAGGAGAAATTGTAGAAAATATTTAAAGCGAAATCGAAATCAGAGTACAGTACTCGGCAATAAAATAACTTGCCTGTTAAAACAGTAATAAATTTACAAATATATTCTAATTTTAAATTGATAGATAGTTCTCAAAATTTAAAAAAAAATTATACTTAGTGTACCTACCTATTATATATGTAATTAGTTAGCATCGTTGGCAACAGCATAACCTTAGTGTGTGACTACTGCACGCCACTGTTAATATGATGTATGTAGGTATACATTTATTAACCAATATTAGCGCGATTATCGTTAATTTGACTTGAACACCAAAATACCGAAAGATAAGTAGAATTACGTATTTGACATTTCTCTAGAATAGTTTTATTCCTGTTTGTTTAAATAATCTAATATATCTCGCCAACATACCGGCTTCAACATTATAAACCCAAATCCGTTTTTATTTCGCCGCTTTTGATAAAATTATGTAGGTGTTAGGTAGCGGCGTACAGTAGGCATAAACTTTATGTTGTTACCGACGATGCTAAAGAAGAATACAAAGATGTACCAGTATCGAAAAAAATGTGAGAAAAATTATTATATTTCTGAGAACAATTCTATCTACTTTAATTTTAGAAAATTTTTGCGAAATCATTAGATCAAGAAAGAGAATTATTTTATTGCTTGCTTTGTAAAAATTAATTATGTACTTTTCCGTTGTATTAGTACTGGGACCCATATCTCAATACATTTTATTCATATTATTAATATTTTACGTTTTGGAATTCCTTAACATACTCTTTATACAACGACATAATTATTCGATGACATATTATGTAATATAAATTATTTATAACATTGTTTTTGACCACTTTCATGAGTTGAGTTAAATACACCGGCCGGTTTCGGAAAATACAATTTCCTTCATAAGGATGTCAAATAAACGGACTAAAACTTATATGAAATTGTTCTATTGTTTTCTCAATGTTGATACTTGTCAGCTATCATGAAGACTGTACACCGTTACAAAATGATTACTTATTGTGAAAGCGCATTATGAAGTAATGGATCACTCGATAGGTACTAGGGATTCTGTGTCGAGACAACCCGGGAATTTCGTGTTTTTTTGCTGTCTCAAGTCCCGGAACTTTTAACAAAAATAACCCGAGACACTAATGTTTCTTTAATCGTTACAGTAAAAAATTAAAGTTTTTTAGCGCATCAAGTGAAAAAAAAAGTTCTTACTAGCTTTAATATTGTTAATACTATAAATTTACTCTAAATATTGAGCATTAAATGTGAAAAAAGGATTAAAGTAATAATATAATTTGGAGCATTCATCAACTCAAGAAGACAATACGACCTTTCTTCTTCTCTCTTCATTTAATTAGTGAGAAAGAGAGAATATTTGTAATTCTTTGCACTGTGAAATTAATGTGCGATCTATTTTATCTTATCTTATCACAAATAGTATTACATATATACAACGGATTGAATTGAAAAAATATTATTTTGTAGGATTAGCTTTACATAATTGGTTTTTCGCTAGTCTTAGGATTAACAAAAATATTAATTTTATGTTGCGTGTATTTACCAAAATATTATAAATTTACTATTAGTGTTACTGCATAGCTTGAGAAGGGTTAAATTATTCATTTTAACAAGTTATCTGGGTAAATTCCATCTAACCACTGCCATACAGCAGCTAGTGACCCAACAACGAACGGTTCATGTGTATATTTAAAAAAATTAAAGTTTCCATGGCTGACCACATGGAGCCTTAGAAATTAGTCCTCAGATATTTACTACTTTACTTACAAAAAATCTGAAGAAAATGGTTTGGTTGGTTTGTTTAAACAGGGAATTATGTTTCCTTGTAAAATGTGATATAAAAAATTAAATTCATATCATCTTTCGAAACAAAATTTGGGTAGAATGAAATTATTTGAAAAACTTTTTTATGGGGTTTCAGTTGACTTTGGCCAAATACGTACGTTATTGTCTTCCGATGGGTTTCTTTATTAATTGTTCATTTATTGTTTTTATTAAATTGCTTGTTTTTAGTAATTTTTAAACACATATGTGCTTTTGTATTCAATATATATGCAAACTTAATTTCATTTTAATAAACTACAA
The DNA here is from genome assembly GCA_031772225.1 of Eubasilissa splendida. NCBI lineage: Eukaryota > Metazoa > Arthropoda > Insecta > Trichoptera > Phryganeidae > Eubasilissa > Eubasilissa splendida. The sequence continues at coordinate 43,890,028 of CM062845.1, forward strand.
TCACATTATGAATCAATAAGTATTTCATTAAACAGTTTTTTTATTTGTTTTAATAAATTAATACGAATTAACGTATGTTTTCTAACACATCCTTATACATATGAATATTTATTATTTTTAATTAATAATAATAAATCTCATGGTCTCGATTCCCGGAAATTCCCGGTACTTGAAATTGTTGATTCTCGATTCCCATAAATTGAAAAAAGTCGAGAATACAGAATCCCTGATGGGTCATGATTTTCGGTCATCATATATATAATATGATAAATGAACTACAAACTCGGCAAGTTTTTCCCCAACATACGATCGTATTCACACAACCTTCGCGTTTGCTACGATAGGGATGACACCAGACACTACAGGCAAAACTATTCGGCGCCACTTGGGTGCAGACTTCAGCAGATCCGTTCATCTAGTCGGCGATCTTCCGCGGGAACGGGTTCCCTCGACCTGTCTTGCACCACTAGCTACCAGCCTCTCCACTGCCCCCGTAAGTTTTGTGCATGCGCATTTATATTGTGGAAACATTGTTTAACATTTATTTATGTAAAATGGAAATGAATCTGTGATGGGTTACTCTTCTGTGCTCTCGTTGTTTCAGTGTCCGTGTCTCAGAACCGTACAAAAAGATTAGAACTAGTGTTCCAAAAATCTTCACCGTAGTGGACGGACTAGTGATATTGTCTTTCCAAATTTTCGTCTGTTCAAGTCATAGCATAATTTAATATAATACAAATATGTAAACGAAGTAATTGAATTCTTAAGAATTCATACGAATCGAATTGAATCCCGCCAGCGGGCGGCTGGGACCTCGGCTACCCATTGCAACGGTCCCGCAATCATTTTCCGGAAAAGTTCTGTGATAATTAAACCACTCTAGGCTTGTTTATAATATAATTTATAAATAACAGGAGAATGTAGTGAACGCTGATCTCGAGCTCTCAGTGTCTCGGAGGAATTTACGTGTACCTTGAGGTCGGTTCCTAGCGCTGCGCCCATCGCAGGTGTGTCGCGGTAAGTTATCGCTGGTAGCGCTTCACCAAAGGAAAGGTCGATCGGTTTACCCGATAAAAACAGAGCCGAGTCGTGTTATTTGCCCCCAACAAAATAAAAAGACTAAGCCGCTCCGAGTAATATTAAAGGCATTTCCACTTTAGCTGAGAAACGGGCGGCGATGTGGGATAGGCCAGATTTATGTGGGGACGGCCGCTACCGACTGCCCGCGGGACCGGCTCGCTAGATTGATTTGTAACATTATTTTTATGCAAAGTGTCCAATAAAAACATAATTCCAGAATACCCCCGGACTCGGCGTGGCCGCGTAAAGAGATTATGCTTTTATTCGTCGGGCCGGACGGTTATTAATAAACGGAATTTTGCTTACACACGTTTAATTAATTTACCTGTCGTGGTAATAAAAACATCCGGTGCTCAGCTCGCGGATTCTTTAATAAAGATAAGTATACTCGAATAAAATTGATAAGCCATCAAAATGATTCATTTCAATTTTCTACTTGTTTACGTATACGCGTAATGAGAAAAACATTTTTGAACCAAATTACAGGTAAACTTACTACAACCTAAATAAATAATAAATAACAAAATATATCTACGAAAATCATGTTCAATGTCCAGAAAATCAGCAAGAATTATTTTATCCAGCTTCCAACCAATGGTGGTAACCGCGCGATGTTGTTAATATATTCCCTAGGAAAAATCTATTAAAAATTATCTTTATTTGACCGGCAAGAAGCACACAATGAACTGACAAATTGATTACTGAAGATACCTAAGGGTAAATTTCTGACGACGATATGAATTTAGAATTTGATTTGAATGTTTCGGTTTCTGCTGGCCCGACCGTGGTCAGCTTCCCACACCAGTTGAAATATGTCCCGCGCGAGGGACCAACATGGCGACAGCACTAATTTATTTCTTGTACAATTAATGTAGGTGCTTCGGCAAAGGTCCACCGAAACTGATGTCGGATGGTCGAATGGTCAGATCCAGCAGCTGATTAAAGTAGGACTACTTATCGCTTTGTTCGACTGACATGCTAAATGGACGGGGTTTGTTGATAGTCGTAATTGACATTCATAAAATGGACATTTGTTTTAATGGCCGCTTATATCGGATAGTTATAAAATACCATTGAAAGTGTTAGTGATACGAAAAGATCCGTTTTTCTTTTTTCTTCTCCACAACTTATTGAAAAATTCTCCATCTCGTTAAGAACGTGTCATGAAAAATATGCTGTTATGTTTTAAATGAATAGCACACTTTTGTGTTAATTTAATTAAGTGTTACTTTCATCCTCGTACATCAGTTGAAGGTGAGTATCGTACAAGAGATGTATTTAAAAAATATAAATTTCTAACAACATGTACTGAATGTACAAATTCAGTGCAATCGAGTTTCAATCTTCATTCTATTTAAAGTATTCGACTGACATGGATAATATTTAGGTTGAGAATTTATGAATGATACATAACTGAATTGTCATAAAATAGAACTAAAATCGCTAAAAATAATCTTAAATATCCGCGACGATAATAAAGTATTTATATTTCATCTTTGAGGCATAAAATTTCCTACATATTTACACAGAAAATTACATATTATTTAAAAATGACTCAAATTAACGAATCCATACTTTCTCATTAAATATTCTGTTGAATTGTGGTATTTGCTTTTAAGCTCGTTATTTATTTTAAAAATATTAGTATTGTGGTTTATGAATAAAAGTTAACTGAATAGATTAACTAATATTATTTAATCTTTTTCAACAAATGATTAAACCAAAAAGAATGTCAGATAGAAGGATGACAAAGATCATGACCAAGCGGATACCCCATAGAAAGGGATCTAGAGGCGGGCCGAGGAAGAAGTGAGCTGACTATGCGGAAGAGGACTGGAGCAGGATGGGTCAAGTGATTGAGGGTCTGGTAACTGGGCTAGAATGGCCAGAGATAGGAGTCAATGAAGAGCACTTGTAGAGGAGGCCAAATCCTACCCTGGGATGTAGTGCCGTAGAAGAAGAAGAAAATTAAGCCAAAAAGATATTATTCCTGCATTTAATTCGCTTTATTATTCACACGTTTCGACAAATAAGATAGAAACATTCATATCATTATTTTTATTTTTAACTTTGTTTTATTAATGACTTATTGAATAAAAATACATCTACCGGTTTCGAAAAATATTATTTTCTTCTTCAATAACTAATAAAAAACATATGTTATTGTTTATTTAACAGAATCTATTTTTAAAAACAATATTCATTTAAAAAATTAATTTAGTACCTAACTCAAATTGTTACTTGAAACAGAATTACTAGAATAATTTTTAGGAAAAAATTTCAGAATGGGACTTGTAGTTAAATTTAGTTGGTTATTTATAATTTTTTGATTAGTTTTACTTCCTTTATTTATCTCCAACGATTTCAAATTATTTAACTTATGACCAACACCAATGATTAGAAAATTCTTAAAATCCACTATTGTTCAAACATCTCAAATGCTCCTTTACTGCTATATTAAAATTTCGTCCCGTTTTACTAATATAAAATGCAGCACAATCCTTGCAACTAAATTTATAGACAATAAACTATTTTTACACCGACTTTAGAAGTCAAACGAGTGTCAGCTAACCACATACCACAACAAGAAGGAAAAAATAGACTGTATATATAATATACCAACTAAGAAAAGTAACACAACCAAAGACAACTGATCCTCGTCGAATGCGATTGATCTCATCAATCAGTTTTTCGAAGAAAGTATTTAACTGAAGTAGAGAATATAAAGAACTGAGATTAGTAATTGGCCGTCTGGGTATGGGTGTTATAATTCCTCAATGTGTTCCTCAGTAAGTTCTCCTTCTTCATGTGCAGTCTTGTATCGAAGGTTGACACTTCTATACATGTTGCAGTGTGCTGATTTCATTAGAATAATAACAATTTATCCATAAAGCCAAACACAAGCAGTGAGAATGGAATTAATAAAAGGTAAAAAAATGTCTTCAGATTTTTACGGCAGTTGAGAATATTCTGTGTAGATTTTTCTGGGCTGTTCTGCCGTGTGTAAGGCCCGTAATGCCGAGAACGTTAATTAAAACGCTTATGAGAATCGGCTGGTCGGCGGTCTTTTACATACATAATCACTTGCGTCCGTGTGTGAAATTCTCACGGTGGGTTGAGGACGCGTGGCACGTACTCGGATTACGGATGTGACGAGCGAACGGCGCGTTATGAGAGGTGGAACTCGCGGAAGCCGGCACATTTGACATCTACGCGTGCGTGGAAGATTTAGCGAGAACGCGCGAAGATTACGCTTTTCAGAAAACGCACCCACGTGTAATTTATGCAAATGAATGGTGGTACATATATACACGCTTAACAATCATTTTTTGGGGAATGGTGCGTGAACATTTATTGCACTACGTAATTCGATCTATAAGATTTTACTTGATATTCTCGATATTGATACACTCGAAGCGCTTTTTATTAAAACTTATTTACTGCAATATTCAATTGCAATAAATTAAATATATATATGTACATATATTATAAGACTTTTAAACATTTTAGTAAATGTACTAATTATATCCGTTTCATGACGCCGGCGCCATAGCTATGAAAAAAACGCAAGGCTATATGAACCGGAACAAGCATAATCTGATGTATTTAAAATCAGAAGGTGTATCATCATATTATAGGTAATTGTGTAAAAAAATCTTAAAATAAAATGCATCCTCGAAAAAATATAGGTACTTAGTATTTTTACATTGAAGTTGATTTTTTTATAAGACAAAAACTCTCAAACTTAATAACAATTAGCAATTATTGCTACAAAAAAATTAAAAACTCCCTTCATTTCACAACTTTTATGAGACCATTTTTAAGTCGGGATGCATACAAAGTAAGAAAGCCATTTTCTGCCAAGATTTTACTGTTAAGCGGATAAATATCTTCATAAAAATAGTCCAGTAAATTTATATTTCCAAACCACTTTCATTCCACATCCACTTCATCACCATAGATACCAAAAATATTATTATTATTCTGCGGAACAGTGCTGCGAAAAGCTTTCAAGCGGCCATCTTCATTTTCATTTTTGTATAAAGCGCGCAGGCCACGGTATGAACTAATACGGTAACTATGCTTCAGTAGACAAAATAAATTCCTAAAAGAGAATACGGACTGTGACCGTTTCATAGCTGATCTCTCGTAGTACACTTACAGTATTACGAATAACCTTATACAATAACTGGCTAATACACCCGGTGTTGCACGGGTAGTAATCCCCACCTACCCGTAAATGTATTGAGAGAACTGGATACATAATATCAATTCCTCGAAAGTCAAATTCCTCGATTGTTATGTTGCTCAAAATACAAGTTCCTCGAAATGCAATTGTTCGATTATCAATTGACCGAATTTGGTTATTTAGAGGGTGTTATTTATTTTATTAAATAAATAGCCTCTTTCATAAGTTTCATTTTTTTTATCTTTATTTTTTTTTATTTTATTAATTTTTGTCTTGAAATAAAAAACATTAATAATTATAAAAATACATTTTATCCTTTTACCTGTTTCATGACTTTTTATGCTTACTTTATTTTTGTTTTGTGAAATTTTTCTCGATTTGCGTAAACATTTCTTTATTTTCTCATTTCTCAGGTTTTTCTCGTTGTCTTATAATATATAGTCAGTATTTACCCTTAACGCAGTTTATAAGATATATGAAGGTCTGTCGCCTCCACATTACCGCCGACGACCCTGAACGCACTTTGCATTTACCGGTGCGTATAATAGAGCGCCTAGCCACTGTAAAAACGTACCCAGTACCGACGTCGGTTGTCAATACTTATGCGCCCGCAACCAGCTCCACTTTTCTCGTCGCCGTCTTCCAAATAACTTCTCCAGAAAATTCCTCTGTAACTTTTTCTCTGTACAGGGTGAATATTATGATTCAGGCCGATTGTTTGGCCCCCATTTTGGATTGGCAGACAGTTGTCAGTTCGCATTTGGTAGTCGTAAAGAATATTATGGAATATCTAACGCCGTCGAAATTGGAGCGCACATGTTTTGTAAGTCAATATTGATGACCCCGACTTTTGGAAAAAATCATCATTAGCAACGAAGCTTATTTCGACTTGGCGGGTTTTGTTAATATACAAAACAGCCGCTATTGGGGCTCTGAAAATTCTCAATTGATATATCAACGACCTTTACACTCACGAAGAGTTACTGTATGGGCCCGCGGAATCTTTTTTTAGGATTCAAGAGGCAATACTCTAACCACTACTGGTGTTCGCTATCGTCACATGTTGGAAAACTTATCGACAGCCGAATTGGGTCGATTGGGTCTGAAACACATGTGGTTTCAACAGGACGGTGCCACCTCACACATAGCCCGAGGTACCCTTGAAATTTTGCGAGAAATCAAGACATCGGCCTGGAGCACAATATTCACCCTGAAGTTTTTGTTTCTTAACCTGCTCTGGCCACGCACACTTACGCAATACGCTCCTTTGCGAATACGATTGGGTGATTACCACCACTCACACATAAGCAAATCCTTCTGATTCATATACGACACACATACCCACAAAATTATAGCCTCTCATAATAAGATATTCTTTAATCCGCATAGATATGATCATCTCGGCTCGTCATTATTCGACCATCTCATTCTCTGTGATGGGTGCAACCTTAAAACTTCCCCTGTGTATTTATTCCGAACTGTATCCAATAATGTCACCCCATTAGCCTAAATGAGCATTTTGGATTCTTTAAGTACGTCTTAACCAACTATTTTGTGAAATTTTAAAATATGATTTTCTATTGTCATGTTTATAAATATGACGTCAATAACATGTTCGTTAATTTTTTTTCTATTTTATTAACAATATTTTCTACATTGACCACTCCGTAAGTTAGTAGGTATACAACATCATATTTTTGAGTTATCAGTCTTTTTAGACTCACTAAAAGAAGGAAGATGTATGTAGGATACGATTAGTATGTTTAATTTGTAATGCATAAATATTTTAAATATATTGGATATATATGAAACTCTCACAATAATTATTTACGATTCAATCTTTGAACCGGTCATCGATTTAAGATTCTGTACAGTCTATCGTTAATTTCCTTCTTTCCTTGCGTAAATATAGAGATCATAAAAACAAACGTCACAAGTCACAACGTACAACGCTAATAGTATGATGGGCAGCCATAAACCATTTTAATGAGACAATAAGTGTGGTACGAGAGAATAAGTAGACCAAATTATAGCTACAGCTAATCTGCGGGAAGTATTACCAGTTGCCAAGGTACACGAGCGCCGGAGAAAAACAAAAAATGGATATTTACGAGCTCACTTCCAAAGCGCTGCGGAAAATCTGCGGCTCTTTTCCTTTGTACTGTTTAATTACGCGCGAGTTAGCACGCACTAGACTCACTCACAGCTGCGGGTCTAACATATTTAATTTAATTCATTTATACAAGGCTTCAAATTAAATGCAATTAATATAATTCTAGCGTGGCTACCTGCTGTTTGAACTTGTAATAATCATATGTGATTTGCACTCACGTATGAGTAAATCGCTTTAAAATCTATCGTAATGTTGTATTATTAATATAAGTGTATTAACTCGTGTAATACGAAATAGTAAAAAAATATATTTTATAATTATGATAAATAGTAGTTTTCAATTTTGGAATATTTGGCCAGTAAATATCGACGAATCCATAGATAATAATCCATTTTCATCCGAGAAACAAGATGAGATATACTTGTATATATCATTTCATATTGGTTGAAACTCTTCTGTTGGTCTCCGCAATCTCAATAAAATCTTTCGGCTTCAGCTGTCAAGTTGTCAATCTTGATCATATCGCACAGCTTTCATTCAACTCGCTTACAAAATATACTCAATTCTTCTGAAATATCCGCCAGATTTACTTTTACATTGAATTTTTAATATTAGACATAAGACAATTTTTCTAAGAATTTTCCCCCACACCGAACTACCAACCTAATAACAAATCAACACCTCCGACGTAAAGTGTCGTAACCAACAAATACGACATTAGTATTTGACACGTATTTTAAGTATCCGTAAAAACGATTTTTATATTGTAATCTATTAGTGGTCTTCAAGCAACGCTTTTTAACGTATCTCAAATTAAACACTTTTTTTACAATGTAGATTATCGTATAGACCTTAACCATAGACACACGCGGGGCGGATACGAGCAACGAGAGCAACTCTGTAACGTAAGTACAGGGTGAATATTAGGTTCCAGGCCAATGTTGTTTTTAAATAACTAAGAAGTAAAACATAACTTCTTAAGTGGATTTCTATTTATCGATTAAATGATTTATTACAATTATGTATGAAATATAATATTAACCAAGTGGCCGCTTCTGGTAGCGGAACAAATGCGTGCTCTTTTAACCATATTTTCAATAACATTCTCGCACACTGCGCGTGTTGTTTCAGCAATTTCATTTCGAATATTATCCTTGTTTATATTATTGTTGTTGGCTATTGGCGTAGACCTTTACTTTCAAGTACTCTCGCAGAAAATAGTCCGAAGTGGTGATCGAGGAGACCAGTCGATATCACCACTTTTTGATATTATGCGGCCGGAAAAAAATTCAAGTGTAGCTCGGGCTGTGTGTGAGGTGGTACCGTCCTGTTGAAACCACATATGTTGCAGTCTCAATCGACCTAATTCGGCTACCAAGAAGTTTTCCGACATGTGACTATACTTTACTATTACTATTAATAGTAACAGCATTGTCATTATTATTTAGATAAAATGTTTTAATAACTTCAACACATTTTTGAGATGCTTTAAAATAAATTATAATCAACTACACTCTACGGCTACTAAATGCTAACTCGACAAATATTTGCCAAACCAAAATGGCGGCTAAAAAAAATCGGCCTGGAACATAATATTCACTCAGTGTCTCTTAAGCTCTAATTGGGATAGACGGATTCATTTCACGCGTGGTCTTACGTTAAACGAAACTTTTGATTTTTACTTGTTTTAGGAAATGGAACTCCGTACTACAAAATCAAACAAATAAAGCGAATAGAGTACACCCGCTTTGTGATTTAGGTCGAGAAATAAAATTACTCTGCACCGTAAATCCCGATGTGGTACTGAAAGCAGTAGTATGAAAGCTATTAAGTCAGTAAATGGAGAGATGTTAACAAATGAGGATGAAATAAAAGATAGATGGATGAAATATTTCCAGGAAACGTATGAGAGTGTGGAGAATGCAAATGAGGAAGCACCTGAGAGGCTCTCTGGGGTAAGTATGAATGAGGAAAACTATATAAATGCAATAAGTATGGAAGAAATAAAGTGTGCAATAAAACATATGAAGAATGGTAAGACTGTGGAGTATGATAACATTGCTGCAGAGTATATCAAGGCTGGTGGCCCATTAGTTATATTGTGGCTTCATACGCTCTTCAATCAATGTTTGGAAGAGAGCCACACCCTGTTAGATTGGAGGAGGGCTGTCATACCTCTTTACAAAGGCAAAGGGTCGAAAATGGAATGTGGTAACTATAGGGCTATTAGTCTACTGAGCTCTGTCGGTTAACTGTATGGAAGAATTTTAATAGAAAGAGCAAGAATGGTGACGAAAGAAAATGTATGGGATGTGGAAGGGGCATTTGTGGGTGAAAGAGGATGCATGGATCAGATCTTTTCTCTACGAGTGATAACAGAAAACTTTTTTGTGCCTTCGTAGATCTACAGAAAGCATATGATAGAGTTATAAAAGAAAGGTTATGGAATGTACTCTCTGATTACGGGGTGAATAGTAAACTTATACACGCAATCGCATCCCTATATGAAGGAAGTTCTGCGTGTGTAAGAATCAATGAAACACTCACACTATGGTTTGACATTACAAAAGGTGTCAAGCAGGGTTGTATAATGTCTCCATGGCTGTTCAACATGTATATGGATAAATGTGTGAAAGAACTGGAATATATGAATATAGGAGCAAAAATGGGAGATTTGATTGTATGCTGTTTATTGTACGCCAATGATGCAGTACTAATGGCGAATAATGAACAAGAACTACAGACTCTGGTGAGTAGAATGTACGATGTATGCAAGGAAAGCGACCTCATGATGAATGTTAACAAGTCGAAAGTGATGGTATTCGAAAAGGAGGAAAGCGAGACACCGCGCAAAATATTTGTAGGTAATGAATGTTTGGAACAAGTAGATGAGTTTGTGTATTTGGGAAGTATGTTTGATAGAAACGGAAAGGCTGAGAATAATATCGAAAGGAGGGTGACTGCAAGAAATAAAGTTAACGGCGCTTTGAATGGAATTATATCTAACGGGAATTTGTCAACCGAGGCAAGACTAGCGATGCACAATGGAATCCTGGTACCGACACTGATGTATGGAAGTGAGGCCTGGAGCTGGCATAAAAGGAACGAAAGTAGACTGAATGCAGTAGAAATGTGGCTAATCTATTTATGACAGAGTAAAGAATGAATAAATAAGGAATGAATGTAAAACTGATCTTAGTATAGTGAGTAAGATTAAGAAAGGATCACTTAGGTGATTTGGTCATATGGAACGGATGAATGAGGAGAGAATGGTAAGAACGATATATGACGCAAATGTTGATGGCATCAGAAATAGAGGACGTCCGCGGAAGACTTGGCACGACCAGGTAAACCAAATAATGGAGGATTGTTCTGTTAGAAGCCTCAACAATCGGCGAGCTTGTGTGAGAAGATGTATGAATGTGGATAAGGCGAGATTGTGTGTCAGGACAGAAGAGTGTGGCGCTTTATCCTCTCTGCTTACCCCCGCGGGGAAACGGCGTGATGGTAAATAAGTAAGTAAGTAAGTAAGTACCGCTACCAAAGTAGTCCCGAAAAAATAATTACAAATTGTATTTGCAGGATGACGACAATTTGAAACTACACATTTTTTGCATAACAACGTACAATATCTTTACTTAAATGCCATAGTTCGTATGTATATAATATTTATATTTTTAAAAATCAACGAATCCCAGTGTAAATTGTCATATATGAGTCATTCAATATTTAATGTCAGTTTTTGTCTGTAGTGTAATGTAATGTAATAAGCAAACATTCGTGCAATATTTTAAAGAACCGTAAAGAGTTTTATAAATGTATAATATACTCAATGCCAAATTTGGATTAAATCAGCCTACATTTGGATTTACAGTGAACTTGACAATCTTTAAATTACTCTCCTCGATAATTGACATTTTTAAGTTACGCTACTGTACGTAGGAGGTGTCGAAATGTATTTACAAACCAGAGCCCAGATAAATGAGTCTTACTAATAAGCAAAACATTTTAAAATTATATATGGACTATAATACCTACGGACAAAGAAATTATTTTTATCATGCGTGAAATACATATGTAGACTAATGAATTCTATGTGGTCTGTGAAATGTAAATACAATAAAATAATTTTAGACATAACCAATACACCTTCTAATTCTATCTATTGGGAGAATTTTCAAATTGTAACGAAAGGTTATTGGAAAATATTATGTTATCATATCTTATCTTCAATGAGATCTCATCCATCAATACCAACCTCGATATATACTTCATGATAGTCTGTCTCTCAAAGAAGAAATTTTAATATAAGTACATGGTTAACATTAATAATTTTATTATTCATTTGAACGTGTAATACATGTTGACAAACCCTAAGAACTGTGGCGTGTCACGTGACAAGACTTCGTTAACCTTGGAAACCAGATTACCCTCTTCAACTGTTCATTAGCAACATAACTTTGATTTAATTTTTTCAGTGTTTCTAATTTCTCGACCTTAAAAAAGTATTTTCTGTAACATGTTATTTTCCTAATTGTCAGATTATGTTTTTACATTGTACTTTAACGTCATACTAAGACTATCTATCTATCAGGGTCATTAACGATCTGTTGATATTATGGATAAAAATAATATAGTATAGTGTGGTTTAAATTGAAAAACATGTGAATCTAAATATATGATATAAATCAAGTAAAACCAATTAACATGGGCCTGAAACAGTTGAGTGCTAACACATTGGCATCCAGTGCTACCATCAGCATTGAGATTCTCCCGGTAATACGCCATGTAACCGTACCTTGTTCTTATTTGGGATAATTAAAAAGTATCATTGTATTGGGTTGACTAATAAGTCTTTGCGGGTTTGTTCCTTTATTTATTATAAAATATAATTTTTAAACAAAAATTACATTTCAATCAATGATGTATTCTCTATTATTGTTCTTCTGAACTTTATCCCATCTTTCAACCAATTTATACCTAAATTTCAAACTTTTCTATAAAAATCGGCTGGTCTGATATCGAAATAGTTATCTAGTTAATTTCTGGGGTCGTCATCGTTGTTGAACATAACGCCACGCATTTCATTAGAGAGCGACCGAAAAAGGTGATAATCTGACAGAGCGAGGTCGGGACTATAAGGTGGATGCGGCAGAATTTTCTAATTGAACTCCTGGATGACCATGTTATCCTTGATTAATGGTGAAAAGAAGAATTTGTCAAAAATGTTCATTTTTCTCAACTCGACACCCATCATTTTAACCCAAAATTTTGAAAAACCATATAGAAAAACGGTGACACTGGCGTTTTAGAGCAGAAAAAATGCTATCGAATATTATGTCATTTTTTGTCACAACAAAACAAAATAGCATTTTAATAAAAACCGCAATCACTTATTACATGACTCTATACATAGAATCAATTATTCATTTTGTTTAAAAAACGGGAAAAAATCGTGTTATAATTTTATTTATTTTACCGGAAATTTTTGATGAATAATTACCGTCTAGCCGGACATCTAAGATTTATATTTTTCAATTTAAAATAAGTAAAGGGTAAAAATTGTAATCAATTATAATAAGGAAGTGTATAATGGTTTGTGGTGTGCTATGTGCAGTAGCAGTGACGTCAAATATTTGCCACGCAGCGAGACGAAGGGTAACCGCATTGCTATATTATATTACCATAGTACTATTACCAGGTAATAATATACGATTATTAATTTACTAGACCACAATATGTAACCAATTAGGTACTGAGAACGTGATATCATCGTCGTGATTCTACGACCATTGAAAAACATTATTTCATCCTCGTATAGTCCCAATAATATTAATACACCCCTCTCACAGTAAATGAATTTAACATGTATTTTAAAGATAACACATTGTTATTAGTGAATTTGTAATTTGATATTTTAATACAAATTAAAACCATAAATTAGAAAGATGTTCATTCAGATAAACTCAATTTATCGAAAAAATATTTTTGCTGCCTCAGGGATTTGAACATGAATATCGGTGTTTATGTATATATCTTTCTAATTTATTTATTATTATTTAATTTGTATTAGAATTGAACATAATTTAGAATTAATATAAGATAAATATTAAATTTCTTTACATAAAAATATTATATTCTAGATATAAAGATAAAGGGAGGGATGACCGCTTTAATATATGAAGTAATATATAAATAAATAAGTTTGAGAAACGAAAAGATCTCAAGTGTAATAATATTTTATGTACAAAAACAATGAAAGCTTTGAAAATGTTATAATGAAATTATTGTGAATATATATCTCAATTCTAAATAGAGACACGCCAAGTTGTGACAGTCTAATAAGCTGAAATAATAAGCAGTCAAGAAAATGGAGGTGTCACAAGAGAAAACTTCTAATTTTATATTCACATGTGGGTTTGTCTTTAAGGACGAGACGCCCCTGCTTGATTTATATTTGGTTCGGGCTGCTGAGCCGTAGGGTTGCCCCATTGACATTTGGATTAAATGAAGATGATTGGTAGACGTGGTACATAAAAACAGTATCACATTAAGACCACTTTATATGCGAAAATATATTTTTCTATTTCTCTCTCCACATTTTATTTTATATTTACAATATGATAGGATACCTTAATCCCTACGTATAATAATTATTGAAAGCTACGCGCTTTCAATAATTTACAAATATGATAATATTTTGAGATCCCTATGACGTACCTTGCATATCTCGGTCCATTAAATAAAATTTTCCGTTATTCGGCACGGTTTCACAAAATGTGGAAAAAGTTTTAGAACATTTTGTGAAACCATATTGCACGATGATTGCTGAAAGTATGCGAGGACATACTCCTGAAAATTCGCAATGATAATATTTTAAGATACCCGACCCATCTAGTATATATCATATTAAATTAATTTTCTGTAGTTTAGCACCACCGTGTCGGAAACCACGGATTGCACCACCCATTGAAATTTTCGTCAATAGTATATCATAGGTAAATTTCTCGAAAATGCAATTTTCAACCAAGTAAATAAATATTTGAAAAGCGTACTGAATAACTATATGTAGGATATGATATAGAATATCTGTCTGTCATTATTTATACTATTATTTAATTTCTTTTTCTTCTTGTGCCCTATTCTATTATGCTGGTAATTATCACTTTATTTACTGCGGCCCGGTGCAGGTCTATAGTAGACTGGCTAAACCAATGCCTCAGCTTCTTTGGCCATGATGTTCTCCTTTTTCCAGGACCCCGACAGTACAAGATCTCGTACTTCTCCGGATGTCTCATTACGTGTCCGATATATTAAAGTTTTCGGATTTTTAGTGTTTTAAATATGTACTTCATTCATGCATTCTTCTGTAGATCCACATCTCAAATGCTTCAAGTCGCCTTATCATTTCTTCGGTGTCCATGCTTCTATTTCATAAAATAAAACGGAGAACACATGGCATCAATCAAAGGTTGATATCATGACTGCAGAACATCTTTTTCATGCGGATAGAGGATGATGTATTCTTTGATCGATCCAAACTAAATTTTAAATATTTAAGACCCTACGCCAAACGTAAGTAGGTGTATTATATTGAATGTCATTCATTGTAAATTTTGCATAGTTAGTCTTTAGGATTCTGCGTAAAGCACAGATAACACATTTATATTCCCTTGATATAAATATGTTTTATATTGAACGCTATCCCAATAGTTGCACTATAAGATCCTGAAGAAAATATTGTCACTGCAACCTACTTCCCCGGACACTTCACCCTTCCTTTGCCTGAAACAAATTTGACATAGGTACATCGTTATTATTAAGGTCTTGTGCAAAACTAAGGCACCCCCCTCCCCCTAAACCCCTATTTCAAATGCTGAATCCCGGGTTACGCCGGATAAGGGCTAATAGTATTTATAAAAAAGGCAGTGACCCTTCCTCTAGTCATCTAAAATTTACAAATAAATATGTTTTATTGGAGTAGTAGGTAGGTACATATTCTCTGGTTTTGGAAGCTTGTGTTGCGGTTGCTGAAATTAATATTTTAGTGTTGCCAGCATCTAGAACTCTGAGTACTTCGCAGAAATACCATCTAAGATGAATTGTTATTAAAGAGTTCTGGCAGGAAGAAACTGATAAGTAATTTCTACAACAATTAATGAAAGTAGGAACTCTTCTCGAGCGCCGCGATTCATTAATGAACCCATCTCATAGTCAGACAATTCAGACTGAAATGTTGGCAATCTCGCGTTTGGAGTTGTTTAAATGTCAGGCGCACCACAGTGAATAAAAAGAAGCTTCTTGTTCTTGAATTATTTATTGCAGTTAGATAACTCTCGAGCTAGTCCAGTGCCGATGCACTCGCGTTATTTTGGGCTGGCTCAGCCGACCAGCTTCAATTAAATGCTATACGCGTGTCCTGTGACAAACCTCAGGATTAAAGTACTATTATAATTGATATATCATTTATTAAATCTATATATTCACATATCTTAACTGATAAAAATGATTGACTGAACTTCTATTAAAATTAAAAAAATATATATTTAGTTTTAAACGTATTAATAACTATTCTTAAAATGTCTGATTTTATTCATTTACAAGACTCACGTGCCATAAACAAAATGTTAGTTAGAGAGCATTAAAAAAACATTATATTCAAAAAAATATATTAAAAAAAACTTATTTTGCATTAAAATTACTTTTACATAACTCTTTTTTTGGAAATTGATTATGAAATGAATTATGAACATATTATAAATACGAAATTACGTAATTAAATAGATGACCCTCTGGCTGGAGAGCTTTTTTGGAAAAACAGAAGCTGCGTATGCTTTAAATAGTATTCAATCATTGATAAAAATATTATATTTAAAATCTTTTGATTTCCGCATATTTCCCGCATTTCTTAATTAACACACATTAATATTACACTTTGAATACATTATAATAATCGGATAATAGTTAGGAATAACATTTTTAAAATGTTATTTTAATTCAGTAAAATGATGTGATTCTATATTTATGTAAACTATTATTATAATTTGTCTAGTAACATGCTTTTCCTTAATTTTTGCTCTATTAATATTTCTTAATTATTTTTTCACCAAAGTTCTCTCGGGTTAATTTTAAAAATATATAATGCACGTACAATTGTAGTAGATACTATTGATGGTTTATCTGAATACTATTTAGACTTATGATATTATTTTTACTCTGTAAGTCCTTATTTTTTTGTGATCTCATTCAAAACTCTATCGTTCTATTTTTTCGTAGATACGAAAAAGTTCCGATTACTTCTGATTATATTATTTCGTTTGTGACAATTTTTTATAACCACTGTTACATTTATTTCACCTGCATTATTTTTTACACGTTTTTTAATTAACAACTGTCGTTCTTTAATGTTGATTATTGTATACTTCTAGATATAAATTTTGTTTTAAAACTTTTTCTTTTGTCTTTTAATTATTTTATTGTATTCACTCTGTTCTTTGTTATTACATGCCTATTTTTGCATGTTTTGTTAATAATTAATGTGATATTCGAATGCTTCCTATGATTTAATTAATGTAGTGAGTGTTTCTGAGTCCAAAATTACTACTTCATTTGCTCAATCAAAAAATGAGTGCATTCGTCTTTTTACTAAATACAAGTACTTACATAATATTGCACATAAATATTCTTTATTTTTAATATTTTCTTTGTTATTGATTCGGAAACTTTGAGGAACTGTTTGGTCACATGCCGTATTAGGCAGGTACATCACCCACTTCTATAACTATGGCTGCGATTTGACTATCTATATTTTGATATTATCACAAAATACCCATAAAGATTTTTAAAAAAAATTGCGAAAACTGTAGAACATTGATTTTACGAAGAAAATTTCATTGATATTAGACTCATAGCAATAAAAATACATAAAAAACTATTTAATGAGACGGAAAATAAAAACTTTAAGATCAGTAATCATTCACGTTCGACAGTATTTCACATCAGAAACAATTGAAGAAATGAAATAATATTGGTTTAAAAGATAACGTTACACTGTGGATTAGAAACTATTTAAAAAATCGCCCCAACTCGTAAAAATTAATAATACCTACAGTAATCAAGAAATGTCAGATTTCGGTATCCCCTAAGGGACCGTATTAGGACCAGTGCTGTTTATTATATATGTAAAAGACTTTTTTTTCAATCAATACACGGTCAAATTATATGATATGCTGACGACACGGTCCTAATAAGTGAAATTAATTGTGAAAGTGTAAAATGAAAGGCCACCAAAGAAATAAACACAATTATGAACTTTTTCGATATTAATTTACTATCTTTAATTAGTTACTCCGTTTGCAATAAAATCAATCAATCAATCAAATTCCACAAATTCATGAAACTCCACACTAAATATAATTCATAATCAAAATTATTGTCTCCTGACTGCTCGATTTTAAAAATAACAAATAAAATCAAATATCTTTAAAAAAATCTTAAATATAAAAATCTAATTTGTCAAGTTGTTAAAAAGATTAGAAATAAATATACATATTTTTAAGAATCAACATTTTTATCGATAAATAATTTATACTTAGTATACTATGCATTTATTCAATCCATATTACAATATGCCATCATTAATTGGAGATCAGCTTATAATACTAGCCTGGTTCCAGTAAAACCTTAATACAAAAATTTATCATAAAAGTTATATTAAAAAGAACAAAAATATTATTCGACAAAATTACTTTTTGAAGAATTCAAAGAACCAACATTTTGTGATCTATAAAGAAAGTCTATTCTTCAAATATTAAAAGAAAAAGAAAAATGTCATTTTATTGCTGAAAATCGTACTACGTTTAAATTTGTATTTTAATGCTCAAAAATCAATACATCATTTACACAACACCAATACGCACATAGAAAAAAATATATTTAACCGTTATATATTAAAGTTTACCCGAAAACATCAGGAAGATTAATGATAATAAAGAAATAATCAGTGCTATGAATAAACACTTTAAAGATAAATTTGTATCCCAAAAATTGTAATATTTTTATATCGTTATTGCTATTAATTTATTGTATTTCATTTTATTATAAGCTAGTTATTGTAAACAATTATTATTATTATTATTATTATTATCCTCTTCTCTGCACAAGAATATGCTTTTTAGGGAAAACTAGAATAAAAAAAATATATATTGTATTACTTCAGTAAATTTACAATTGTATATCTAAGTATACCTAATAATTTATATACATTAATATGTAATTTTTCCTCGTAGTATAATTGACGGCAAACTCTAAAATGCACATCAATGTGTACATGTCAAACGAATGGATGGAATGGAAACTCCTCATACACATGTATACCACATGTATGAGGAGTGAGGAGGAGTACTCTTATTTAAAGGAACCAAATGAGAAAATAGTAATTCATTGTGACAATTACCACATCTCTCGCAATGGACCAGCCATAAATTAACAATTAAAATGCTTGTTGCAATAAACAAAGCGCCGGCCCACACCTCTACAGGTGCACGAGAAGCCTAACGCTAAATCAGATCCAAAACTTGGCCGGATGCTGAAAGATGCAATGTCAACTATGTCCTAAGAAAAACGCCTATGAATTGAATGTTGACTTCCTACGCTGGGGTCTAAATTAACTATCGTTGCGCCTGTTTCTTGCTGGGAAAGGACGCTTCCTAATGCACTGATATTACCCAGCGCAATGGTTGAGATAGCCATTATGCGAATTCCGTGTGAACATTAGAGCAAGATGCCAAATTAGTGGTTTCATTAGTAAATTAAGACTGCTAGCAGATTCTGTTTCGGGACTATAGGTGTGCGTAAAAGCAATCAAATAAGCGAAGAAGTCTACAAAATATATTTTTAGGTTAATTGTTTACATATTTTTCTTTATTATTATTATACCCAACATTTTTATTGATAAGCAAAACTTTTTTTTAAAATCAGTTAACAAAAGAAAATATTCAAATAGCTTGATAATAATAACATTGAAATTTCACTAGTAACTTAGTGTTACCCAAGTAAATTTATAAACTATCCGTAGTTCAATACAATCTTTGGAGCTATTTAAAAACTAATTTAAATTCTGTAATTAGTAAATAATATATATTTTTATTTATTATCTTTTTCGAAAAATACCATTTTCTTCTTCAGTATGTCATAACTAACTAAAACATATATTATTGTTTTTTTACCAGAATCTATTTTTAAAAAATCTATTAAAATATATATATATATATATAATAAAAATAAAATTTATTTTTTTTAGTACCTAACTCAAATCGTTACAGAATACAAATTTACTCGAATAATTTTTAGGAAAAAATTTTAGAATGGGACTCGTAGTTAAATTTAGTTGGTTGTTTATAATTTTTTGATTACTTTTACACGCTTTATTTATCTCCAATGATTCCAAATTATTTAATTTGTGACCAACACCGTTTATATGCAAAAAAATTATAAACAACAACTAAATTTAAAAATTATTCCAGTAAATTTGTATTAAGTAACGATTTGAGTTAGGTACTAAAAAAAAAAATATTTTTTTAAATAGATTCTGGTAAAGAAACAATAATATATGTTTTAGTTAGTTATGACATCCTGAAGAAGAAAATGGTATTTTTCGAAGCCGGTAAATGTATTTAAACTCAATTAAGTGGTTAATAAAACAAAGATAATAAATAAAAATATGAATTTTAACCACAAAGTTAATATTGCTAATTTTAAAAGTAGTAAATAATATTTTTATTATAATTTTACATGTACATAAGAGAACTTTCTATACCAGGTTAAGTTAGGAAGGGTTTCTTAAAATGTTTTTTCTTTAAATCCACACTATGATTAGTAAATAGTAAGAATATTTTGCAAGGATTGTTCATTCCGAAATGAGAAATTACAAAAATATTTTTTAGATCTTTAAGACAAATATGTTTTTTTTACATGAATTAAAATATTTTAGAAAAGTAGGTACTATAGTATAAGTGAAGGCGATTGCAGCGCTAGAATATATATTTTCAGTATTTCAATCCAAGGACGGATTTTGTGTCTGTATCCTTTGTGACCACCATCAGAATATACTGATGCTCATGTCCATGATCTATTAAGTACAAAGATCGACCATTTAACTTCTCACATTATCGTCCAAACAATGTAAGAAAGTAACATTTCGTTCAGACCATATTCTGGCAGATTTATTTCGTTGCCGATTTAATGACTGCCAAAAATAAATATAAACGATCCAAGGTTTCCACCGCAGACAGACGTTTTGTTATAGCCGTAATATACTTGAATATGTTGAGAGTGATTTAATAATATTGTAATTGTAATAAATAATCACCCTTCAAGAACATTGACATGAATTATTCCGAAGTATGGTCCCCGGATATGCCTTCATCCTTCGGTCACGGACGTCATGAAACTGTACAAGGAGCCGGTGACTTATTATCGCATGCTGGATTGGGGCTTTGGACTTCTTGATATTCTTCTGTCTTAGCTTTTTATTTAACTGTAAAACATGTGTTTCAATGACTGAATGTAGCCACCCTCAAACAGTAAATGAATGAAAAACTTATAAATAACCAGGCGCGGTAACGAGAGGAGGTTCGAAGGTGGTTTTTACACGAACGTTTAATATAATAACGACGTACCTACTAGGTATTGTTATATTGTTAAATATATCGAATTACTGGCGAATTAAGTTTGCCTCACTTTTTATTAACTATCTTTAAGAAATGTACTTTATTATGAATTTTTCATTATTTGAAAGGGTTACAACAGTTACTAATTACTTTCTGATGCAACATGATTACATATTGTAATCATTTAAATAAACGAAACATTATACTACACACAATGAGTTCAATTTTATCACAACAATAGTTTCAAGATGTGCCCTCTCATCATCTGATGATGAGGGAGAGTTTTGTTTATTTAAAAAATTCAGATGATTTTTTTTAATTAGAAACATTTATTTTAGTATTTTCTAATTAATGTTATTGCGTTTGAATAATAAACAAGATTAAATTTGGACAATATACTATCGAATGGTCACACTAACATTAATATATTATTATACATATTTACGTCTATTGACTAGAATTGCATATTTTAATAGCACAAAATTGTATTCCAAATGAATAAACTCGACGCAAATATTTGACAGTCCCGACGACTCGGTTGTATGTATTTATGCGATCTTAAATAAATCGTCTAGACTAAATATGTCAATCAAATAAATTTACGTAAACAAAATGCGTTGAAATGTAATTTAAATTTGGCAAATGCATTCTAGTTCAAAGTTCGATGAAAGGTTCTAGATTGACGTCCGTACCTTACTCTTATATTTTTCTTACTTACTTTTATATATAATCCACAAATATACTTTTATATATAATGGTATCTTCGTGGATAAATAATATATAACTATAATAATATAAATATACACTGATAAATATATAAATACATTTTTTCGATAGTCAGATTTTTTAAGAGTATCTTTTTAAGTGATTTTTCTAATTTGTATTAAAATACACATTTTTTTCATAAATATACTTGATTAAAAGTCTCAATTGAGCTATTTATGTATAAATAAATAAAAATACTTCAATGTTGGCAGAAATTACTTGATTGAAAGTCTCAATTGAACCATTTAAGTATAAATAAATAAAAATACTTCAATGTTGGCAGAAATTACTTGATTGAAAGTCTCAATTGAACCATTTAAGTATAAATAAATAAAAATACAATGTTGGCAGAAATTACTTGAACCGTAATTTTGTAAATATTGAAGTTATTTAATAAATGGATGATGGTTTTAAACAAACACTTATAAAGTTGTAAATATTGTAAAAATGTTTGTAAAATAATGTATTTCAAGATATTTGAGTGTTGAGTTTCGTGATGAATAATTGCCGACTCGAGATAAACCATGAATGAAATTATTTGGAAGCGCTACTCCCGGCCGCCCGGCCGACTCCTCGCGCCGTTTTACACAAGCTAATGGAATTTTAATTGCCGGTGTGATATTTTTATGGTCCTGATAAAGAGTATGAATGCCGAGCGGGGCTTCGGAGACGCACGCTTCAATGGCGCACCCAATCTCATTATCTCCAAACACGCAGTTATATTTAAATATTCTAAATGTGGTGGCGGCGTCTGAACTCTAGATTTAATCAAAATGAAACGTGAGGAATGAAATATTAACTACTCGAATGAAAATAAATCATTTACACAGGCCGTCGGATAAGGGCGGGATAGGATGACGCGCAGTTGCAATTAAAAGACGTAGTGATTTTTTTTTAAAGACTTTGGGAAATTACTTCCATATATATTCTTACTGTTTTTCAAATTTAACTAAGAAGTTTAATTTAAATATATGTACCGTATTTAAAAACCGGTTCTATAATAAAACTGCACAAATATAATATATAAACACAAACACGAATATATTCCCAATTAACAAGAGTAAAACTCTTCACTTTATAAAGAACTCTTCACGCTCTTGAAGATATTTTTGGAAATCTGAAATAGGAGAATAGAAGTATAAATATTAACAGAAAGAAACTAAACAATCTACATATTGACACAGCTCTAGTCGATGTTAAGCTATCGTAACTTTTCTATCGAAATTAGTTTTAAAATGAACCTTTACGAGAATAAAATGAATATATAAGTAACGTCAGTGTATTCTTCACGTTTTGACACACTGAACGTAAACCTACCTATACCCTCACAACAAATTCTATGAATTTTGACAGCTATTCAAAGAGTCATGGTAATGCTGGATATCTACTTACGAAACAGGAAACAAGTGGGTGAAAAAAAATCCAAGATTTCTGAAATTATACAAACTATGAGGAAATTAAAATAGACTATACATGCTGACTTATGAACGTTAAAATGGTAAAATCCTACAGGGGCCATCCATGGTTGGGAAAAATAAATAGACGTCATCGAATAATGCGCTGGACTGACGATATACAGAAGGCCGAGGAACACTGAAAACAATGAGGGCAATAAAACTAAAAAAGATCAAAGCGCTGGTCGCCAGTAGGAAGTGCGTCAAATAAGACTCGAACTTGGTGGTATTCCGAGCACGTCGTAATATTCACACAGCGACGCAACAATGTTCAATATATTTAGTTTTCCCTGTCGACTTTACACATTATATAGAATGCACATTCTCTACACACTATCAAATCGCGATTATATTTTAATCGATTTTCTATATATTTTTCTCCAAAACCTGAATACGATCAAAACAAAAATGACGAACAGCGATCCAACATCATTTCTAACCACAATTGGTTTTATTTTAAAATTTAGTGCTGAGCAAAGAACAAAATAAATTAAGAATCTACTTTCTGTCGTATCAGTTGACGCAATCCATAATGCGATTGATGCACATTTGAAATACTTTGATTGTTTTTTAATTAAACTGACCTAAATGTACCTTCACATCCAGCTAGCAGAAATCAGCCTACAAAACTTATGAAGCCAGAAAAATGGCAAAGGGAGTGGAGTATTAGAATTATTGAACTTATTATCACTACTATTTCTGTACTTACATCTAATTGCTCCACTTTCCCCATGGGCAATTTTTCCAAGATTAAAATAATTTTATACAATGTGGGTTCCTAATACCGCACAATTAATGAATTATTAATATACTTTCTTGTTATTTTGATAATGTTGTGTATCTTTGCCGATGTACATCGTTTGCTACTTCCGGTAATTTAATAAGCGGTCTTACAGAAGTTTAATTGGTTAATTCAGTACCGGGTGGCTGTAGATCTACGACCCGTAAGTAACTCCGAGAAGGGTTAAGGGGAGTCTACCTAAGACGAAATGAAATTCCCCATTGCCACGAATAATTAAATTAGTTTTGATTCAGTTAACAAACGCCCTAGTTCTAAAAACTTTTTCAACGAGTCCAAATTTGAATATATAATATTACATACTTAAAATACCTTGTTTGGCAATATTTTGACGTTTTATTTATTTAAATTATGGTCAAATATCTAAATGCAACTCTAAGTTAAACATTTAATTCTTCCAAAGGGGTGAATTTCTTGTTTACCAAGTAATACTATTAGCAAAATATACATTATTCAATTACTTTTAACTACAAAGTAAAGTTTTTCCCGTCTTTCCACCCCTCTCCCACCTAGTGTTAGTAACATGTAAGAAATTCGAGACTTTTTTAAATATGTGTATCTGATATCGATCAAGCAAACCGTATTACCTTAAAACTTAAACCTCCTCACCTCATACACTTTCCCCCCGCCGCAATCCACCCTTTGAAATTTCCGCCAATCCAAAATTCTCTCATCCATTCTCCGCCCCTTTTTAAAACTCCCTCTAACAGCTTCCCGATTCCCCCATCTCCTAGCTGTGTATGCCACTCTCGATTGGCTTTCAAATGATTTTTATTAATTAATAAATATAAAATATATATATACGAACTAATCATTAACTTATTTAATGAGTATTACACCATCAAACCAGATAAACCTTAGACAAGGAAATCTATTATATTTATTTCTATGTTACAAATTATAGTTATTAGTAATTATTATAAAAACATTATTAATGCCATGAACTTAAACAAAATACTTTACGAAAGCACTTTAAAAGTCTTTGATACAAAGTATTATATTTGACATATATGACAAGGTGCTACTTGAAATTCAAGTAAACTTACATAATTACTGACTCACTTAATTTAATATTTCATGTGGTACCTAATAATTCGGTAATGTATTTGTTTTTGTGACATTCTATAATAATTCTTAAAAACCAACAACTGTCCGACTGAGCCAGTTTACTAAGTCGAAATTTTGCGTTACTAGATATTTGGCAACTATATCGTGAGTATAAAACTACTAAACTACATGTATACAAAGTCCGAACCAGATCAACATAATTCACACCCAAGAAAAACTAAGAACCCCGAGAATTTAGATAAAACAACGTATTATTTTCAAAAATGTATTCACCATAGTACCGTTAAGAGAGATATTTATTCTCTTGTTATTAGACTCTTCGATACAACATTATACAACATGGATGTACAACAGTAGGGGGGCAAAAAATATATTTTTACCTTAAAAGAAAAACGCAATAGGGTATCTGAGTTCATTTTGAATGCGACTTATTGGTTAGTTTTTTTTAGTTTAAAAGTTTAGTTTGTTCTTTCACCGTAATATTAACCTATGTTACACAATAAAATTAAAGGTTAAAAGATATTATTATTTAGAATACATTTTGCTAACAGGTCGTATGCGGCTATGACAAGCATAATAGTCAAATCAATGAGCCAGAATACAAGAATATCCGCACAGTCGGCGAGTATTAAAAAGGTAAAGATAAAACTTAGTAAAAGTTACTTTCAAATATTAATTTCACCGATACATATTATCTAATAATATAATTTCGCTTGGTTATCCATCGTATCCATCCACCAGTAAGAAAAAATACTAAAGTAGCGAATATGTCGAACGTGTCTTTAATATCTCTAGGTTAAGATTACGATAATGTTTTATCTTTTATATATATATTAAATAATAGTACGCAAATATATATTCAATTTGAAATGAAATTGTCTTATTACGAGTTAAAAAAGACATATAAACAGTTGCGAAATGATATGGATTTTTCCGATTGGCAACTATATTGACCGTCTGTCATCTCGCGTGGTCAATCATCTGTCAAATATAGGTTCGTAATGTTTACGTTTGTTCAGTAATTATTGATTGTAAATATGATCTCATTTTTTCAAGGACGTCGTTAAGTGGAATAACGAACAATAATTAATTTTATTGAATCTATAATTTAAAATTGACCCTAAAGAACACCACTTTTACAATTCGATGATGATTTTAGTACTAGGTGAATTCCATCATTAACCATTTTAGTCGTTTCCGGTAGACAAGACGTATAAATCTAGATAATTAAACGTCATACTTTCGCGCTCTACATTGTACATAGGTATACTAATGAAAAAATATGGCAATATTTATTATATGCATATGCATTCTTTTAGCAAATGTAAGGTTCCTACCAATCTATTTATTAAAAAAATATCAGATCCGAGTAGACTAGGCTCCAGATAACATGTAATGGAGGATATCAATATCAATCCTATTTGGACCTAGTTGTCGTAATAAATTAAATTAATAAAAAGTATATTAAAAGTGTATAACAATTCCCGCGAACCACAAAAACTTTAACTAGTAATTTTAAATAGCGGCTTGTATACAAAGTATGATGAGCAGTGAATCTATATATCAAATCACCCGAAGTATAGGTAAAATGTCTAATAATCAAATTTTCATCTATTTCAATACTATGCAAATTATAACGTGATGGATTGTGCTTGAATATACTTAGTTGTAATTTAAAAGTCATCGTTAATAATTATTATATCTTTGCTAGTAATTAATTGTACAAGACCGTCCAGGATTTGAGACAGCTTAGAAGATTCATTACGAAAAGGCTCCCTCAAAATTTTAAAACAATTTTGTGAAGTATTTACGTGTATAAAAATCTACGATGAGTTTCATCGATTTTATTATATAACGGTGTTAATCTCACCCTTAGCTGTACCAGCAGTGTTCTTGTCCGTGCAGCCGAGCGCTCTCGTGAAGTGCTCGTCCACCACGCTGGCCACGTCCCCCGAGTAGTGGGTGAACACCACGCAGTTGGCCGAGACGTACTGCGCCCGGGAGCTGCCCGGCGCCCCCTGGCAGCTGCTGTCGTCATCGTCGTCATCAGCGGCGCCCGCGGCTGGGGGTTGAGAAATGACATTACATTACATTAACTGCTTTACATAAAACGGAATCAGCTTGAATAAGTAATGTTGCCAATGGATGACATGTTCAGGAAATGTCGCCGTACTTAGAAAGCGACACATTCTTGACATCTTCCGTTACATTCGCACTCGCTGTTAGGAGCCGTGCGCTGATAGGCGAGTCTATGACCACCCCATCATTTTAAGATGTCAGAAAATTAAATATTTAAAGGAAACTGATAAAGAAATTGTTTACAAAATACAAATTATAGCAAGAACAGTGACGAAAGAAAAGGTATTGGACATTGAAGGGGCCTTTGTGGGTGGAAGAGAATACACGTAGCAGATCTTTTCTCTACGAGTGATGACGGAAAAGTTTTAGAGAAAAACCAAAAACTTTTTTGTGCCTTGTAGACCTGCAAAAGGTGTATGATAGAGTCATAAGAAAAAGGTTATGGAAGGTACTCTCTAATTATAGGGCGGATAGTCAACTTACACACGCAATCGCATCTCTAAGCGAAGGAAGTTCTGCGTGTGTAAGAATCAATGGATCATTAACACCATGGTTTTACATTACAAAAGGTATCAAGCAAGGTTGTGTGATGTCTCCATGGCTGTTCAACTTGTATATGAATAATTATGTGAAAGAACTTCCAGTACATTCCAATGCATGAATGTAGGAGCGAAAGCGGATGACTTGATTGTATGCTGATTATTGTACGCCGATGATGCAGTACTAATAGCGAATAATGAACAAGAATTAGAGAGACTAATGAGTAGAATATACGATGTATGCAAGGAATGCGACCTTATTGTGAACGTCAACAAGTCGAAAGTAATGGTATTCGGGAAGGAGGAAAGCAAGACACCGTGCTAAATACTTGTAGATAATGAATGTTTGGAACGAGTAGATGAGTTTGTGTATTTGGGAAGTATATTTGATAGAAACGGAAAGGCTGAAAAAGATATCAAAAAGAGGGTGACTGCAGAAAATAAAGTGAACAGCGCATTGAATGGAATCATATATAACGGGAACTTATCAACCAAGACAAGACTAGCGATACACAATGGAGTCCTGGTACCGACACGGATATATGGAAATGAGGCCTGAAGCTGGCAGAAGAGGAACGAAAGTAGACCGAATGCAGTGGAAGTGAGATCACTTAGGCGTATTAGTGGCAAATCTATTTGTGACAGAGTAAAGAATGAAGAATTAAGGAAAGACTGTAAAGCTGATGTTACTATAGTGAGTAAGATTAAGAAAGGATCACTAAGGGGATTTGGTCATATGGAACGGATGAATGAGAAGAGAATGGTAAGAAAGATATATGACGCAAGTGTTGATGGCACCAGAAATAGAGGACGTCCGCGGAAGACTTGGCACGACCAGGTAAACCAAATAATGGAGGATGGTTCTGTTAGAAGCCTCAACAATCGACGAGCTTGTATGAGAAGATGTATGAATGAGGATGAGGCGAAAACTGTGTGTCAGGACAGAAGAGTGTGGCGCTCTACCGTCTCTGCCTACTCCCGCGGAGATACGGCCTGATTGTAAGTTAGTTAGTTACATTGTAAAATAAAGGTGACAATCAATAAATCAAAATAATGGTTCTTTCCATTATTCTTATGAGTTTTTATTGAAAATATAGTTATACATTAAAAAATGATTGATTATTTACAGCATTTAAAACTTTAATATTTGCATAAGTACATAGATACCAATAATCAAAAATAAATTAGCACTGCACATGTTTACTTATTTTTACTTTCGCTCTCACAATCCAATAAGCTGTTGGAAATACATCTCTGTTATTGGTTCAGTGACATATTTTATCATTATTTTAAATTGTTTACTTTGTTTTATTAACCACTTGATGAATTAAAAATACGTCTACCGGTTTCGAAAATACCATTTTACAAATAAATATTTTTAGGATGTCAAAAACTAATCAAAGGCATATGTTATATTATTTCTTTAACAGAATATATTTTTAAAACACAATAATTAATTAAAAAATAAGTTTAGTACCTAACTTAAATTATTACTTGATGATGTAAAATTATGATTAAAATAATTTTTAGGTAAAATTTTGTTGTGGAAAAGGTATGTTATTGATATATTATGTATTTGGTCAGTGGTCAGTGGTCAGGTTCACAACGTCAACTATCATTTTTAAATCTCATTAATTCATTTTATAATAAAATACAATTTACATTAAAAATAGAAAATAATTCGACTCTAAATATTTTGGATCTAAAATTGATTAAAAATAATAATATAATTGAATTCAAAATTTTTTGAAAACCAACAATTACAGATACTATCACACATTGTGAATTTAATCATCCATTATCACACAAGCATTCAGGGTTCAACTATATGATACATCGTTTAGTCAATATTCCGATGTCAACATCCAATTTCAGTATTGTATTGAATACTATTTAAAAAATAGCAGTTAATAACGGGTATAATATAGGTTTAATAGACACAATTTAAA
The DNA here is from genome assembly GCA_031772225.1 of Eubasilissa splendida. Lineage (NCBI taxonomy): Eukaryota > Metazoa > Arthropoda > Insecta > Trichoptera > Phryganeidae > Eubasilissa > Eubasilissa splendida. The sequence continues at coordinate 43,919,733 of CM062845.1, forward strand.
AAAGTTAATTAAAATAATATGTTAGTTAATTTTTATATAAATCACAGATAAAACATAAACATGGCGTAGTATTTTATTCATAAATAAATTTTCGAACCAAATATCTAAATACCTACCACGAAACATTAGACAGGCATTTTATACAAATAATAATATAGGTAATTTACTTATAAATTCTGGAGATGAAGATGATAAATTTAACAATTCTAGTGTTTATAAACTTAGTTGTAAAGATTGTGCTGCTTTTAATATTGGTAAAACAGATCGAAATTTTAATATAAGAGTAAAGAAGCATTTGAGATGTTTGAATAATAGTGGTTTTTCAGAATTTCTAATCATTTGTTAGAAAATGATCAAACCTTTGATAAAAATTTAGGATTCTCTATTTTAAATGTGAACGGTGTTGGTCTAAAATTAAATAATTTTGAATTATTGGAAATAAATAAAGCGCGTGGAACTAACCAGAATATTATGAACAACCACGAATTCCATTCTAAAAAATTTTCCTAAAAATTATTCTAATAATAATTTTGTATCATCAAGTAACAATTTAATTTAGGTACTAAATTTATTTTTTAAATAATTAATGTCATTTAAAAATATATTCTGTTAAAGAAACAATAACATATTTTTTTGATTAGTTAGTGATTTATCTAATTTGTTTTGAAATATGTTCCTACTGTACAAAAAAAAGTATCGTGTCTAACCATAGAGTGCGGTTTAATAATAATGCGTTACAAAATCAATTAGCGTTTTCAGAAATGATTAACTACTCTATTTTTTACTCTAAATTGTGTCTTAATACAAATTACATTAATCAGCTAGAAAGATACACAGAAAAAATAGCAACTAAATATTATTTCGATAAATACATTTTTTCTGTTTATTGTATTAAAATACCAGAGAACTATGATCTAAAAATGCAACTTTACAACAAAAATGTGTTCTCCTTAAAGAAATAAAATTGTATCGCTGATATAGCTTGAACAAGGTATTTTCCGCGTTACCTAGCTGAATGTTCCGACAAAATATCCAACATAAATTATCTCCAGAGCAGTAAAGAATTTTCACCCGTAGCATTTTCGGCTTAAAATGCATCGGCATCTACAAAATATTGGTAGGTACATCTTTAGTATATTTTTTTACTGATCTAAAAAAACGTATCATTACGAATGTATGAAATGAATTTAATTTAATTATCGTACTTACTCGCTATCGAGCACTTCGTTGTACAGTTGTGGGCAAAGCAAATATCGTGACGCTCTCACTCATCGTTGAAGTATGTATATGTAGGATATTACGTACTTGAAGTATATTTGGTGTTACCTTCAGCACTAGTCCTCCCGTGTAGGCTGAGGTCCTCTTCCTTAGCCCGCAGGCGCTGCACGGGGCGTGGGGGGCTGCCCGCGGGGGAAGGCCCGCCGCCAGAGCTGACGGAGCCCGCGGAGCCCCCCGCGGGCCCCAAGCCGGCAGCGCTCCCGGCGCCGTATACTTCTTGCGACAGCGGTTGGGAGGATTGCACATTGAACTGGAAGAAAAAAATACTTTTAGAATAAAGTTTGTAACTGATCACAGCTTAACCTTCCCTGCACGAAGTACTAGTGGTGCGAACAGTGGGACGAAAAGACCCCAAGAACATTTCCCTTGGAAGTAATGGAAACATAAAGTTTATCTATTCAAACACAAATCACAATAAGAGAATAGAAACTCACTACTCGTACTAGGACTACCTATCAGGATCACTAACGACCTGTTGATAATCTGGACGGAAGATTAGAGAACCCTCCGGGATGATCTCATGATCGTCATTGATGGTGGTTTATTTCTCAAAACTTCTAGTAAGTAGGTAATGCACAGCTTTTATGTTTTTAGCTTGAGTACAGTATCATATTGTCGAAAATATTGACTGACTACTGATTTGTGCTAGTCCTGTATTTGCGAATTTACATACATGCTAATAAGGTTTCGCCCTCCAAGATTGGCCAACTTTTTATGCTTTTCAAATTGCCTATGAGTTTGATAAATTAAAAAATCTATTTTATAATTGATGTAGAAAATGCTTTTAATTCATTTGTTTCTTGTATTCGAGAAGGTGGAAAGTTTAATAACGCAAAGTTACATTAAAGTTAAATTACAAAGGTGTCAAGCAAGGTTGTGTCTCCATGACTGTTCAACTTGCATATGGATAATTATATAAAAGAAAAGGAATGTAGGAGCGAAAATTGGCGATTTGATTGTATACTGTCTATTGTACGCCCATGATGCAGTATTAATGGCGAATAATGAAAAAGAATTACAGAGTCTAGTGAGTAAATGTACAATGAATGCAAGGAAAGCGACCTCATGATGAATGTCAACAAGTTGAAAGTGATGTTATTCGAGAAGGAAAAAAACAAGACAACGTGCAACTTGTATGCAATAAATTTTTGGAAGTACGTTTGATAGAAACGGAAAAGCTGAAAAGGATATCGAAAGAGGAGTGACTGCAGGGAATAAAGTGAACAACGCTTTGAATGCGATAATTTCTATGGAAGCTTCGCAACCGAAACAAGATTAGCGATACAGAATGAACTCCTAGTACCTACACTGATGTATGATGTAGCTAACAGCAGAGGAACAAAAGTAGACTAAATGCAGTGGAAATGAGATCGCATAGCCGTAGGTATATGTGGTAAATCGTTGATGGCACCAGAGGATATCCGCGAGAGACTTGTCGCGAGTGACCAAGTAAATGAGATACGCTTAAGGGGATATATGAATGTGGATGAGCTGTTTTATGTGTCAATACAAAATAGTATGGCGCTCCATCTTCTTTGCCTATCCCCGCAGTGAAACATAACGGTTAGTTATTTAGTCACTTTGTTATTATATTCGTTTGATTATCTTCATTTTTTCACTAAATCAATATTTGTATTACACACACAACTGAGTTTTACTTTAATCACGGTTATTGTTTCGAGAAGCGCAACCCCTGTCATCTGCAAGTGTAAATGACGACTGACTTTTTCGCCTAGTTTGGTTTAAACAAAAATTTTAAAACACATGTAAAAAAGGGTCAATATTAAATTTAATTATTTCCATCTCCTTGCCCGATCATCTTGCGAACATTTCATACATGTCATTCAAATGCATTACGGAGATCACTTTTTACGCATTTGAAGAACTGCACTATCTCTGAATAAAGTATCAAATTACTTTATCGGACGGTTAAGTCACCTGATTTTTAATAACAATATGCGGTAAGCCTGCAATAATTATTATTCCAGAAAAGTCGACAGTTGATTACCTTTAACGAGGAATGCTCCGCGGACGGGCACCGCATTTCCATTGTTGAATTTTCCGATTGTCAGCTTCGAATTAAATTACCTGCAATTCAAATGGAGGACGGATGTCGACCTGATGTGGAAATGAATGCGATGTGTCGACCCGAACCTTCCATGCACAACGTGGCGCCATTTTTCACAGTTTTAATAAAAAATAATCAAGGAGAACATCTTTTTGTTGTGAAATTGCGTATTTAGAACATAGTTCTGTGCTTTTTTATACAAATTAAATGAATCGATTAGAAAGATATACAGAAAAAATATATTTATCAAAAAACCTTGCTACCGTGATAAATGTTTTTTCGATAAATAGATTTTTTTGTGTATTATATTTCTAATTGATTAATTTAATTTGTATTAAAATACCACAGAACAATGTTTTAAAAATGCATAATAATAATTTGTTCTCCTTAAAAAAATATGTAAGTTGTATCAAAGTTTATACAAATTTAATTAAATGGATTAATTTATTTATTCTGGCGTCTTGTAGCGTGATTTACTAAAAGGTATTTGAGATTCAACGCAATATAAAGTTAATTGCTTTTAAAAATAGAATGATAAATGTATCAATTGTAAAAATATATAGATATATGTTCTAAATTTGTCATTATCGTAATCGGTTGCTGTAGTGTAATGGTTTAAAACGTTTCCCCAGATAGGAACAGGTCTAGGTTCGTATCCCGGTAGCAACTAAATATTTTTTCGATAAATAGTTTTTTCTGTACCTATATCTTTCTAATGATCCATTTAATTTGTATTAAAATCCATTAATAGGTAAATGTCTATTCAATTTTATATACCTACAAGTAACCTATAATAGTATCATCTCGACTTTCGATTCGAATTCTTAACATTTACATTAACCGACCAAGATCATCTTTACGTCAAATTATCTCTTTCATCTGCTGAGAAGATACCTATGTACAGAGAAAACACATAAGTAAAAGTAAAGAAGTAGGAGATGAGAGGATCCAGGAATGCATGGAACGTTTAGGAGCATATGCCTCAGATTGCTGCAGGTGCTACCTAATCATCTGGCACACAATTCTAAATACATAACTTGAATTTTATGAAAAAAAAATCCCTATTTAACATAATGCAAATAGTCACAATCTTTACGAATGTGTACAAGTATCTAATAGAAAAAATTCTTTGGGACTTAAGTCGTATACCTATTATACGTACCTAATATATTTATACATACTGTACAGCGCCGGTATCGAACTTTTTGCCGCCATGAGCAAAATCGGTTTTTTCCGCCCTAGTAAAACTTAGTGATCTAAAAAAACTTTGTGGATAATTTTCAATGCAGCAGCAGCTCAAATGCGGGACGTGCCTATGATAATACAATACTACGATTATCAAATGCATTTTTCATTAGATAATTAATAAATAAATAAAGTATAAATTTATTATTTAATGTGTAAATATAATATAAAGAATTCATAAGTAATATTAATTACATCAGTAATTAATTGTTTTAATCGTATTATCGTTTTTATAAGTTAATTTTGTTATTTCATTTTTATAATACATTAAAACCATCCCCACGCCGACCACTAAATTGGCCGCCCGCGTGCCATACAGGTTAACGGCGGCATTGAAACTTGCTAAAGACGTTCCGGACACTATTGTTGACTACAAATTACTGCTTTAATAAGAAATAACCATAATGTTATTTATTGGATTTATCGTTTTGCAAGTTGGGATTTAGTTTTTCATTTTTTATAATATTGATTTAGCCGCCACAGGCAGACGCCCACCCCGCCTATGCGTAACGCCGACACTGGTACTATACTCCGTGAGATGCACACAACACACAACTGTTTATCATAGATATTCAGTATTCTGGCGGAATGAGTTGAAATTCAATGTATGGCAAAGTTACGTTACTGGAAACGTTATTTAGACTGGAAGATCTTTCTTGCCATTAAACGTAGCAAACCACATAGTCATCAAGCAACGATCATCACCAGTCGTATGGCGGTCTGGCGCCTAACCCCGTCCTGCACAATATATTGATGCAGATATTTTTCACAGAATAAAAGATGTACGGACGACCGCAATTTAAATTAAACAACAGAACTCTAAAGAATACAAATACGTAAAAATACGACACGTCCCTTGGACGTAAAATATGTCGGTAGTTTTACAGAAGACAAGGTGCTCTCTACGAAGGACATCCAGGCCGGCTGGACACGGACACGGATACTCTGGCCAGACGGACACGAAGGGGTAAAGGCGTTCCGCGGATGCCAAACCTTTTTGTGCGCGGCATCTGCTGGCGTTAATGTTCCGTCTCATAATTGTCCAACTTCAAACTCGCCAAACTGGGGCATTTCATAACAAAAACATTCGCGGATCTAGGACCATTATTACTGAGGAACACTGCCTCGGTAGACCTACCCAGAAGCTCCGTTCATTAGTACCTTAAGAAAACTTATTGATTTAAATTACAGATAAAAAATTATATAATTTACGTGAAATATTTTCTGCAAGGTGGTAAAGAAAAAAAGAAAATCGGCAGAATATGAAGATTAAAGAGTGAATTTTAAATACGCATTTAGAAAATTTGTAAGAAAATGTAGCGGAAATATTAAAATCAACGCACTGCACCCATCGTAAAATGGATACAAATTTACAGCTCGTACTTTCATTTTGAATGACGAAATATATTTTTTTAAAGCTAAATAATATCGGAAAGTTTGATGCCTTAAAGCTGTTACCAAAAAAATGTTTTGATATGATTAACGATCTTTCAGTATTATATGTTTTCAGACATACCTACCTCTTGGACTCCTGGAACGAAAGATCTAACTCCTTGACTATGCGAAATTGGACGACGACAAGTAATCTGTCTGCTGGTCTGTAAATAATGTTGTCCGTGTTAATTTATGTAAAATTCGAGTAGATGTTTTCGATATAAAATTGTCCCGATTTTATTAATGTTAGCTAAATTTAATCTTTTTTTTTTATAGTGACGAATGCAGATTTAAGGGATCGTCGGAAGGTGAGTAATTCTAATAGGTACATCTCATGTTTGCCACTGAACTAACCGGAGGAGATGGAGATGTAGACCTCACACTACACAGCACAACAAATACTATACAGATGATAACATACTAACACTATATTGTACTATGAACACTATACTATTAATCAACTTCTCTTTGTGTATAAATACATTTTACAAAGATTAAACGTGGTTCTATATCACCAAAAAATAAATGATAAATAAACCAAGTTGTTAGAAAAAAACCAACTGGTATACTAATACTTGAAAAACGTTTTCAGTTCATCTCAATTACAATTGAAAAACCTTTATTATTGGAATATTCGACCTAAAATTTAAACCTGACTATTCCGCCTGAACATCTACGCCATAATAGGCTGACTAGCAGCTGGTGGCTGGTGGCTGATGGCACAGCACGGGCCATCACTCTTCCTGGGTAAATGTTTTCGCTCCCCACTTCATAAAGGCACTAATTTATAGGCTTTCCTCGCGTATTGTGTTCGTGTAAATATTTTCTGTGCAATTAATAAAACACAATATCATTCCTACAAAACGTAGTCTGTCGCAACGATAAATGAAAATCTATTAATAAAAGAAGTCAGTAAAATGGCAAAGGAAGGAAAGAAGCTTTGATGTGCTGTTGATGATATTTCATTATTTTAATTAGGGGCGTTACTTGAATTCTTCGCCTCGCAGCAGCAGCTCCTGTATGCAAATGAGTAAAAAATCGAATATTACAAATGATTAATGTGTTATTAATTTGAGTTACGATCATAAATATAATACTAGCTAACCGACAAACTTTTTAACTCAATTTTTTTTTAAATATTATATTTTTTACTTACCTATCTATGTAGGTATAACGTTACTTTTAATGATACTTGATGTTTTCGTGTAGAGCCGTCCAAAGTGTCCTACATATTAATACATATAATAAGTAGGTACACAACTTTTAAATACCTCTTTGTTTTTTAACTTCACACAACAATTTTTTTTCCAAGAATTTTAAGTACGTACGAGTATCTTTACCCTGAACCATCATATTATAATTACGTCATTCTCAATGGCGTAATTACGCCAATGCGGTGCATCGGGGCCCGCGCGAGACAAGGGCCCGAAAGGTTCGTGTCCCACAATACTTTTGGTATCGATCCTTTTACGAGTATTGAAACATTTCCCAATACCAGTATGGACTATATGGACAGAAAAATTTTAAAATCCATCCATGAGAAATGGAATTTTAAAATTTAATAAATTAAATTAAATTAATTTAACAAATTAATATCGGGTTTGGGGCCAGACCTACAGACTTACATCGTCGTATAGCAAAAATCATCGCAATCTATTTTTCAGTGCAAAACACACTTTTATTTTTTTCACGAAAGTGTAAATATTATAGGAGACAAGCTAAAAATCACATAGCAATTAATATTCTTATATTTTATATACAATATATTAATTATATGGGGGGGCCTTTTTTCCGTTTCGGATTGGGACCCCATTTTTTAAGTTACATCGCTGATCACCCTATGGTATCCATGTATTTAGAAATTTGTTTCAAAATATATTAGAGGTTCGGTACCTAATGAGGACTATTATTTATATTGTTATTTCATTTTAGACTTAAAAAACGCGAAAAAAAAACTTTGCCGTGCAAAAATATATTTTATTACGTGCAGCATTAGAGCGAACATGATAGTAATCAATCATTGCAGAACATATTATTAAAAGTGAGCTGATTCTCCAAATTGATGATATTTCGAATTGCAGTAATAATAATAATAATACAATTATATATATATATATATACCTACAATATATATTTTTTTAATTTGTGGAAATTTTCAATAAAAATGTACTGTCACTACTTTAATGTTAATATATTGAAAATATTATCTGTTTCCTTTATGAAGCGAATATCTGTAGGTATTAAGAAGACAAGATCATCCGCCTATTCAAACAGCAAAATCCAAACATAAATAAGTTACAAAACTCTATAACCGGATTTTTTTATAATTATTTTGAGTCATTTTTCAGCAATGCAATGAGTACAATAAAATAAATTTAAAATTAATTATTATCCATGAATTAATTATATCAAACCTGGGAAGAGTCTGAGAAATCTGGAAAGAAATTTAAAGGAAAGGTGGTCTAGGTATGGATAAAATAAACTTTGCGCCTTTCAAATAAAATAAGAAAAATTTCTGCAACTGGATGATTGATGTTATTTCGTTTTATTGTAAAAATATTTTTGAACTGTTAATAAATAAATAATACAAATACTAAAAATTATTTTCGTACCAAGCCAAACCGACGAAAACAGGATTGAATAATAATAATTTAAACATTATATTATTTTTAAATATTGGTATTTAATGCGAAATACTGGTATAAGAAGAAACAGATATCCATGAGTATTTCAAAATTAATTGGTCCGAGTGGGACTCAATGTTTTCTTCATAATCTCCCATAAGGACAACAGAAATATATAAGAAATCAACGTCGTAAATGTGTTTTTAAAAAAAGAGGTTAGTATCTTGAATTCAAATTGCATCGGGTTATTTTTAAAGAACCTATGCGGAATATTTTTTAAATATACTTAAAAAGTAAATTCCGTGTCAAAAAAAGCAGCGGGGCGGTGCCCTGGCTCAAAAAGTGCCACACTACACCACTGGATATAGGTACCTAAATAAAAATTATTTATTCTTCCATGTCGGTCCCTCATGAGCGAAGATCATGCTATTAATGAACATCTCTTAACTTTTCTCGGCATCGGGTGCATACGACTGACTGTTCCAAAAAATACATAATAAGTTACTTCATTCCTTCTAGTCTGTAAATCGAACGTACGCCAAATAATACGTACTATTTTTATCTCAAGAGGTACAGCGACAGTATTTCTTCGTAGGAAACGTATTTTATCCAATCAGCGATCGTTCGCTCGTGGACGACCGCAGCGCCGAGCGCCGTCCGGTTGGCGTCTGGAATGTCGATCGATTTTTCAAGTCTATACAGTCAGTCAATCAATACACCAAAAACCGTAATAGGCCTCACAAACAATAATAACACTTACGAACGATTACAAGGTAAGGTTTCCACCGTCTTTCAATGTAGGGATCTTCCAATAATTAAATTATGATCGAATAGCATATTCAATATTTTAATTATTTTTGAGTCACGGTCTCTCTCTTTCAAATGTATTTTTATAACATAAATTTAATCATATCACATTATTAGTTCGAATTGAATTCGAAATGAAAATTACGAATTGAAAAATACTACACAACAAAACAGTAGACTTCACGACCGAACAGTTTTATAATAATTGTTCTTGATATATTAAAAATATTAATATGTTAAATATTTGAATTGAACGCTGTAGAAATAAAATATAAAATAATGCCATGATGCCCAGTCATGAGCACGTACATCGGCCGACAGGGAGAATAGAACGAGCTACTGGCGGCATAGTGAAAGAACATTTTCTTGATTATATTATACCTACACCGTTTCATTTATTGTTTGTTCGCACGCAGCAATTTTTTCTATTAGTATAAGAAGAAAATGAATTTCTCGGAACGCTCTTTTACAAAAGCTACATTCATTTCTGTGGGCGAAACGTTCACTGGAAACTATTTATAATTTTGCAATGGAACATATCTATCATCGCGAATTTCAAATATATTTAGTATACTTACTACTTAAGGTAAATCATTATTATTATTGTAAATCAATAACAAATATTCCTACTAATATATTCATAATTACTACTAATATATTACGTGATAGTTGCGTATAGCAACAGAAGAAGAAAAAGATATGGCAGAATCGTATCACCATACTTTAAAATAACAGAAATAGCGTTTAATCTCATAGAGAAAGGCATCAATTATGGCATCAGCGACAGCAGCACTGATTATGGAACGGCAATGGGCCAGATGATGGCATGATTAATGGCGAGTGATGGCTGTGAAAATACGAATGTTAATTGTTTTAATAATAATATTAATAATAATAAAAACACGCTATTTGTACCACGGCTTGTTGATAAATCAACATGGTTCAAGGTCAATGGTTCCTTCTTCTGGATACAATATATACTCAAATTAAATTGAAAAATGCAATCATGGACGAAAATCAAACTACAAATATAATATAAGTGGTGGATAACTAATTAGGAACTAACGTGAAAACTAATTATTATTATTAGATAATTATGCGATTATTTCGATTAATTGAAATATTATATTGATTCCAAATTATATATTGAATACAAAAAATTAAAGGTCATCGAATTTTGAGCGGCTAGATTATTTTTTTGTTAGATGATTTAAGACCTGAAGCAAATATGTAAATTAATAATTTATTTCGAAGTATGTAAACTTCAAACTTACTACAATTTTGTAAAAATTTCAAAGAATAATATAATAATAATATTTCAGTAACAGTAAGAATTTGCACATATTCCTTGAACATTTTCAACTCGTAATTTAGTCAGGTATCCATCCAACCATAAAATATTGTGAACTAGATCTGTTACACCCTCTATATAAGAATTATTTAATAGTACTTAGCTTCCTAATGAAATACACAAAACTTGACCAGATATATATTATATATCGCTTGATTAACCGATACCTCTAAATTGAATTGTGAAAAAACAAAACGTTATTATTATTGAACACATTCACTAATACTTGATTCACTAGGTGCTCGCACTAGCCCCCAATTGATGTTTGTTTTTATTAAAGAGTCAAACTATGTTTTGTTTGAAAAATATTACTCTATTTAAATATATGCAAAGAATGTGAACTTTACGAATTCAAGGCATGCTCCGGTCGTTTGATGTCATAATTAATCGCTTAAATCATTCGCATATTTGAGTCTGCTTTAATTTTAAATATGTGGTATTTCCTCGGTGGTTAGATAAAAAATGTGAGCTAGAAAGAAATACATTAATGGGTCATTGCCTCCGAATTTTTTCCATTTTCATTTCAACGGAAGGCAATACGTCCTGGCAGCGGTCACTACCTAAACAACACATTAGTTATTCAGAACACTCCCGTCATATTTTACGTTTCTATTCTAATGTTTAAGACATTGATATGAATGGTGGACTTAATCTTATTTAAAAAAATCCATATATTAAATTATATACATAACGCATTATATACGTTAAAGGAAATCTATTTTAATATACGACAAATGAATTTATTATAAAACAACACATTTCATGAACTAATGATCGCATCTTCAGCTGTATGAATATACAGAGGATAGTGTGGGATACGTGTCGGTTTCCAGGTGATGATCAAAAGAATAATAATTAGTTTTGTGGGAGCAAGGCTGCGTCCATACTCGGCTGCTCTACCCTCGTGCTCGGGTGTGTCGGGTAGGGCTGAGTGAGAATTCTGTACAAGTAAACAGTCAAAAAGCTACTTACGATTAGTACAGAATTTATTGTACAATCGTGACTTAACTCTTTACTATGACAAGTACGCAGTGAGATGAGTCGATGGCGAAAGTGAGGTGGCGATTCGCGCAGGGCGTTCGGTCCCTGCTGGGTGTATTCACGCGAGTCGCATCTCTCTCCGAATCTCAGCCATGGCTAGGTACTGAGTGCGTTTAGCAATGTCGGCAGGCGTCCGCCACCAATATTTCAACTATTGCCAGGGACGGGGCAGTAAAATAATGCGCCTTTTTTTTGAAAAAGAACGATTGACAAAAACCTATAACGTATCCTGACATATTACATCGTATATCTTACTTGCAATGACACTTTTAGTATTAATAATGCGCTTTCAAAAATAAAAAATACGCACATAATCTGTAATTAATATTCTTTCGAAAAAAGTTTCATAAAGAAGTAAGTAGTTCTGAACACTAAATTATCACTGGTTCAAGAAAATTGATAAATTTTATTTTATTGTCCCTCTCGCCCACTCTTATTAAAATAAACCTAAAATTATTACATTTTTAACAACCTTAGATTTAAAATCAAATGGTATTTTCCTTGACAAATATTAGCAATCGAGAAAATTCAAAAAATTAACGCTACTGCCATTATATAATAGTAATACGGTACATGAAATACGGGGTTATTCAAAATGATGGACTCATTTTCGTAACTCTATATTTCAAACTGCGATCAAGTGACAAATACGATGTCAATTATATTGATAATAATCACAATAAAGTTTACAAATACAGTTCAAATGTGACCCCCTTTGGCTGCACGGCAAACATCTACATCTAAGTATTGTGTTACTGACTGAGTTCACCGCAGCTGTGATACGGTTCCGCGGGCCGACCAGAGTTGTTGCTATGGTACATAAATTGCTTCTTTTACGAACCCTCACAAGAAAAAGTCACAAGGCGTGAGATCAGGAAATCTTTGGGGCCAGGACTTCATTCCCAATGCGACCTGTCCATCGCATTCTCCGTAACCGTTAATGACGAAGGTACAGTAATAAATCGGTCGATGTTAAATGATCAAAGTGGTTTTACCATACTCGTACGAGGGTGTGGGTAAATGTGTCTAAAACAGAAAGCGCAGCAACACAATTTTCTGTAGCGTATGATGTAGGTGGTTATCGCGCACTAAATCATCGATGATTCACACGATTGTTGGTTGATTGACGTCACATTTCTGACAAGAAAAAATCAGACTTTATGGTTCTGGAATTGATTAAACAAATGCTGAATTAATGAAAGCCTACACGCTACCGGCTAGGAGTGGTCTAACTTGTCTAGCGAGGTTAACGGTTAACACGACCAGCAACCGGAGAATCTGATCATATTCCTATGCAATCCCATTCGATTTCTACGATTTATACTATCTGCGTATTTTTAAGAAATGTGGAACGTGGTGAATAGTGAATAATGAATAATGACTCTGCATGCTTTAAAAACTATATTCTAGACTTGAAAAGACTTTCTCAAAAGATTTTTCTTACTTAGATATTATTAAACACTAAAAATTAAATTATTTTTACGTCGATTAGTCGAAATAAAGAAACTAAAATTAAAATCTAATCGAAACTATATTCTAAATATGTACTCGTGTTAGATTTATTTTTCTTCGCTCATACCTCATACAGTACCTTGACAGGTGACATATACCGTATCTTGATTTAAGGTGTCTTCTGTATGGTTTAAAAAAAACACTACATATATTATTTTAAAATGAAAAGCAACATGGAATACATATCACACCGATATTTTAGAGGTTTATTAGTTACGATTGAACATTAATTATTTTATTAGAAAAAACTACATTTTCAAAGGCATTGGATTGAATAGGATTAGGAATAGGATAGGAATAGGAAGCATATATGGTAAGTAGATATATTTTTGATAAAGCCTTAAAATATATAACATGTATTACAATATGCTTATTAATCTAGTGGCTAAGACTCGCCTAGTGATTAGTGGTTGAGGGTTCGAGCCTCGTTCTAGGAGACCAGCAAGTTAGTCCTACTTTCATAACACAAGTGTTTAGCTTAGTTTCAGTTTAATAGTAAGAATATTAATAATATATGTATTATACCTACGCATCTCTATTTTTAAAAACTAAAGAATAAATAAAAAGTATCCACAAGTATCGCGTATCCAGATTCTGATTAGAAATCAGATTTCTAACATAACGCTCGTATACAACTAGCAGCTGATACTACAAGTTTTTTTTTTACTTTAAGTATTATTTTTTTCCAAATATTCATCAAGTGCTACCGATTAAATAATATAACAAAACGGGGTACGTAATAATATAATCCAAAAATAATTGTAGATATGTATGAAACGTAAAGGTACATGCCTATGGACTAGTAGTTATAATCTAACATAAATATTTATACATAGTTTTATTTTGATTTAGTCTTGCAACTATTCAACCTCGCTGCTAGAATTGTTAATTCTACTCGCACACAAAGGTAGGTACGGTTCGTTCGGATGTTTCATTATACACATTAACAGGGGTATAATATGTGCGTGTGTGGTATATGCGTCACTTATGCACTAGATTGAGATAATGACGATCGGCGAAGGAAACCTGTAAATCAAGTTGCAATCAACAGATTGCTGAGAACAATACAATAATACTCTCAAGTTTCCCATCTTCTCTGGTAATCTACAATCCAAGAAAAATCTTATCGATCGGATTTTGTTACAAATTTGAACACTTTTTTTTAAATACAATAATAATATTAATAATCAAATTTACAAGACTGCAAAACATTTTTACAGCACTACAGTACTAAGCTTAAAAATACAAACTTACTGAGAAACCATAATTCCAGATTATTTCTTGATGCCGTAACTTTATTTTTAATCTGTTTTTGTACTCATTTAATTTTTATATCTACTTTCTGAAACGTCCCGTAGTAGAGTAATATTTGGCTTATTGTAATTAGTGTGTAAATATAATAAAATCCACTTTCTACTTAGCGCCAGAAAAATACATTCAAATTCATTGTCACCGAGTAGGCCAATAGTGGCCGCTGTGCGGCCATTGGTAACTGCTGCACAGTCAGGGTATCATTAGCTATCGTCGATTGATTTCTGCTAGGCTCTGCGGGCGGCTAGTGGCCGCTGCGCGGCCATTGGTGACCGCCGAACGGTCAGGATCTCATCGGTTGTCGACGACAATAGTTGCTGCTACGCGACCATTGGTAACTTTTATATCCTTATTATATTGCTTTTAAGGAAATATAGATTCTACGGAAGCACTGCACTTGCATTGACAGAAGAGCAATCAGCGATAGCCGATATTATGTAACATTCTATATTGCTGTACCTGAAATTGTACAAACGGTGTTTTTACGTATTAACTTTGAAATATATATATCCACTTGAAAACATTAATTAAAAATACGAACATCATTCATATTGTCATAATAGATGAGATGACAGGATAACAGATGCTCAATATATTTGCCAGCCAGAATACGGTTTCGCGGATATATATTTACGTACTGTTATTGAATACATAAAAGAGAAAACATTTATATTATTTGAATCTTTTAGACATTTTAGACTCCCAAAAAATCATAGAAAATAGACAAGGAGACGTAATATTATTATGGATAGTTGCACTCACAAGGGTGGTATCTCTTCACTGTCCACCGACCAATTATGCCAAAAATGGGTTATATTATTAATGTAAATAAGATAATATTACTTACTCTTGGATGGTTTCTCAGTTCTGACTCGACCTAATAATAAAAATTGAATAAAACATGGTGAGTTTTATGTTCCAGGCCGATTTTGTTTGGTCGCTATTTTGTATTGACAGATATTTTTTAGTTCGCGTTTGGTAGTCGTACATATTCGTTGATTTTATTATGGAGCATCTAACGCCTCAACAACGTGTTGAAGTAATCTTATCTAAATAATAATGTCAATGCTGTAACCATTAATGCTGATCGCTATTGCCGTATGTTAGAAAACTTCTTGGTAGCCGAACTGGGTCGATTTTAACAGGACGACGCCACCTCACTTACAGCCTGAGCCACGCTTGAAATTTTGTGAGAATTTTTTCCCGGCCGTATAATGTCAAAAAGTGGTGATATCAACTAGCCTCCTCGACATTGTCGACCTTAACTATCTTATCCGCTCTAAATAGAGAGCAAAGAGTACCCCTTCTGGCCCTAACGATGATGTACCGGACTGTATCTGGTGCGGCCCTGCCGGTGCTACCGGGGGTGCTCTCTGCAGATCTCCTAGTTCTGGAGGCGAGTGCCCGCTGTTCTTTGATGAAGGGTCTAGAGGTGTGTTATTTGAGACACACCTTAAGACCCTCGGATGCTGACTACGGGATTTTATGCTCGTGTATTAAGACGCTAAGTTTGGAAAAATGGCAAGAGAGATGAGACGCCGCTCCCCTAGGGAGATGGACCAACTCCTTCGTCCTCACTATGAGCGTCAGAAAGAGTGGAAGCCAGGGGGGTCCTCTGGCTTCTGACTATTTCTCAGTGCAGTTAGTCTCGAGTCAAGAGGAATTCCGCAGCAAGGATCTTGGATTTGCCCGGATCCGTGGTGCTCCTGCAGTCGAGTGAGGCAAACGCCGAAGCACATTCTTTGGCATTGCGTTATGCTAGAAAAGAAAAGCTAGGACATTTGGAGGAAGTAGTGAAGCATGGCAAGAATCTGCAGTTGTTTAAGACCTTTATTCGAGTATGGGTCTCCCGAAGAAAGATCCATCGGAGAACTTCAATCAAACTAATGAAAAAAAAGATTATTTCATTTTGGCTATAATGTTTCTTCTTTGTCACTAATCTAACCTTATTCTATTTACTTATATAGTATAACTAATCTGTATCTCTTAACGTCTCTCCTGCTCCCCGGCCTGCCCGAACAGCTTCCTTTGTAACATTAAAAAAAATGTCAACCAGGCGGCGTAGTACTGGACCGATATTGGAGCCTTGAGCTTATTAAATCGGTCTTGGGAATGTGGTGGGTCCGCTCTCTCATTGACCTCCTCGATCCCTGGATTTGATGGCTCCCAACTATTTTCTGTGGAAGTACTTGAAAGAAAAGATCTAGGCCAACAAGCAAATAACAATTCCCATGCTACAAAACAATATTCGAAATGAAATTGCTGAAATAACACGCAAAGTGTGCGATAATATTATGAAAAATGTGGTTAAAAGAGCACACATTTGTGCCGCTACCAGAGGCAGCTATTTGGCAGATGTCAAATTCCATACATAATTATAATAAACTAAATAATCGATAAATAAAAATCCAATTAAAAAATTTTGTTTGATTTCTTGATTCAAAAACAATATCGTCCTGGAATATAATATTTACCTTGTACTAGAATATGCCAAAAATGCTTAGAAATAGAAAGTAGGTATGTATGGGTGGATGAAAAGTCATTTGTATAACACTAACAACTTATATTATAGAATTAAATTAATAATTGTATAAGCAAATGGAAATGCGACTTGAAACTGAACTAAATAAGTTAATAGTAGTACAGATATATCAGGAGAATGATCCCACATTAACCTCTAGAACTACGAAGACATTGTTTTAAAAGTATGAATTTACAAATTTTCTGACGTATTAATTACAAATTATATTGATAAATAATTTTTAATTGTGGTATGTGGTATGTGGGTATTGAAAACAGAAGCCAGATGTTTATATCGAGGCTACTTAAAACTCTCACACAATCTAACATGAATACACATGTTTGTTTAATAGGCGCATTGCGTAAATTATTTAGAATTATTATTTTATATGTATATTTTTCAAATTAATACATTTAATTTGTATTTAAAAAAATAGTATCATTATTTATTCCCACAAGTAGTGAATATTTTTTTTGCTATCGAATAGAACCGATGCGTCACATTTTGTTCCAAGTTGAACCCCCTGTTCGCGTCTGCAATTCCCCAGCAGGAAGGAAACCTGATTGACGTAAGGAAGGCAGCTGACGGGAACCGGTAACGTCTATTACAGCGACAGTCGATAGTCGGCTTCGTCACCATCGTTCCTCGCTATTCGCTGTTGCCGCTCCGCTCCACCTACTCACGCGCCGCGCTCTACACACAGGCAACTGATTTCGTTCATAATTGTCTTTCAAACTCAACAAATTCTCGACGCAAGAAAATAAATCGCAGTTCTGCCCAATCAACCTGCTGAACACAAGCGACTACCTCACTTTACGTAACCTATTTTAACGGAATTCACCATAATGGCATTGAAAAACATCATCAAATTCGCTTTACGGAAAATATCTCTATACGTATATACGGAAATTAGCGATTAAGACAATTGCAAAGTAGAACAGGGGATAAATTTGTATCAATAATATTTTGAATTTACGTTTTATTAGTGTAGTTGGAATTTTATAGAACATAGTTCGCTGTTAATTATCAGTGAACTATAATTATCAGTAAATTTTTAGAACATAATTCACTGATAATTATCAGTGAACTATAGTTAAAACAGATTATACAAATATTTACTTCTGTGTATCTTTCTAGATACACTGAAAAAATCTATCAATCGAAAACATATAGTCACCACTCGCCACAGGGACTCGAACTCAAAATGTTCTACTGCCGGTAGACAGTTAACCACTTAAGCTATAATGATACTCCATAGGCTTATTATAGATTAATTGGTAAATCGGAATATCAGACAGAAAAAGTTCCAAGTTCGAGTCCCGATGGTGATGTTTTTGTTAGATAATTTTTTTCTGTTTATCTTCCTAAGTAGTTTACCTAATTTGTTGAAATGGTTTATATTATTTAGGTACGTAAGTATGTATAAAATATTTTTGATCAAAATTATCAAAGTGTATGTCAATCACGGAAAAGAGTGTAACTCTGTAAGAAGCCAAAAAGCAATTTATTAGACCAATTTGTAATAGACAATGTTAGAGAATCTGGATTTTTTTAAAAGAAGAGAAACTTGTCGAAATCGCAAATCTAAGAACTCTTGCAATCTTTACTATGAGGAAAATATATAACAATAAATAAAAGGAATGAAGGCCCGATACTTATTAGAGCTACACTACAAAATATCAAAAAATAACATAGGTAACTTGATGAAAAAAACAGAAAGACTCTTGCCGATAACAACCAGCGATAACAATATAACAAAAGACAAAAAGTTTATTCAAATCACTGAAGAAGGATTTTGGGAAGAACTCAACACAATTGCTTAAATGTAGCCAAGATTTTAATGTAACAAAAATTTAAGAGCGCCATAGTTCTCAATTTATTCAAATGAATATAGAAACTGGAATTGTTGACAATTGTGTAACTTGTGTATATCCTGAATTACTCTGCTATCAAGAAAATCGGTTATCTTCCTTAAAAGTAGGTATTTCACGTGATTGAGACTAAGAAACGAATATCTAATAAAACATACTAATCAAAAGAGGATAAATCTGCTTCATATTTCAAAACTACTACTGTACATATGCAGTAATAAAGTAAATAATATCGTTATGCAGATACACATTTTAGCAAACCTAATTGTGAGCATTCCTAAACAAAAATGCCTGTCGTGAAATAAATAGAGCGTAATAAGAGAAATGTGACGACCGTCAATGATCAATCAAACTCTCTGGTCTAGTAATGTGAACTGTTAGAGAAACAAGTTGCACGTGAGCCGGGACACTCGGATGCGCTTTGTTCGCTGCGCTAACACGGCCAGGCGGCAGCCTTCCCGGCAAATGTCGTGGACTTAAAAATTGCATTCCTGGCTATTTTTATCAACCTTACCCTACACATGTTGCGGAGACGCCATTGTTCCATCGGAAATACACGAGAACGTTACTTAATTTCTAAATTCTCAACAAAATGCATTACTATCGTACGTACATAGCTACCAGAACAACAACACTCGGGTACCTACCCAGTCGAGGTAATTTACGTTATGGACACTCTGACGTCTCACACCTTTATTCTTACTAAATTCCATTATGCAGATATCTGTTACTATGTACTTCATTTGCGACGATAAATATTTTCAATTATGAATTAAATATATTAATTAGAAAGATATACATATAAAATCAATTTTATCGATAAATATTGTAAAAATATCGTCGCTGTAGCATAATTGCATAATGCACCTTCCCCGATTTGGAAAAAGATCTAGGTTCGAATCCCGGTGGCGCAACAATAATATTTTTCGATAAAAAATTGATTTTATATGTATATCTTTCTAATTACTATATTTTATTCATATTTAAAATATCACAGACCTATGTTCTGAATGATTACAACTTCACAATAAGAATGTGTTCTAATAAATATTTTCAATTCAGTTTTATGAATCTTTATTAAATAAACCATAATAAGATAACAACAAAAATTCAGGCAGATTTATTAATAACATTCAACAACAACATTAAGAAAAATATATTTAAATAAAATTACGTTTTTATTTTGATGTTACAATTTTAGAACATAATTATTTGATAATTAAAACAAATAAGTTGAACTATTTAGAAAGATATACATTTATCTTCAAAATTAATCATGTAATTTATTTTTATTAAGAAAAGTACCTCTTTTTAAATGACAAGCATGCTACAAAGAAACATTTCGTTAGCGAAGTCTTGAAAAGTCAAAATAAAATTATTGTGTGCAATTTAATAATTTAATATAGAGTAGGAGTCGAGTAAGTTACTTTGTTTTCCATATTTCACCATTTTATTTATCTGACAACCATAAAATATTTCATAATATAAATGGGATATTATAAATCATATCAATTGAAAACCTATTATTTAACTCACTACCGTGCCACATAGTATATGTATATTTTTATATAAGTTAATATTATACGGAGCATAAACAGTCCAATGCATTCACCAAAAAAACTAAAACATTAAGTAGGTACGGTACGTAAGAAGCAAAATAAGAAATTGTGTAAGTAATAACATTGAAATCTAACACTTTAAGTAGTCATTATATTATAAGAATAATATGACATTACTCTGATATTTTAACACAATTTCGCTAATAAACCTTCAAATTAGAAATACCCATTCAAAATTCGTAGTACGGGACGTTTTAGCTATTTAGATACATTTATTCACAAAACTTTTATAGACAAAATTCAAATTCTAAGCTTCTACTAGCTAATGTGGTCTAGCAATATATAGCGAATATATCACGAGTGAGTATTCCGATAGTTATATCATATCAGTCTCCGAGTACCTATGTCACGGATGGGCATATCCAATAGATATATCATATCACTCTTCGAGTACCTATACCACAAGACACCAATGCGCCGCCACACCATTACTTCAAAATACACAAATTACAAGATTGAGAAGCTGCCTATTTGAATTCACTAAACCGTTTTTCTTTGTTAATTAATATGTTACGAACGCAGGGCCTCGTAACATATAAATAAAGAAAATGATTTATTTATATATTACGAGTACGACTACACCATTTGCATGATGTTGGAGGAACGAGTGATCCAAAGTTCTATCGATCGTTTCACTAGAAATTATTTAATTCAAGTTATTAAGTTTTGAGAACCGGTAATCGCCAAAAGCGATGACCAATGTACATTATTGACAGAAAACAATCCTCTCCAGCGTGAATAATAGCCGCGAATAATGAATATTTCTTATTAAGGAGAACAATAAGAATGTGTTCCCTTAATAAATGTCCAAAAATGTAATAAAAATGAATTGATAATTCTGGCGTCCGCAGTCGGTTTACTCAAAGGTATTTGAGATTCCGTAAAAACAATGTAGATGGCTTTCAAATAATGGAACGACAGGTGTATTAATTTTAAAAAGAGTAACATATAGATTCGAAAATTTGTCATGAAAAATACTGGCGCTATAACACAATTGGTAGTGTACTTCCCTGGATTGGAAATAGAGATCCAGGTTCGAATCCCGGTAGCGCAAAAACAATATTTTTCGACAAAATTGATTTTATATGTATATATTTATAATAAATACATTAAATTAGTATTTAATAAATATTTATTTACAACTCAGTTTCCTCAGATGACAACTCTTTCCAACTTTATGGCTGCATTCATTGTATCGGCGTCTGCATCACCAGAAACTCTTAAATCTTCAATACCAATAGCTCTAAATTGTATTCATGAAGAGAGATTTAGTAAGCAATATTGTTAAAGATGGCTGTACTGTTCCTGGAAATAATGTATTAACGTGACGCCCGCATTTAACTCAAGTTATATCCAGATACAAATGCATATTTACATATTCAAAATTTGTGTAATGTTACCAAAAACATCGTGGCGGATCAGAACTACTAATTTGAGACACTTATATTTTCATAAATATTTTTGTATAATGTCGTTTTATTTTTCTATCTTGTTTTATCTTTCTTCTCTATCTCTTTTATTATTATTTTTTTACTTTTATTTTAAGGCTATAATTGTTTTTATAAATTGTTATTAATAGTAGACCGAAACTCATTAAAGTTTCAAACCTGCTCTATAATATGATTAAAATAATACATAAACAATTTTTAATGTTGCGATACATTCGTCAGTAATAAATATTATTTATTATGGTATGTATAATATATTATCATTTTTCATGTCTTGTTTATTTTCTCATTATTATTTTTAATTTGTTTTGTTAACAATGTTTATCTGATTTAATTATTTTGTCTTTTTCATCTCATTGCAGTATGTAAGTACTTTACATAAAAGTTATGAGTAAAAGGTATTTGTATCGTAAATATATAAATAATTGAAAATTAATAATGTTCCTCAATTGACTAATGATCAACTCCACTGAGTTCTATATATATATAGTTTCATAGGTATCTCTCTACAACTCAGTTCCATATAAAGTAGCTACTACCGGGCCGCGCCCACGAGGGCGCGAGCTCGAGCCAGAGCATGAGTTCGGTGACGGTAATGTAAAAACGTCAGAACGTAGATTTGTTTACGTATACCACGTTTTGGCACCCTCAGCAGTCTTCAGCTTACAGACGTATTGCTTCGTCCAGCACCACAGTCTATCCAGTGGATGTCATTGGTTGTTACGGATTCCCGTGTGTTTCTTCAGAATCAAGCGGACATTCGCTGTAACTCCACATCGCCATTGAATTTATTACCCAGCTCGCGGCGTTCCTGTCTGTTTACGGCGAAACGTTTAATAAATGCACCAAAAGCATATTGGATCACCATTTCTTATGACTGATACGCGATTCATTTTATGGCAACGCCATCATGTTTTTTATTCAATAAAAAAAATCTGCTTATACGATAAGGCGACCACAATGGGCAATGAAAAAAGTGGTTAAAAAAGTATTCCCATAGAACTTTTTTACGCGCATTTTAGATACATACTTGGGTAAATCAGACAAGTTACGGACGTACGTGCGTACACACTCGTACATTCGTAAACCACCAATGTATAAAATTTGGTGAAGTTTTCCAGGACTAAAATCAAACACTATTTTCCTAAAAAATATTTATATCGTTTTATTTTGATTTGCAGCTCGAGTATTTATTTCTAATTTATGCAGCAATTAATTGTAATTTTATTTATACATCAGCGCATACTGTATACAACCTTGTATAACTATGTGAAAGCTTGTCACAGTATGGGAAAAACCATATTCTCAAATTTACACCGAATAGTTGATAGGTACTTACCATCTGCCATTGAATTATATTTTTGAACAATTTGACATTTGGTTTTGCTAAACTTTTTTGTTATCCTGATGAAGGAAAATGTAATTTCCGAAATCGGTTGGTGAATTTAATTAACTCATAGTGGTTTAAAAATATAATAAATAAATAATTAATTATAAAAAATATATTAATTTATCCGTTTATCGTAAATCAACTCACCTCGAATTATGGAGAAGATTTTGTTTTTTGATGCCCCCGATGTCAACCGAGCTAGACGCTATTAGTTCTACAGTAAGTAAATAAATAGTAAATTGTATTGTTACCTGATTTCATTTAGAATTTAATCTCAATATAATCTGGACGTTGATACTGATATATTGACTAGTAAAAACAAAACAAATTAATTATAAATTCGAAACAACACGAATAAGTTATCTCTATCCCTTGGGATAAAATATGAGATGAGTAGATCGATATGAAGTCCCAGGAGAGTAAGGACACATCGCCTCGACAAGTCACTTCTCGATAACATTATATACCAAAACCTCTTTTCACACAGGTTTTGCATCTTCCTGCTTGTTCTAGAGCGACCCATTGGAAGTCATCCTTCTCGGATCGCCGAGAAAATCAGTTGGTGAAAATTTTCCACTTGATTCTAATTACATTTCCAGTTCATCTGAGTGAGATTTAACTATGAAAGAAGTAAGAATTCCATACCGTGGTTCTGTCTAATTGTGGAGCTTCTCACTCGGTGCCACATGTCACACCCTGCCAGCTTTCAGGAATCTGAGCCGCTTGGATCGTCTGTGGAACCGTCTCGATCGTAATGGGTCAATAGACTACATTAAACTCTTCCAGCTTACCACTCTCACTCAGTTTTCATTTCTTTAATTTACTCTCAGAGTAAAACAGTAGCATTGCACTTGCTGCACCTATTTCCGCCATCTTGCCTACTAAAATTACTAATGTATTGTATTACAATTTAAGTGTGTATTTATGGTATAAAACAATAATTATATTTTTATTTATTATCTTTGTTTTATTAACCACTAAAATGAGTTTAAATACATCTACCGGTTTCGAAAAATACCATTTTCTGTTATGTTATGTTATGACATCCTGAAGAAGAAAATGGTATTTTTCGAAACCGGTAGATGTATTTAAACTCATTTTAGTGGTTAATAAAACAAAGATAATAAATAAAAATATGAATCTTAACCACAAAGATAACATTGCTGATTTTAAAAGTATAAAACAATAATTATTATTTTCTGCTCCAGTTCGGTCAATGAAACTAGTTTTGACCTAACCGAGCTATTTTATAGATACGAGGGTCAACAATTTTCTACATAGTCATCTTCTTTGTTAATTTAAAAAAAAAATTGTACCATAAATAGTACATATGAAAATAAAGGTAATAACTTTACTAGACGTGGTCTATTCTAAAGCAATTACCTTATGTTAATTTTTGTTTAAAATCGTTAATCACGTTAGACCTTCAAGGTCTAGTAGCAATTTGTTAAATATACGCGGTGCACAAAACAAGAAAGTTCGTTGACTGAACTTGGTATTCATTTTTGACACAGTAGTGGCAAGTATCCAAGGTTTTGCTTCTAATTTCCTTTGGATCGAGGAAGTAAAGTAATTTTTTTTTTTAAAATAGTTTTAAGATTGATCTGATAAACAGTTGTCTTATTTCCAAAACTTGGATGGATTTAAAGAGTTCTTCAGAGTTATGTCTAAATGGTCTCTTGTTTATTACTCTGATGACCCATTTCTGAGCCTTAATTAGATAGATGCTAGGTTCCGCGGTCCACAAGGCGTATTCCGTTTAAGAAGGTTTTCGGTTGGTTGCTAAGCCACTTTTGCATCGCATCCTGCACGTCTAAGTCCGTGGGAAATCGACGACCTCGCAAAGAATTTTTGAGCAGCCCAAACAGATTAAAGTTGAAGGGAGTAAGATCTGGGCTGTAGGGAGAGTGTTTTAGTACCTCAAAATTTAACTTGTTGATGGTTTAAATGGTGTGGCGAGCCGTATGCGGGCGGGCGCTGTCATACATATCTTGGTATCCATCGCACACAGACTTGATGGGCAGACCATGTAACTGATGTTCAAAGAAGACGCTACCTCACCGATGGTAACTCGCCTATTTGCTAGAACCATCTTTCGATCTTGTCGTCCTTGGTAGAGGTTGACGGGCATCACACTCGTCCGGCCACTTTTAAACTTCTCGATCCACAAAAAAAAAAACACTTTTAGGTGATAAAGCACTGTCCCCGTATTGAGATAAAAGTCTATGATGAATATCAACCCCTTCCACACCCTCGAAATCGGATCACTACTCGATGTTCCTCCTTGTTGCTAGCGGAGCGGACACGTTTACACTATAATAGCCGGAAGGCAAATGACGCGAACAAGATCAAATTTTGCACACGTGATCGCAGTCGTACCAACTCTAACCACGCATGCACAGAAGGCAGTATGACAACCTTGAAGGTGTATTATGGCGAAAGTGTAGATAATGTTTGACTCGCCCTCGAATATATATATATACCTATACCGTTATTAAATCAGTAAAATGTGTCAATATCCCCAAGATTCTTATTAATTTGTAACACACTGTATTATACAAACGAGAAGTGTAGAGCAACGTGGAAGTTATTATATTGACCTCCGCACGCATTATTACTCGAGCAACTTCTGAAGTTCATGTAGCATTTTGTTTTTCACTCTGTTTGAAGTACTTCAGTGAACTGAACAAAGAATACGTAGAAGCGCCGTAAGTGGAAAAGGGATATACAGAGCTGTCCCTAGACATTGTGTCGCCCTTTAGGAAAGCTATAAAATACAGCTCTTATGTTTATACTAACCAATATTGGATTATTGTCTGTTATTATTACTTAGATTAAAAGCACTTTTATTCAGGTCAGTTCATATTTTCACTTTCTCATTCTTATTAACTAAGTCTAACCTGTCTATAATACTATACTTTGTGGCCAGTAGTGTGTGACATTCAAATTCATTTCTTCAAAATAACATATATTTTAACAATAACAAATTTTATTACAAAATTACATACTACCTTCTGCGGATACTCCATAAACACTACGGAATGAGACACGATGAGATAAATCTCAGAGATTTAGTTGAGATGAATCTTACTATCACGATTTGAAATTATTATCACGTGTTGAAATTATTAGATAGAGACATGAACTCAAACCAGTGTACACCATAGTCGATATGACAGCGGGTCTCTATATGTACGCTTAAATGTCACCTAAACTCATAGATACTTGCAATTATTTTTACTGAAAATATTGACAAAGAGAAGACATTAAATTACAAACATTTATTTCGTTTTACCTGCTGCTGGAGACATTCAAATATACCCAACTGACAAACGGAATATCCACGATGAATGGACTGACATTCGATATCTAACTTACAACAAGCGTGAAGAGAGGAGCGAGACGGCGACTCTGAGATTTGCTGCGTACACAATGGTCTATGAAAGCCGAGAGTGGTTTCCAAAGAATCTCATGGGAACACAATCCCTGTCTCAGAGATTATCTCGAGTCGAAAATATCATAAAAATCCCATCCATGGACACGGGCCGCAAAGGCTAACTATAAATAAATGTCGCATATATTTCGTGTGGCGTGTAAAATGCCGCAACCAGTGGGTACATACCAATTTTTACCGTTTTAAGGTGGAGAATGGTAATATATTATTTGTTTAATTAAAAATATAAGTAGAATTTTACCCGACCTGAGACAAGTTGTTGGATATGGATGTATCTACTGATAAGTTGTTGGATATGGATGTACCTACTGGTAAGTTGTTGAATATAGATGTATCTACTGATAAGTTGTTGGATATGGATGTATCTACTGATAAGTGGTTGAATATGGATGTACCTACTGATAAAATTTCTGATGAGTGTATAAACCATAAATATGGTAAATGATGCTGACGTACCGTGAAATTCTTTCCTTGTTATAAGGACGAAACCGAGAGTTTGGCTGGTTAAGGCTCGCCGCCTCATATCGTCCACATTACTTTCATGTCCAGATACAACTTATAAGGGTAGGTATTTTAAATTTTAAGCATTTATCTTTCATAAATGTACCTTGTTAAAATAAGTAATCGCCAATGTTGCCTTTCTTCATGAATATTGCGCGAGGGATTATAAATATAGTCGAATAGTTTTTGAATGTCTTCTTACTTCGAACAATGTGTGTTTTATATGCGTGAAATTTTTGATGGTCAACTTCCTTTTTCGTTATAATGAATCTTTTATAACACATTTTAATTACTCGGAAACAGAGTACTCGCAGGTGAATTGGCCTATAAATTATACCTGAGTGCATTATCCATTATCAGATTTCTTATATAATTTTGTTTTACGAACAAACAATAAACTAAATTTACTTTTATTGCGTTTATAGCGTTTATTTGACCAGTTAACTCGTAATTTTTAATGAAAGCCATAAATTTTCACAGATTATAAAATATGATTTACGATGGCAACTAACTCTAGCATTTGATTTGTGTGAATTAAATTATACTTAAAAAAATACAGTTTTGTATATTTTTAACAATTTTTTTTTACAGACAATACTTGACGAAAATTATTGTCATTTGGTATAACGATAACACACTCGCCTAATGTCAGCGGGGGGGGCTCGAGACTCGACCAACATGACCTGCATACTTACTAAATAGTTAGAATTATGATGTTAGTATAGTGAGTAAGATTAAGAAAGGATCGCTTAGGTGGTTTAGTTATATGGAACGGATGAATGAGGAAAGAATGGTAAGAAAGATATTTAACGCAAGTGTTGATGGCACCAAAAATAGAGGTCGTCCACGGAAGACTTGGCACGACCAGGTAAACCAGATAATGGAGGATGGTTCTGTTAGAAGCCTCAACAATCGGCGAGCTTGTATGAGAAGATGTATGAATGTGGATGAGGCGAAAATTGTGTGTCAGGATAGAAGATTGTGGCGTTCTATCCTCTCTGCCTACCCCCACGGGGAAACGGCGTGATGGTAAATAAGTAAGTATGATGTAAAATGAGAGCAAAAACAACTAATAAAAAAATGCTTAAATCAGTCATCAGATTTTGCAAAAAGCAATTCAATCCACATATTTTTAAATGCATACAACTATTTTGCTGCCAAAATTGTTGTTAATATTTGTTATTTTCTTTGTATTGTTGAAAATTACAAAAAAAAACAACAAAGTAATTTTGCAAATATTGAAGAAGTGAAAAAATTAACAAATTAGAACTTAGTTTAATTTACTTAGCTTTAATTGAAAAATTAACCACACAGACATTTGTTTCTCAAATTAGAATATCACAAGTCCCACCTTGGACCTGTTTTATTTTTAATATCCATAAACGACATTGTTGACGTTTTTAATATAATTCATGTTCTGTCGTTCCAGATGATCTCAAAATATATGAAGCAATCTCTAACATAAATGACTGTCTTACTTTGCAAAATATCCCAGATCTGCTTTATATGTGGTACTGTGCTAACGAACTATATCTTAATGTAGAAAAATGTAAACAAATAATAGAAGTAAAAATCAACTCGTATTTCGAAAGTGCATTAACAATAATATAGAATGTTTAGAATGAGAACAAGCATCTCGCATGCAGTAGTAGAGAAGTGTCATCAAATAAAATAAATAGGTACGTATAAAGCCCACGTTCTGTTAAAAAATTATTAAAAAAGCAATGTATAAATATAGCATTACGGAGAACAATGTTGCATTCAAAATCCTTTGTCCGGATTATATACACACACAATACTTCGCTGGTGATTTTCTGTTAGCAAATGATTGTAAGAAATCCGTTTGCCAGGAGTGGGGCCATGAAACGGGAAGGGGTGATTAAGTGCATTCGTGTAAAACGTGAGGCGAGATTGACAAATGGGTAGCATTTATCCTTCTGACGTAACGGCGGATGGAGTGTAATCTCTCGATCAACAAGAATTTGACAATGTTCAATTATATACTGTAGAAATATAAATAAGTAATTATACACCCAAGCTTCCAGTTTCCACTGGGGGTGGTTTGGAGTTAAAATGTGCATATTCCGACGTCAACAATGAAACGATTCTTACAAATAAGTGACACTGGGTAGGCGTTAAGCCGTCACAACTGACCGGTGAATATGGGTCAGGGTTTAAACCATTATAATCATTAAGGAGAACACAATCTTATCGTGAAGTTGTAATTATTCAGATCATAGATCTGTGATATTTTAAATAATAGATATAATCATTTTATAGAGATACAGGTTCGAATCCCGGTTGCAACAACAATATTTTTCGATAAAATTGATTTTATATGTATATCTTTATAATTAATACATTTAATTTGTATTTATAAATATGTGTTTGCGTTACCCACAATAAATCTTACTGGGGTTAGTACTTACAATAGAAGTCCTGGAAATTTTTGGGAAATCTGACGAATATAGTTGGCGCGGGAAGGGCCTGACCATATCGCGGGACGAGTGATGCTATCTGTCAAGAATAGTTTTTTTTATTTATTTGGCGAAAGAACTATCCCAGTCTGTAATAACATTTACCATTTGCGTAAATTTTGCAAACGTGCATTTAAAGTGATTCGGTTTGCAAATCCCTTCCGAGTGTCTCGCAGCCGCAGCGGCGGAGATGAGTTAACTCCGAAGCTGATAAATGAGTGTCGTCCCTCGGCGGGGGCGAGCGCCCCCCTCCTGCCGCAGCGCCTAGCCGCTGACAAATATAGCAAAAACAACGAATACATTACGCGCCCCAGAGACAGCTGCGGAGTGCAGTGACGATGGGGCGCGGTGGCGCGGGGGCGCGGGGGCGCGGGGGCTGAGCCGTGCTCACTGCTCGTCAGTCTGTGCTCCGAAAGTGCCGACACTGTAATTATATGAAATGTATCCTCGTGACCCGTTACGAGTACGCTTCGAGCCTTCGTATGGCGTGACTCGTCTTAACGGATATCTTTTCAAATCTGCACCTAGAGAGACCTGACGATCCCGAAGGGAGTGCAGCACGGAACAATAC
The DNA here is from genome assembly GCA_031772225.1 of Eubasilissa splendida. Lineage (NCBI taxonomy): Eukaryota > Metazoa > Arthropoda > Insecta > Trichoptera > Phryganeidae > Eubasilissa > Eubasilissa splendida. The sequence continues at coordinate 43,950,256 of CM062845.1, forward strand.
ACCGATTAATTCATAACCGAGAATAGTGATAGGGAGAAGTTATTTTATTTTTACAGTTTTCCAACTACTGCGGAACATATTTAAGATTGATAAAAATTATGCATACCAACAAATTCTTTCTATTTTAAAAGTACATTTTTTAATAATTAACTCATTTGTTGACCATCGTACCTCGCGAGCAATGAAAGTAAAACTTTGATTATGATTTGAAATTATTATCAAATAAATCTGCAACGAATAATAACGAACCGCACCATATTGCTTGAAAAAGTCGACCTTTTTTAACTCGCGTAAGATCCCAAAAATCGTATTTTTAATATTAGAACCTGATAATTAGGTGTCTACTCATAATTACAATTCCGTGGTCTGTTATATTATAGTGGTTACTTCATTATTTAGGTTATTGATAGTAACATCAATGAAAGTACTTAACATGTTTTATTGTATGGTATGTAGTTACCTATTCAACAAACAAATACGTATATTATATGCGAGTGCTTCTAAACTGTCGTACGTTTTATTCAATTTCTACATTTATTGAGTGCATAATATTTTAATTATGAAAACAATGTACAGTTATGTAAATAATCTTCCTCTCGAAACGAAATTATTCTTTTGTAGAGATACCTATAGCACGCAAAAAGGACAAATAAAAATGTAGTTTTGGAAAATAAAACAAAATGTACCGTTTACATTGTATACATACACATAGGTATATTTGTATTGATAATGGTTAAATAATTTTGACAACACCATAAATTAACCTTAAATCAGTTGCGGAGCACATTTCCCTTAATTGCATAATAAATAGTCTTTAAAGTGTTAGCCCTTAATGCGGTTGTTAAAACCACCCTAGTATCCATTCGAGTACGAACGCGGAAAGAAAATATTCTCGCTGACAAATGGATGAAGTCCTCGACGAGCCGGGCTGTCAATCAGTGTTCGGGTCGGCTGCCGCCAGCGCCGCTAAAGTGAGAAAGTCCAAAAGGAATGAAACTAAAAGAATCGGTGTTGTTGAATAGCTTCCTGAGATTTGGAAACGCGTCGATACATACCTACCGGTACCTATAAAAATACTGCACCCTCCATTGTCGAAGGGATTTCTGGTGAAGCTCGGAACATTACGGTTAATTTTAGTAGCGGCATGAGACGGAATCCACACCCATTTAGTTCCGAAGCGATCGCCGAAGAATGCCACTCAGTGGAAGAAGTAACAATTTATGTTTAATTTGAAAGAGATTAATTTTTATTGCGGCTAGAAAATGACTCCAGAATGCACAGGGACAACCGACATACCTTTGAATTTATTTTTGTAGCCGGGGATCTAGGACTGTCTACTACCTACCTACCTACTCGTACCATAAGTACACATATCTGCCCACTCGGATAGGTTACGTAGGTGTCTGTAAGCCGTACGCATATTATGTAATGATAATACAATTCAGAAATGAAGAATCGAAGAAAGATAATGGAGAATTATTTATGTTCTAATTAAATTGAAAGAATAAAATGAGTAATAAACAAATTAATATGAATTGTGGCAGTTGCAGCAGATGGCTCCAAACGCATAGTTGAAAGGGTGCAAAGTTCTTGCCAAAAAATTATTTCACCTGCGTCTACGATTTCCCACATTTTTAGAAAAGTCTTATTAATTTTAATTTTTCTAAACGCTCATCAAGGTGCGTGTCGCGAGTAAGACATTAAAAGTAGGTAACTAGGTACATTAAATCTAATAATCGAGACGCAACAGACATTTAAAATATAAAATAACAAAAAAAAAATAAGGACTGTCTACGTCTACCGGTTATGAAATAGATAACAATATTATTTCTATATTTTTTTATAATATTATTTCTCTAAATATGTAATAATTCCTTATTTTTTTATGCTGTACATTCTACAATCTAAATGCTTATAGTATTAGTTTATTTAAAATTTTAGGAATAGGACTATTTAAATTAATCATTCTCGGGATGTAAAATTAAAAAGTGAATGTAAATACACAACTAACATGCAACTATGTATTATAGATACATATATTTATATAAAGTCATATTTATGTAACATCTTCAAAATAGCAACTCTGTACATATTAAAAAGTGTAATTTATCCCCTTTAGTAAGCGATCATCTAGATTCTAGATCTCCGTTCAGAAAGACCTCAAAGGTTCCAGGTGGGTTACCATTAATCTAGTTAGGTGCAACAAAGCAATCACAAGTACAACAATCAGCCGGCCAATTGTAAAAAGGACTCACCATCGAGGGGCCCAAGAAATCATCCACCGAGACCCGGGGGGCGCGTGACCACGCGCTAGCCAGCAGGGCCGGCTCCGCGGGGTGGCGCGAGGGGGAGCACAGGGCTGACGAAGACTTGGAGGCCCCCTCATCCTGCCACAATACACACCATCCTTGATACTTGATTATGATATGCCATTCACATTTCAACCATTCTAATACACCAGAAGCGTTTGGTTCCGGAATATTTTGCTCAATTAATTCCATGTTCCAAGTTCGACAACTTATCTAAAAACGATTTTACGATTCAGGTTTACAGAAGAAAGACATTCAGTTCGTTATTAATCTTACTGATTACTACTTAAATTGGGTTCAGGCTATGGCTACGAGGTGTTACATTGTATTCTGTTCAAAATGAAGAGGAAAGCGAAGACCAGGATCGACAAGTGAGGATACATAAAATTATACCTATATTGTATATTAAGCGAGTAGGTACTATGAAACGTCACAAAGTATTCTTTGGATATCTCTTTTTACTTCAATTAGTTGCTAACTTTGACATGTACCTAATATGTTAATGAATACTTTATTATGGAAATTTGCTCTCTGTCAATATTGAGCTAATAAATAATAACATGTAATATACCAGTCCAGAAATGTCACTCATTAGAGGAAGCATAAATACTGGCGAAAATATTAAAATTGACATATTATATATCTACCATGGAAAAAATTGTGCATTGACAAAAGTATATCCCTAGAAAACTTTAAATAGATGTACGAGTAACTTAGTAGTAAACTCGTATCGACGACATGTGAATTTGAACAAATTTCTCGAATCAAAAATATATGAAACGAATTCATATATTGGACGATATTTCTATGAAACGACTTAACTGAACAGTGAGCATTTAATAATTTAGAGTTCTACAATTTTTGAAGTACCTATTTAATTTACAAGTATTGCACACTTATTTTTGGTATCAGAACAAGAATAGGTATGCGGATTAAATGACAATATAATACATATTCTTAAGAATTATTTTTATAGAAGAAATATTTGTTTTAAGTTAATAATTATACAAAATACTTTATTTAAATCACTATTTATTACTTATTCTACATGTTTCGATACCTATGGTATCTTCTTCGGGAAACACTGTATATTGAAATTAAAAATACAAGCATAGATAAAAACAAAACTATAAAATGGTGAATAAGTAAGAACTAATATGAAAACAAATTTAAAAGATGATTATTTGCAAAGAGGATTTGGTTAGTTATAATATTAAGCTGGCTATTTACCCACCTATTATTGATGGTGGGAAGCAGTGGAGGAAAATTGTGTTTTTAAATAATCTTACTTCAAATTCAATTATAAAAAACATCCCAAATTCTATACAACCAGCTTTTTACACTAATAACAAATTAAAGACTTACATATTAAATAACAAGGATAAGGATGATATCTTAAAAAATCGGAGGTCTACAAATTAATTTGCAACTATTTTAGTACAGTTAAAACTTGCAAAAATTTTGATATTAGACTTAAGGAGCATTTGAGATGCCTAATTAACAATAACTATTCAGAATTTTCCAATCACCTTTTGGAAATAAACCATTCCTTTGATATGAATAAGGGTTTAGAAATTATACATACAAATACTAGGGGTTTACAGTTAGTCAAATTATAAATTTTAGAAATAATAAAAATTGTTAATAGTAAGCTTAATATTATAAATAACCAAATCGTCTTTACAAATAGTCACCTTTTAAATTTGTTTTCATATTAGTTCTAACTTATTCACCATTTTATAGATTTGTTTTTATCTATGCTTGTATTTTTAATTTCAATATACATTGTTTCCCGAAGAAGATACCATAGGTATCGAAACATGTAGAATAAGTAATAAATAGTGGTTTAAACAAAGTATTTTGTATAATTATTAATATAAAATGAGGCCACAAAGTAATTTTGCAAATATTGAAGGTATATTTATTTCACCACGCTACACTGAATGAAAATGGCATGTATCAAAATATCTGTCATATCAATCCATCCACTCTATATCTACAACATAACAACATAACACTGATTTCATTGTATAGGCAGTGGTGGAATTTAAATAAACATCTGTTTTACGAAAAAGAGTTTACAAGGGACTAGTAATTTATATTATCAAGAAGAAATGACTTAACCAGTTTATTTTTTAAAAAAGGTGAATATAAACATAATTGTATTTTTATTTGTTAACTTTGTTTTATTAATTACTTAATTGAGTTTAAATACATGTACCGTTAGTTAGTACAGACATCCTGAAGAAGAAAATGGTATTTTTCGAAACTGGTAGATGTATTTAAACTCAATTAAGTGGTTAATGAAACAAAGTTAACAAATAAAAATATGAATTTTAACCACAAAGTTAATATTGCTAATTTCAAAAGAATAATTGTGTTTAATTTCCCACGTTTCATCCATATGGTCCATACCGGCGTATATAGGTATCATTGTAGCTATTGGTCGGAATTATTTAATCACTTACAATTCTCTCGCAAATATGTTACTAAAGGGAGATAGTGCTAACTTACTTACTTACCTACCATCACGCCGGGGTAGGCAGAGAGGATAGAATGCCACACACTTCTGTCCTGACACACAATTCTCGCCTCATCAGTATTCATACATATTCTCATACAAGCTCGCTAGTTATTGTGGCCTCTAACAGGACTATCTTCCAGTGTGGTTTACCTGGTCATGCCGAGTCTTTGTTTCTGGTGCCATCAACACTTGTGTCATATATCTTTCTTACAATTCTCTCCTCATTCACCTTTCTTAATCTTACTCACTATATTAAGATCAACTTTACATTCTTCCCTTATTTCTTCATTCTTTATTCTGTCATAAATGGATTTGCCACACATACGCCAAAGTGATCTAATTTCAACTGCACTCAGTCTACTTTCGTTCCTCTTCTGCTAACTCCAGGACTCACTTCCATACGTCAGTGTCGGTACCAGGACTCCATTGTGAACAACTAGTGTTGCTTCGGTTAACAAGCTCCCATTACCTATAATTCCATTCAATGCGCCGTTCGCTTTATTCCATCCAGATAATGCTTCCCTGCTAGTAAACTCATAGTAAGTACATAGGTACCTATGTACAAAATATATCGGAAATAAACTATTTAATTCATTTAATTTCGTGTCGCGAAACGGCATGCGGTTCAATATTAACAGTATAGGATTAGCGAACTACACTTTTATAAAATGAACCCGTGCTCTTTCAGGTTCGTAGTTCAGAGCTACAGAGGCGCATTACCAACGGCGCGTACTAATATTTTTCAATATCAATATTATGTAAGTAGGCATAAAATGATTTCTACAATGTGAATAATAGCATTATTGTACTGTATGGGCGATTTAGAACTATACCCTCTAATACATTTTTACTTTTCTAAAGCTTTATTCCCATTATGTTCAAAATGTCAAATGTCACAATAATCTTTGAATTAGTACAATTATAAACATTAAACATGTTTTCTTGAATATTTGCTCATACTCTTTAGTTATTATTATTATTGAATAGCTCGTTATACGCTCTTCCATGTGTTGCTAGCTTCTATAGTGTTGTGAATAGTCGATTACAATGTTCAAAATGTCACAATAATCTTTGAATTAGTACAATTATAAACATTGAACATGTTTTCTTGAATATTTGCTCATACTCTTTAGTTATTATTATTATTGAATAGCTCGTTATACGCTCTTCCATGTGTTGCTAGCTTCTATAGTGTTGTGAATAGTCGATTACAATGTATGCACACTCGCTGCAGCTTTCGCACACGAAGCAAAATAATACGCTTTTTATTATTTTGCAAATAGCTTTCACTTCAGTAACAGAAAAAACACAATAAATAAATATTTTTTAAGAGAACACATTCTTATTGTGAAGTTGTAATTATTCAGAACTGACGGTCTGTGATATTTTAAATATGAATGAAATATATTAATTATAAAGATATACATATAAAATCAATTTTATCGAAAAATATTGTTGTTGCGCCACCGGGATTCGAACCTGGATCTCTTTCCTAACCGGGGAAGGTGCTTTATCCAACTAAGCTACAGCGACATTATTTTTAGCGACAATTTTCGACCCTATATGTTACCTTTTTGATATTAATACATTTAATCGTTCCATCATTTGACAGAGCCATCTACCTTATTTTTACAGAATCTCAAATACCTTTGAGTAAACTGATAGCAGACGCCAGAATTATCAATTCATTTTTATTAAATTTTGGACACATTGATATAACTTTATTATTTAGGAGAACACATTCTTATTGTGAAGTTGTAATTATTCAGAACATAGGTCTGTGATATTTTAAATATGAATTAAATATATTAATTAGAAAGATATATATAAAATCAATTTTATCGAAAAATATTGTTGTTGCGCCACCGGGATTCACTGGATCTTTTTCCTAACCGGGAAAGGTGCATTATCCAACTATGCTACAGCGACAATATTTTTAGCGACAATTTTCATTAAATTTTAATTAATTCTTATTCAAAACATGTTCATATTTGCATAATTTAATTGCATCTTTCGTCACCATTGGGTACCTACTTTAAAAAACAGTAAAACGCCGTTGCATTATTTAATAATGTACATAGGTACTTACGAAATATAGATTATTAAGTTAGTACCATCCATTAATATACAAATATGTGAGTGAAATAATTCCATTAATAAATCTGTATGTATGGTATATTATGTAATCAAACCATTAACTCTATAACTCCTAGCATTTAGCGACTTGAAATATTCTTCAAATCTAGTGAAATTCACCTTACACACTACATATTAGACGTAGATAACTACTACATTTTTTCATTCATTAATTCAAATGACAACACGAAACTTATGTAATTAAAATATTAATAAAATTAAAATCGGTAGGTAGGTACCTACATGCAATTATGTTCCATACAGAAATATAGGTAACAACAGCAGTTTATTTTGATAAGCGTGTGACAAATTCTGTCTCAAATATGAACAAATATATCATTCTTATAATCCTACTTTCAAAAATACCTCTTCCTTTCACATTTATGAAGGAACATAACAAATTAATCACTCAAAATGGTGGCTTAATTTATTTCATTGTCCGTTGTTCTCTTTTGTCTTAAAATTGTAGAGTAGAAGAATGCGGTATAAGGAAAATGGTAAGAAGTAAGTGGTAAGGGCCGCATTCCTCATAGAACTCACCCTGTCATACTGGTGCGCGCTGAACGGCGACGCGAAGGTGGGGCCCGCTCTGCCGCCGGCCGCGCGCCCGTACAGGTAGGGGTAGTAGGCCCCGTACATGACCTCGGGGCACCCCATGGCCAGCTCGGGGCGGGGCTCGTGGCGCGCGCGCCCGCCCGCCCAGCCCACGCTGCCCGCCGCCACGCCGCCCGCCCAGCCCGCGCCGCCCGCCGCCGCGCCGCCCGCCCAGCCCGCGCTGCCCGCCGCCACGCCGCCCGCCGCCACGCCGCCGCTCGCCGCTTCCGGTCGCCCCGAGCGGTCGAACGCTTCAACTAAATTAATATTTAACCCCGGAACTCACTCGACAGAGTTGGAATGGTTTCTTTTCTCCGGTCACTTGTGCGAAACTTCAATTGTGCGGATTAGTGTCTTCTGCTTCCCGAAATTACCCGAAATGGTCCCGGTTTCGCAAAAATGCGATCGTGGAGCGAATCGCGATATCTTCGTGTCAGACCTCAAACTGACTACGATTTATAATGCCAAATGTCACTTCGGCGTTTCGATAAATGTTTTACGTCAGATAGCTCACTTAAAAATTGTATTTGTCAATTTATGCACTTTTACTAATCCTCCGACAACATGTCACATATACACTATAACTGAGCTACTTTAATTTATGTTTACGAATAACCTAGCACAAAGAGAGGTAGTACAATACAATCTTTTTTAAACTGTAAAATGTGAAAAGGTCTCTTCACTTGTTGATGGCACTGTTGTAAAATAAATCCAACTGGAAGTAGCAACCTGGAACAAAAAGATTAATAAATTAGGGATAATACTCAAAAATTTATTTCGGCGATATTCTTTATGGGTTCGCACCGGTTCGCGTAAACCGGTTGTTAAAATTGGAAACCTCTCACCCAGACATTCATTACTGAATAATTGTAATTAAATCAGGTATTGAGATTCCGAATACGTCTTATAACATTAACAATTGCTGCTTATTTTGATAGACAGCACAAAATCACTCAAACAGTTGAAAATACCCTATGCCTACTATTACTTTTGAAAAATCTATAAATTGTGTCATTATTTTGAAATTTCTCTCGAAGTCATCGGACAAATGATATAATTACACGGGCGGGAATAATAACTTTAAATACATTTAGTGCCTGCACGCAGGGAAAGGGGCATGAGAGATTATCCTAGGGAACCAGCGGACAATTATTTTGCTGGACAACTTCACAGGTCAACTTCTCAGGTAGAAAATATTTATATATAGCAAGCCGTACACATGCAATAACTTACAATTATTGATATTAAGTAATTCGATTTCGGTTATTCTTCGGAACATATCATTCCTTAATAATTAAATCAAACTAAATGTCAATGAAACTATCTAAAGAGCTAATACCCATATTCTTAGAAAATTGTTCGTCTTATTAACTGATGTTTTAAAAAGATAATAATAACACAATACTCACGTAATGGAACCCATACATTCACTCACGATTGCTTTCATTTTAATTAATTAAGGTATTTTGACATTATAAACATAATGGAACTAGCATAATAAATATTCAACATGTGATACTGTTTATGAAAATCCACAGAAATGTTTAGGTACATTAGTATGTTTAGATGCAGAAGATAAAGAAAAAGAAAAAAGGTGGGAGAAAGGGTGGGGAGGTTGCGACCATTGTTGTGGTAAAGGGAGAGCAAGATGTGTTTATAGGTAGAATGATTGGTCAAAATTAAGATTGTGGTGGTTCATAAAAATAACTCTTAACTGTTTTAACTGAATAATAATAACGTGCGGCGGGAGCGTTTAATTCATTTGAGATTTTGTATGAAAAATTATGCAAAACGTACGCACTACTATGCAGGCCCTAAATACTTAATTACAACCAGTGGCGGCTATATCACCAATACTATTTATTAACTTAGTAACACAAGAAAAATTATTCACATTCAGAACATTTGACGTAAAATCTCATTACAGCGCAAATTTCAACGTTCATCTTTCAAAGACGCGTAATATAATAGGCGCATAACAATCTGTGTGAAATTTTTCACTATTGTAAAATGATAATAAAAATTTTATGAGTTTTAAGGATATATTTTTATTTAAAGACAGAGTGAGATGTATTCATTTCATTAATATTTATTTGTAAGACTTGCACATCGAAATAAGAGTGATTATGTTAAAATGTTTTTATGTAATATTACTATACTGGAATAAAATTCAAATATGTCTGTTTGGATGGATTACGGGCAAAAGGCATGTGTTTGGGCAATATAAACCCAGTTGTAACTCAATTTAAACAAAAAAAAAGGTACGCCTTTTTGAAAGATGGACGACGATTTTACCCTCTCGTGTTCCGTGCTATTTCCATAAGCTCCGATATTTATATATACGGAAAACTAGTGAGCCTGAAAACATACGATATGCTTGTAGGGAAAATACATGAGAAGTTGAATTATACTCAAGTATTTATTAGGAGCGTACATTGCATACAAGCAAAAATGCTGTATATCAGTAAGGATTCTCGGAAATAAATATAAATTAAATTATTCTTATCTTAAGAAAAGACCGTCTAAAATTCTAGTTCGCACACATACTCGTAAGATATACATTTAGGTATTCGTCAATTATTATCTGTGAAGCGAACGAGACTGCATTTTTTAAGTAGATTTATTAGCAATGGAGAATGAAATATTGAAACATTTAATGTGAGGTATATAATCAAAATCGGACATGTCCAATATTTATGATTTTTGAATTTGTTCAAATACAGGGAAAATTATTGTCTACAAGACTATCCTATCAAAATTAGACAAATATTACCGAATTTTATGTAAAAACGGAATTAAATTTTTTTTTGTTACATCAATCGCAGACATGTCCAATAGATAATTAATTCAAACCCAGACAAATATGTTTTCAGCCAATAAGACCACAGTATTTGGTCATGTAACCATTGGTTATCGGTCATTTTCAATATGATTCCAAATGTGACAGATGTGGTACAATGTTTTTCTTCCACTTTACTCGAAAACGGCTAAAGTGGACATGTCTGCTTTTAATTCTGAACTCACAAATATTGAAATATATTTATTTCTATTATATGAGTTTGGGTTATAGTAATATGTAATAAAACTAATTATTTAAATAGGTATTAGTTTTTGAGCAAAATGAAACATTTTAAATGTCCGTTGTCCAAAGGAGAGATGTAGATAATATTTGAACTAAAATCGAAAACAGAGTACAGTACGGAGCAATATAAGAACTTACCTTTTTTGAAGTAATGAATTCACAATTCCTTTCTAAATTTAAATTCATAGAATTGTTCTCAAAATTAGAGTAATTTTTCTCACATTATTTTGATATCTAGTATACCGAACTGTGTATCCATACCTACTTAGCATCGTCGGCAACAGCATAATCCAAATTTGTACCTAGAGTACGCCACTGGTCTATAGAGTAGAATAGAGAAAAAGACCGCCGCACCAACAAGAACTTCTACCTCATGCAAAATGCTATTTATTTATCTAAATAATATATCCCTGTCTCCTCAGAATATCTCATTTATCAGAATTAGATTTATTTACATTTATTTTAATATTAGAAAATATAATACAATTTATAATTGTCAGTAGGATATATATATTATATATTTCATTTAACATTTATTTCTTCTCTATGAGAGTAGGACTCCTGTATAGAGAAGGAGTATATACTAGACAATTTATGTTTCAGTTAGTCTGTGTATATATTTTTTTACTTCAGATACAAATTGATAGTAGTCTGTAATTATTCTAATTGTGATGGGAAGATTGTTAAAAAATTTGTTGCCTTGATAAATATAGTGATTTTGGGTTGCGGTATATTTTAGTTTTGGAATATCAATTTGGTCTCTAAATCTCGTAGATCGGAATTCGCTTCTAAAGTTTAATTGATTTTTAATTTTTAAAATTTGGATTATTGAAATTTTTTTGTATGTCTATTATTTTTGCAATGGCATCTTGTGTGCTAATTTTTTCTATTAATCCAAATTGGTTCTCATTTATGATGTTATTGCTACGGATGTATGACATGAGCTGTTTGTTTACGATATTTTCGTAGATTATGGCTATGTTAGAGATTATTAATATGGGCGGTAATTTTTAATTTATTTCCTGTTTTAAATATTGGTGTGATAAAACTTCGTCTATAGTCAGACGGGAATACTCCACTTTGAAGGCTAGTATTTATAATATGTGTTATAGGTTTGGTAAGAGTTCATATATTTTCTTTAAGTATTTTTGGTGTGATTTGGTCGTAACCAGGAGTTGTTTCATTTTATAAGTTATTTATATATTTTTTAATATCATTTTCAGTTATGGTTTGGAATTGAAAAAGATATTCATGGGTGCAATTTGGTGGTGCGGTTAGTGTTTCCGCATCATAATTTGGTGATATGTTATTGGCTAGATTTTTTCCCACATTTGAAAAGTAATTATAAAAGATATTAAGCACATTTAGTGGCTTCTAAATCAGCGTTGATGATAGTATTTTCATAATTTTACATTTATTTTCTGTTTTGTCCTTTCGGCTATTTTATTTATCGTTTGCCAAATATTTTTACTTGTTTTTGCGCGTTCAATTTGTTTTTTTAAAATAGTCTTCTTATGTTTTCCTGATAAGAGATAGTAAATTGTTTCTGTATCTTTTCCATATGTTTTTAGATATTCGTCATACGGATATTTCTTTCTTTGTAGGAATATTTGTTGTTTTTTTCTAATGGATATTATCAGACCATGTGTAATCCATGGTTTTATTTTACGGTGTTTTGAGGGTTATTTTTTGCAAATTAATGTTAATGTGTCATTTATATGTTTTGCAAGTGTTTTTTCGAAATTTGTTGCACATAATTCAGCCTCATTTGCTTCAAGTGTTTCGTTCACGTTTTTCTGTATAATTTGTTTTTCAATTTTTCTGTGTTAATAATATGACTTTATTTGAGGTTATGTTATATATTAGTGTACATATGTAGTGGTCAGTTATATTTGTTTTCCAAATTATATGCTGCCAGTTATTTTATGTTGTTTGTGTTTGTCCACATATGGTCAAGGCAGGATGGACGTTGACCTTCCATGCATCGAGTATAGTTATTTATGCATGCCTTATAATTATGTTCCGTTCATTAGATTCATATATTCGTCTTTATCTTTACCAATATGGGTCAAAGCAATGTTTATGTTTATATCACCCACTATTATATTTGATTTGTTACTAATATTCAGTAGAATATTTTTTAAGTTCTTTAAAAATATGGATACATTCGAATTGGATATTCTGTATATAGCAATTATATTATAGGTTATTTTTTGTATTTTCATTTCCAATTTCAAGCAGTTTGTATTTTCTAAAAAGATTTCTGAGGTATCACTTATTTCGAAGCATATTCGATAATATATTATTGTTCCACTGTTCTTGTTTATTTTTATTTTGGTTGCAATATTAATATACCCTGTTCTCATAAATTATCATTTTATTATATTACTATGTTCTGATAAATTATTATTTATCATAGTAAACCGTACGCAAATCTAAACTAAATGGTATAATAATATAAGAGTCCTTATAATAGAGGCATTGAGGTGTATGTTGGTATACAACAGTGGCGTGCACTATGCATGGATTAGATTATGCGGCTAATATCGATGCTGTAAAAATAATATGGGCTGTATTGTCACTGGGTATTCATTGGAAATAAATACATCTTTTCGGAATCATCTTTTTGTCAAAAGTATATCTGTTTTATAATTATTACATTTTTTATTTATTAATTTATTAACGTATTGTACATAGGTATAAATTATACATTATGAGCAATATTACCTATACATATACAAATATAACAAACATGCAACACACCTATTCTATTCATAATTCATCATGTAAGAGATGGTCACTGTCTCCTTAACCAGACGATGTCTGTACTAAAAGAGAAATTATCTCTAACAATACAAATATAAAATATTTTTTCTCAATCTAAACCGCAAAAATATTAATATTATTCCTTTGAAATTCTTCATGTTATTAAGAAAAGAATTATAAATATGTTTTATTTATAAAATAATAATAATACCTACCATACTGGAATGCAAATATTCAAGTTGTAATTCTGAAGTTATTGCATTTAGTTGATAACCAATATTTGGAGCAGATTTTGCACAAAATTATGCGAAAGGCATGCGCACCTTTATTTTTCATTTCTAAATTCTTCCGCTGATGGTTCGAGTTGAAATATTAACGTGGGGACTATGTATTATTTGCGCGTGTATAATAAGTAGAAATGTAATTTAAATTGATTTCGCAGAAATTATAGACATAAACCTACAGCTTTTTTGATTGTACGGAATGAACATCTTTGGTATACTTACAGCATAAATAAATATTGAAACAAATTGAAAAAAAAAACAGGAATTGTAATTTTGCAATTAACTGAATATTTATTTGAAAACAACCCTGTGTAACGTTTTAATAGATAAGGCAAGGCACATCAAGTGAAAACATTTCTAAAATAAATAATTAATTCATGTATATAATAAAACGTTCATTTGTATGTATATAAATAATAAATAAACAAAACTGAGTCGGTAAAGTTATTTTTTAGGTAAGCAAATTTTTTATTATTAGAATTTTATTAGAAACCATAACACCGGGCACAACCGACGCCTAAATTTTGCCTATTCGTCGCGTAGATGACGAATAGGTCAAATTAATTCAAAATTAATTAGGTCTGCTTAGAATAAATTTAACAATAGATAATATTTTTAATGAGTTTCTTTCATGCAATAATTTTATAAGAATTTCATCGCCAAAAGTAAAATTTTAAAACGTTTACTCATTCATATTGTAACGTCGAAATGCAGAAATGCATTTCAGTACTTCGCAGCTCATTTCACAATCATTATACAGTTTTCATCAGTTGACCTTACCTACTCTCATCACCGGAAGAACTGTGTAGATGTATAGTGTTTTGAGAAGAATGAAGACTAAGAAGATAAGAAGAACCTAATTGTAAATAGTATGTATAGGGTCACTATACACAATGTATAGGCGAAGAGGTTTGGAGGTGTGCGAACTGCAGACACACAAGTTGGAGAGAGGCGCATTATAGAAAATTAGCCCTTCAACTCTTTGACTAATTAGAAACAGGTGTGATTTAGAATATTAAAGAAGCATTAAACACTGACCCAAACGGTGATAATATTGGCCCAAAATCTATCTATGCGTTACCTTCTTGAACTCATTTTCCTATAATGAATCAGAATAGTAAACTTACTCGGTATCTAATATTTACATGCACATACAAAAGTCCGAAGTTAGTCAACGAAATACTCACACCTTCCCGTATTTACGATCTTAAAATACTATCAATGTCAATAATGGACGCTAGATGTAATCACGTACACTCCACCATTTTATATCTTTGACAGATATAGATTTTATTAAGACTATGCACCTGATGCCCGGTGCATAGTCATCTTACGGATTTTAAAGTGTTGATTTCATGGCTGTTCTTTGCATTCGAGGTGCATTGCGTGCTAAACTAAGTTTTTATTCTTATTATTTCGTTTAGTTATTAGGTGAAGGATTTTCAAACAATAAAAGAATCATGTTCAATCATAAAAAGTGTTCTTAAAAAACACATCCACCATTTTTATATGAGTAAGTAGGTATTATTTCTCTAAAATAACAAATACATACATGGTAGGGTTGTATAAACGACGGATTTATTTTGTCTAAAGACGTTGGTTAAACGAAAGTTCATAATCCTATGTAAAACATATATTGTAGTACGTATATTATATATGATTGTATAATATCATTGGTAACAGTATAACCTAAATGTATACCTACTGCACGCCACTGGTACGTACCTATATAAAAGTCAGTATTCTAACTAAACCTACTTTGTACTATTACTAAACCAGTTTCCACATTAGATTAAATGGTTTTGGTAAAGAATTCACTAAACATTTTGATGAATGGCGACAATTACAATGCGTTTTGTTCGCAGCTCCTAATTTTAAACTCCTCTAGTTTCACGGGTAGGCATAACGTAAATCTTACAGCCTCATTAGTCTCGGTCTGGTTCACCCTCAAAACCTCCGACACCACTTCTCACTAGGTAGGCTCAACTAGTTAACGGTTTGTTTGGGCATTTTAGGAAGAGTTTAGTTTAAGAACTTAGTTTAGTACCTGTTAAGTACAACTGAGTGAAACTATATATCAAAATGCTTGTGAATTCAAAAACATGCCAAATCAATATATAGGTCGTCTAATAAGTCTTTGTGGTTTTTTTGTGACAAAAAATGACACACTATTCGATAGAATTATTCTGCACTTAAACATCGGTGTCGTTATTTTTTTAATTTTTGAGCTTAAATAATGGAATATTAAATTGAGAAAAACGAACATTTTCGACACATACTTCTTTTCGCCTTTAATAAAGGTTTGAATGGTGATCCAGGAGCTTCACTGGGAAATTCTGTCGCATCCAACCTACAATCCCAACATTGCTCCGTCAGATTACCACCTTCTTCGGTAGCTTTCCAATCAAACACGTAGTGTTACGTTCAACAACGACGATGACCTCAGAAATTGACTTGATAATTATTTCGATACCAGACCAGCTGATTTTTATAGAAAAGGCATCGACAAATTGGTAGAAATATATGATGAAGTCCTGAACAACAATGAAGAATATCTACATCATTGATTCAAATGTTGTAATTTTTGTTTGAAAATTTGATTTTATAATAAATAATTGAACAAAACTGCAAAGACTGATATATACCTATACCAAATATTATTTTCACACTAAGACGTGAGTTATGAAAACAGGACTAGCGCAGCCTGCAATGTTAAACTTGACCGACTTGAGTGGAATATTTGAACCTATCCAAATAATTTTACCAAACACTTTAAAACGAATTGTTATAATTGCCTTCAAATTTGATATAGTGACAATACCTAGGTACTCGACGATTCTTCGTTAAGCATGTGCATATGTATAAGTATATATATGGGTACCTACCCTACATATTACCTAAGCATGTTGGTAGGTAGGTACATATAAACTTTGCTGCTATGAAATCATTTGTAAGTAATAATTTATTTTCTTTTATTTCGCAGAAATTCACTGCAGATACCTACCTACCTACGCACTAGACTAGACTACATAGACTGAGCGCTTCTGATGAATAGAATCTCATGTAGATTATGTATGTATGTATGATAGATGTATGTCAATAGGCATAGATGAGATTCTATTCAAATATCAAACATAAAATTCGCATCGTAAAAATATATTTTTGTGGTACAAAATTATTCAAAACAAGAATACGGTATTCGATAAGACAATATCCGACACTTTTTAGGGATACTCTCAGAGGTGTAGCTTGGAATCTAGCCGGGGCCCATGGGGCCCGGAACCGCTGAATAATTTCAGGAATCACAACAATTGCAGTATGTGTTTATAAATATTAATAACGAATGAATGAGTATATATATCTTAAATTTAATATAAAAATAATTTTGTGGTAGGTACCATTAGGTATTAACAAGTCTTTAAACATCCAACCAACTAAAAAAAATTAGGACACCCAGTAGTAACGAGAGCTACAATATTTTAACTAACATTAACGTATTTTAAATAAATGTGTTTAATTGTAAAAAAAATTAAAACATTGATAAATATGCAATGTTATTTTTCATTTCAAAAAGATATTTATACATCCGTATTTTCCCAGGGACCTGGTAATTTGCTACGCCACTGGACAGCCTAATCAGCGCCTGACATGCTAAAGTTTGCGAAACTACACATTCGTACCTACTATCATTAATTACACGTTAATGTGTCACCAACTACGGATAGGAGTACCTTAATAAACCATCGGTACAACAGCTGCTATTTCGGTACTACGGAGAGTACCAGAGGAACTCTGGGATCAAGTAAACACCCGCAGTCGCTTATCGTATCGGTAGGCAGGAGATACAACTTGGAAACACATCATTCGTGTCTTTACATATCACTGGCGCAACAACTTCACTGACCGGCGGCACCGCGGGCCCCGTCCGGCAGGCGGAGCGTCTCTGAGACGCGTCGGCCCGACAAAAAACCCAACGTCGATACAAAAAGTAAAAATTGTCGCAATTCACTGACGATCACATGTCGCCCGCGAGCGGGGGCGGGGGCGGGGGCGGGGGCCGGAACACGCGCCGATCGGAATTCGCGCGGCCGACGCACGCGCATTATCTACCTGCGGCTCTCGACACCGACACTCGACTGACATTCCATTTCGTTTGAAACCGGACGCTGCCCCCCCTCCCCGGCGGGTACAGCACCGCCCGGCGGCAGCTCCGCCCCCGGGCCTCTGCCGCCGCCCCCCGGGGGCGGATCCGCCGCGGGCCAATGGGCGCGGCCCGATCCCCCGCCGCCCCGCCCCCGGAAGCTCCCGCAGTTTCCCGAGGGAAAGCGCATACCTCGATGTCCGGCTGAGCGCTTTTTGCGGCGGCGAGAAGCCGAGAGAGGTTTATAGCTCTGGAAGTAGTTTATTCCTCGGCGGCCTGTCATTTATTGACAACATTATAACTTTGTGCGCACGTGTAGGCAGGTAGGTAGGTAAGTCCAACTAGTTCCCATAAATAATATAGTATCTACAAATTATTCACTAGTGTTCAAATACATTCATTTTAATAACTATCTTTACAAATTAGCATAGCTGAAACTCATGACAGAAATAATTGTGTTTTAACATTTAATTTAATATCCGTAATAATCAAATATAATAATAGGTAGGTCTCGAAAAATGCAAACTCGCTCGCTTGACAGATAATAAACTATAACCTATAAATTGTATCTACGCAAACACCGAAATACGGAGAATGACATTGGAATACACTATGAAAACAAAACGTTAAGTCTGTCAAGCAAAACAAATATTTAGAAGTATTATTGCGATTATTCCATTTCGAAGACAACTAATTAAGCATTAATTGTTTGAAATATGTAGAAACTTTGCAGAGATAAAGATGTCAACATAGATTCAGTAAGTAAAATTTTTGTTCAGTACCTACAATTATTATGAGCATTAAAAAAACAAGTTAGGTTCATACAATACCTAAGTGCTAGCTAATTGCCGACAAGCATGCTCATGAAGTTGTTACAAATAAATCGCAATTTTTCTAAATAACCTACGGCTAGACAAAAGTCGTTATTTACGTCATAGGCAAGGTTACTCTAATCTCTGTAATAACGGCTAGAATTTTAAAGGGCCTTTTCATAATATAAAGATTGTTTCGTTTATTTTTATTTTTCAGAATTTTTAGTAATGCACAGCTTTTTTGCTTATATGCAGTGCATGCCCCTGCTACCTCTACCTACCTACCTACCCATTCAGTATCTACAATTACATATAATAATATCATTGGATAATTTTTATAGCGCTATTTCCGTAAAAAATTTCATCTCTGTGGCGCTTTTCATATCAACTATTTATAGTCCTACACTATCTTTGTATTAAAATTTAAAAAATGTTTTTTGAAAATATGATTTATTTTAATATTGCGTTTTTAGTCTCTTCTTAAATAAAATCTGCACTGTTTCTTATGACAGAGGACATCTATCTATATAAATAATATTTTAAACAAATATGTTAGCTGGTAATTTTGTGTGCGTGCACACGTGTGTGAGCATATGAGTGAATATGGCACCATAGGCATATTACCATTGCCAATGTGCCATATTCATCCATTTTACCTTACGTACCTAATGTATAATCCACTACGTGTTGCATCGAAAATAGGTAAATGTTGAAATAATAAATTTTGATTAATTCAGTTTTTATCGTAAAATCGTCCCAGTATAGTTAGTTATCACGACTAATCTCTGACGTTCTCAAATAATCTGAAAGGAGTTGGTATGGCTGTTACTGACAGCCGCGAATGACCGATGCCTCGATGTGTTAGTATCATATGGTACATACATGTAGATAAATATGTAGTAAATTTTGAATGCAGGCTTACAGGAGATACTTGTACCTACACTCAAATGAGTTTATTTCCTTCGATATCTCATACAGATATTGTGGGAGGCATGTCATTCCCGCCCCATCCTTTCGGTTCAAAATTGTAAAATGAATATAAATAATATTAATAATGAAGAAAAGATTAAAGTAGGGTATGCTGTTTAGTCTTGTTCTGTATGTTTATGTTTATAATTACCATAATGTTGACTTACACTAATTATTGAGGGATAATCTGTTACTGGAATACAGAATATGAACATAAGCTATCTATTGTTTCACTCTATTAAAATAACGAATCTCTCAAAGCTAATCATTATTGCCAAATATAGGTTCCAAACTATATACTTTCTAAATACTGTAACATACTCTTATGTTTTGCTTGGCATTGTTAGTAGGTACCTAGATGGATGCCTCGTAAATAGATTCCTAATATCAGATAGGTATGTATGTACCCAGGTACATAATTTTACTGTTGCTTTCGTCAACATTCTTATAATTCAAATGTAAATCTAATTTACTTATGTATTTTTTATGGCTCTAATAATTTTATGTCATACATATTTTTGTCCTTGTTTTGTAACTATTTTATATACATTGTGACAATTGTATATGTTATTGCGGCTCATGCTAACAATGTAATTATCTACATCGCTTGTACGCTTTTTAAACACGTATTCCTACATTATGCAAAGCGAGTCTGTGTGAAATAAAAATGTGTATAATACATAGTTATAAGGGTACTGCTGGAGGATCGATTTAGTAGTGTGCCTCGCTTTTGAACCCTTTCGTTGCAACCCCCTTTAATTGAGTTAAGGGTAGCTATTACTCGCCCGGCTGCACCCGTAATCAACATCCTCGCCGGCGATAATACTCAAAATGATTAAGTTCTTTGATCCAAAGTTGTGTTCATTCGAAATAAAATATAAAAATTCATTATTTAGAATAAGAAATGAATCAGCTTACGATGATCGCTGTCGCTAGACTCTTTGGGTATTTATGTAATGTTTTTGGGTATGTTAACTTGATAAAACAATACAATATTTTACCTAATTGTAATGCCACAAGAAAATATTTTACTAGTTTAATATGTGGATGCTACGGGCTTATCATCAGAAAATTACCATCTCTGGATGCATGGGCCAATATGAGCACTAATCTGACTTTGGTCTTTGTGCAGATTTTTTAAAAAAATGATGAACTTTGATAAACGAGTCTGCAATCGGTTGGCGTAGTTGGCATTGTTGGCATTGTTGGCGGTATTTTCAAAATAACCAAGCTGTGTATATCCAGTTGATGTTTTTTGAAGTTTATTGACAATTGTACCTACGTATATCTTATTATTTCACGTTTTATTTTAAAAGTATGAGATTTATGATCTTTACATTCAAGGAAGTAAGTGACGTTAGAATAAATTGTGCCAGTCTTGGCGATGACCCACAGACTAGTAAATGAATTGACATGAAATTAAGAGTGCATATAGGAGAGCGGTTTGAAACATTAGTTACAGGACGAGAGACATTCTATAATCATTATTTGTGGAAACGTAAATCCGATAGTTTGTGACACATTTATGCAACACTAGAAATATTTACTCTGCGAAAATTAAATCTTTATATAAACAGGACATATTTTTTTACATTAATGCATATTATATTGTCAGCGTTTAAATTTTCGTTCCAATCGAGTCATATATTTAAAAAAAGTCTCGGAACTATTTGATTGCATAATCTCATTAATTCATTTAATAATAAAATACATTTTACATTAGAAATGGTAAATAATTCGAGCCAAAATTTTTTGGATCTAACATTGATTAAAATAATAATAAAATTGATTTTTTTTTAATTAAAAATGTTAGTTGACGTTGTGAACCTGGCCAAATACATAATATGATGGTGAATAATAATTATTGGCGTAGTATTTTATTCATAAATAAATTATCTAAACACCTACCACGAAACATTAGACCGGCATTTTATAAAAATAATATATAGAAAATTTACTCATAAATTCTAAAGACAAAGTTGATAAATTTAACAATTCTAGTGCCTATAAACTTAGATTTAAGGATTGTGCTGCATTTTATACTGGTAAAAGATATAAGAGTAAAGGAGCATTAGAGATGTTTGAATAATAGTGGTTTTTCAGAATTTCTAATCATTTGTTAGAAAATGATCATACTTTTGATAAAAAAATGGTGATTGTCTATTTTACATGTAAACGGTGTTGGTTTTAAATGATATAATTTGGAATTATTGGAAATAAATAAAGCGTTTAAAACTAATCAAAGTATTTTGAACAACCAATTAAATTTAACCACAAGTCCCATTCTAACATTTTCCCTAAAAATTATTCTAGTAATTTTGTATCATCAAGTAACAATTTAAGTTAGGTACTTAATTTATTTTTTAAATAATCATTATTTTTTAAAAATTGAATTTTGATTCTTTTATATTTTGATTTTGATTTTGACATCATGAAGAAAAAATTATATTATATAAGATATTTTTCGAAACTGGTAGATGTATTTAATTCATTAAGTGGTTAATAAAACAATGTTAACAATCTAAAATAATGGATTTTAACCACAAAGTTGATTTTACTAATCTTAAAAATAAAATAAACCATTTTCGAAAATGAAGAAAAACAATAAAATTTTGGTCGTTACCTTCATTGGAGTACAGGCACTTTGATTGGACCACTAGGTGTCCATCATCACTAATCCATTTAAAATTACACTAAAATCCAGTAAATAGAACCATACTTACATTCGTTTTAGTTTGATGTAATTATTACACAATGAACTGTGAGTACAATCAACACATGTCTCTCGTTCACCGTGCATACCCTAAGCTGAGACAGAGAGAAGATCGCTAGGGGATTGCAATGCTTGCTTGTTTCTGATATATTGACGCGGTCCAATGAAAGCACTGGCTCAATGATGGCAGCTCTACTCTATTGTATTTTTGACGACTGGGCTTGACTTATTTTATATGCACAGCTATTTGTTTCCTGTTCAATTGATACTTTTATTTATATGGAGTTTTTTGACATAAAATTTGTTTAAAAACATTTTTGTAACTCCTCTAAGAAGTTGTCAGAATGATGGGAAATGAGGTTTTATTAATTACTTTATTAAAATCACACAATATACTGATGCATTTTTTGTGAAATTATTGAATAGTTTAATAATGCAATAGTTTTTGTAAAATTCGTTAATAGTATCTAATATAGTAATAATAATAATATTAATAGTATATGTATATCTACAGATAGCAAATATTTAAGATCAATTCTTAAAAATGATCAAAGATTTATGTATAAAAATTAATTGAAATCTCTCTTAGGATGGGGCGATACCGGTTTTACAGATGAACGTTTTTTTCGTAACTAAAATGAAATAATATAATATTATATATGTACCTACATTATTAAATATGAAGAACAGGTGTTTCTCGTACATTTACTGAAATAAGGTACTTGATTGACATTTTATAAATAAACATAAATATAATAATACACATTTAGCCCTTTTCTTGTTCTTTTTTTTTTAATTATGAGATGTCAAATTACAATGAATATTTTTCACAAGTCGGCAATTTTTATTTAAAGTTACCTTGGTACAAGACAGTTCTAAAACCTGGAATATTTTAGCATCCCATTCAACTGTTTTTACTTACTCGCTCACACACGTATGCACGCACACAAAATTACCTGCTAAAAGTTAGCGCTACTTGTCACGGATCATCGTATTTGTCGCCGGTCGTCAGAAAAATATATAATTAATGCAGTGAAATGCAAGGTAAGTGCTAAAATATTTCCTCTATATTATTTTAGAAGCAGTCTTCAAATGTGAGTTAAACAAAACCCACCTTTTGTAACACGATCAGTATTTTATTTATTGATTAAACATCTCAAGCCATCTCGATGTGCTTGCCGGCCGGCCGCCATTGCCTCTTTGTTAATTTGCTTAGTCCATATGAATGTTAATAATGTGTATTTATTTATTTATACTGTATTCATTATGGGTTTTTTCAATATTAATTATTTTTAAAAAATATGTGCAGATACATAAGTAGCATGAAATATATATAAAACAGATATTGATAAAATTAATTAATAAGAAAAATAATGGAATGTTAATCAAACAAAAAAACAATAAAAATTTAGGTTTACACAGAAAAAATAAAAATGTAGGTTTAACACAGAATGGCTGAATACTTAAATCAATTACACCTTTGACTCAGAATAGCATCAAAACATTACTCTTATATTCAAACATTAAACATCAGAATATATCTACAAAACCAAAATCGTTCCCAAGCCTGTGAAGTCTTTGTGTGGGTATATTCCCAAAAAAATTGTATATGACGCATTTACATGGAATAACGCCGACGACCTGGTCCTCCGCGCAGGAACGTGGTATACAATCAGTTCAGTTAAATTAAGGGCGTCCAGCATGCTATTTACTATTTTAAATTTTAAAAAATACATCACTTTTAAGTTAACACGACAAGTTAGTTCAATTAAAAAGACTTATTATAAATTCATAATTCATTTGTTCAACGGGTATACACAGTTTGAAGTTAATAAATCTTAACAATTTGTGTTGAACGCTTTCTAATTTTAATTCATGCACTTTATAGAATGGAGACCGAATTGTTGAGTTGTATTGGATTAGGAAAATTTTCAGTTCTCAGTGAGAGATCAAAAAGTTTTTTTAAAGGGCTCGACAATACCGAGATACACTCGATGGGAAAAAATGTGGGCACATTATCTCAGGTCTAGCAGATTTGTTTGGATCCAGAAATTTGATATTACCCTCGCTAAATGTATAATTATTAAATTCAATCTGATTGTTGTCATCCACGCTATGCTGTGGATAATCGATTGCACTATCATAGACTTCATCAAATTTACAACATCTTAAGGGTCATCAGCCATTCTGTGTTCGTAATACATTGTTGAGGGAATTCCAGTATCCTTATTATTAAGCGTATTTGATAATTGAGGGGTAATACGCAGGTAATAGATGAATGTGATTATTTTTATTGAGATAAAATGGATTTGCTACAATGCGCGCATTTGCTGGTTGCATGAAACATGTTCACGTTTCGAAAACATTCGAAACCATTATTCTGCTTAATTATTATTTACTATCTACTTGTTACCTTTTCATTTTTTTTTTCTGTGCATAACTTAAAATATTTATATGTATTACTTGCCACTTACCTTTGATTTTACATGTTGATATTATTACCCGAGGTCCGGGGTAACATGGCATTTTCCATTTTCTTTTCATGTACCCATTTTATTATTAATCATTCAATTTCTCGATCAGATGACTACTATTTTTCATAGTTTCAAATGTTGGTAGAGCTAATCTCGTTCAAACAAATTGGTCCCATATGCAACAATTTTACTGTTTATATATAGAGTTCTACCGGGGCACATAAGGAAGGTCGAATACTATACTATAATACCGACTGAAAATTTGTGCTATTTTCTCTATTATAATCTTAATTTCTCCACTTATCTTAGATGCATGAAGTAAAATAGTATAAATCTAAAAATTACTTTTAAACATTTTATTAGGAATTTTTTTATATTAAATTAATTGATTAACAAATTAATCAATGCTCATGTGGATCCGTTTTAAAATTGGAATTACAAGTGTATTTTTAGTCGTAGGTTACGCTCCCGTGAACTCAGGAAATGATGAAGTGAAACATGAATTTTGGACGAATGTAAGGGATGTAATAAATGTAAAACGGAATAATTTTCGCAGGTAATATGAATGGACTCGGAGGGATGGTTTCGAGTCAGCCATTGGTGTGTACGGTGACAAAGGGATGAATGGGAATGGAAAAACTCTACTTGAGGTATGCTTGGAATGGAACCTTTTTTGTCTCAAACACCTTTTTGATTACAAAGGAATCCATTAGTATACATGGGAGAGAGGAAATGAAAGGTCGAGGATTGATTTTGTGGTGGTTGACTCTAGAATGAGATCCGCTACTGTTGATACTCGAGTGTTTCGGGGCGCCGAGATGGAAACTGACCATTTCCTCGTCATTTCAAGAATACTTTTATTCCAAGGATAGCGGTCCACGAAACAGTATCGGCGCCATCTAGAGTCAAAATTAAGAATCTGCAAAGGGATGATGTCAGAGAAAAATTTGAAAGGAAAGTGTGTGAAAAATTGGGTGAGCAAGGAGCGAGTGATCTGAATATAGAAAATGCATGGAAATACATTAAGATTACTTTATGCGGATCAGCGAAAGAATCCTGTGGCATAGCTACCCAAGGAAGGAAGAAAGGTGATGCAAGGTGGGACGATAGCTTAAAGGAACTTGTGAAAGAAAAGAAGAATGCGTGGCGCTATCTGTTGACAGTAAATGGGGATGAATACACGAAAGCAAAAGACCTGTTCAATGCATGTATGAAAAAAGTTAAATCTGGTGTGAAAGAAAGAAAAGAGCGGCTGAAAAAAGAAGAAGGGGTGAAAATGACTGAGAATTTTCAGTATAAAATTCTTCTGGAAGGCGGTCAAAAAATCCCGATGTAGTGCTGAAAGCAGTAGTATGAAAGCTATTAAGTCAGTAAATGGAGAGATGTTAACGAATGAGGATGAAATAAAAGATAGATGGATGAAATATTTTTAGGAAACGTATGAGAGTGTAGAGAATACAAATGAGGAAGCACCTGAGAGTCTCTCTGGGTTAAGTATGAATGAGGAAAACGATGTAAATGCAATAAGTATGGAAGATATAAAGTGTGCAATAAAACATATGAAGAATGGTAAGGCTGTGGAGTATGATAATGTTGCTGCAGAGTATATCAAGGCTGGTGGCCCATTAGTTATCGTATTTTGGAAGAGAGCCATACCCCGTTAGATTGGAGGAAGGCTGTCATTATACCTCTTTACAAAGGCAAAGGGTCGAAAATGGAATGGGTAACTATAGGGCTATTAGTCTACTGAGCTCTGTCGGTAAACTGTATGGAAGAATTTTAATAGAAAGAGTAAGAATAGTGAAGAAAGAAAAAGTATGGGATCTGCAAGGGGCATTTGTGGGTGGAAGAGGATGCATGGATCAGATATTTTCTTTACGAGTGATGACCAAAAACTTTTCTGTGTCTTCGTAGATCTACAGAGGGCATATGATAGAGTTATAAGAGAATGGTTATGGAATGTACTCTCTGATTACAGGGTGAATAGTAAACTTATTAAGGAGAACACATTCTTATTGGGAAGTTGTAATTATTCAGAACATAGGTCTGTGATGTTTTAAGTACTAATTTAATGTATTAATTATAAATATATACATATAAAATCAATATTTTTCGACAAAATAGATTTTGTATGTGTATATTTATAATTAATACATTAAATTAGTATTTAATAGTAAACTTATATACGCAATATCGCATCCCTATACGAAGGAAGTTCTGTATGTGTAAGAACTGCACGTCCACTCACACCATGGTTTGACATTACAAAGGGTGTCAAGTAGGGTTGTGTAATGTCTCCATGGCTGTTCAACTTGTATAGGGACAATTGTATGAAAGAACTGGAATGCATGAATGTAGGAGCAAAAATGGGAGATTTGATTGTATGCTGTTTATTGTACGCCAATGATGCAGTACTAATGGCGAATAATGAACAAGAACTACAGAATCTGGTGAGTAGAATGTACGATGTATGCAAGGAAAGCGACCTCATGATGAATATTAACAAGTCGAAAGTGATGGTATTCGAAAAGGAGGAAAGCGAGACACCGCGCAAAATACTTGTAGGTAATGAATGTTTGGAACAAGTAGATGAGTTTGTGTATTTGGGAAGTATGTTTGATAGAAACGGAAAGGCTGAGAATAATATCGAAAGGAGGGTGACTGCAAGAAATAAAGTTAACGGCGCTTTGAATGGAATTATATCTAACGGGAATTTGTCAACCGAGGCAAGACTAGCGATACACAATGGAATCCTGGTACCGACACTGATGTATGAAAGTGAGGCCTGGAGCTGGCATAAAAGGAACGAAAGTAGACTGAATGCAGTAGAAATGTGGCTAATCTATTTATGACAGAGTAAAGAATGAATAAATAAGGAATGAATGTAAAACTGATGTTAGTATAGTGAGTAAGATTATGAAAGGATCACTTAGGTGATTTGGTCATATGGAACGGATGAATGAGGAGAGAATGGTAAGAACGATATATGACGCAAGTGTTGATGGCACCAGAAATAGAGGACGTCCGCGGAAGACTTGGCACGACCAGGTAAACCAGTTAATGGAGGATGGTTCTGTTACAAGCCTCAACAATCGGCGAGCTTGTATGAGAAGATGTATGAATATGGATGAGGCGAGAATCGTGTGTCAGGACAGAAGAGTGTGGCGCTCTATCCTCTCTGCCTAACCCCTCGTGATGGTAAGTAAGTAAGTTAAATGTTTATATTTAGATATTGCATAGGCTTGACTCACCGAAATGTTGAATACTAATCACCTATTATTCTGCTTCGAAAAGACTCCATCTAATCTCACCCGTTATCAATATTAGTGTATAAAATGATAATGACTAGGTATTTTTTCACAGTTCATTTCTGCCCCCTAGGTATTGTGCCTTATTGGCACCATAGACTAGCTAGAAAATGCCGCTTTTATTTATCCACAATCACAATAATTGTCAGCTGTTAAAACCTCTTGACGACATAATAACAATATTTTGTATTTCTCAGTCACAACACTGTTTTGAGTTCTAACATGTATTTCTTCTAATAGTAGTTCCACATCTTTAAAATAAAATAAAAAATGTATTTCAGATTTTTTATTTATTTACTTTTATTTCATACTTTCCAATCCTTCAAAATGCCGCTTTGCATTACTTTCTTGCTGTTATAGTTAGGGACGGCCCTGGGTGTGGCCGCTTTTATTATTAACCGCAGTCACCAATAAAGCCTCACAATAAGACACATTTTTTCAACCATTAACTCTCGGCATGCCTGGTGGATTAAAAGTACACAGTATGCCTGGTAGGTCTGGTGGACCCGTAATTGAATATCATTTTATTTATATGAAGTAATGCGCTTGAAATGTTAGACATCACATTTTCTCTCATTATATATTATATTTATAGGAAATAAATAAATATAAAACTATTAATTTGTATTATTTCAATGAAAATACTCTTTACTTTAGGTATCTAAAAATAGACTAGACGTGTTTTTAATTTAAAATCTTGCACTTAAGTCAGAGATCAAAAGTAACTGAAGGTACTGATGAATCTACTATAATATGCTATAAACTTTGAACAACAATGATTATTCGCGACAATTTCCCGCACACGCTTTACGCACGCGCTACTCGAACGCGAACGCGCTGCGGATCGCGGACTGCGGTAGGAACGACAAAGTGACCGCTAGTCTGTTACGCGAAGCTACTCAGGAGGTAAGTTTCAAATTTCAAAAAATATCGACAGTTCTTCAAAGTGGTGGGTCTGACAGACCCTACAAGGCATGCCAAAGGTTAAGATGAACGAGTTAGATGTGTGTTCGGAATTTATAATCAGATTCATAAAATAAACTGGCATGTTTAGGTTTCTGCCTGACACCGCGCTCGACTTTGCAGATTCAGACGTTGCCTACAAATGTTCTCGCAAAATACAAATTGCACTCTAGAAATAATGTTCAAAGGTATTTGATGAGTACTTGAAAAACTAACGCAGCGAAAAATAACTCGTGTCAATATTCCAAGACGAAGTAAATACAGCCATTAAGAAAATGTAGAATTTTAAGTCAGCGGGAAAAGACAATCCATGCTATGGTCCTCGACAATGTGACCGGGGAAGGGCACCGCGATGCACGCAACTTAATCTGGATAGCAGTGAAATGGCCGAATGTGACCAACCAAAAATCGACCATGCTAGCAAAATATTTTCACATGGACAAACGTAAATATTACGAACCTAACCTAACCTAACCAACGTGAGATGGCAGATGGTCAGTATACTTGCCAGTCGGAAAGTTTATACGATTTCACTACTGTATGTATTTTCCTATTCATTATAAAGACAATGTACACTTCATTGAAATTGAATAGATATATTTGCGTAGAATATATAAAAGAGAAAACATTTAAGTAATCTTAACCTAGAGATATTAATAACACATTCGATATATTCGCTGCTTTAGAATTTTTTCTTACTGGCAATGACACTAACATATTTGTTAATAATGTATATTAAACAACGAGATCATCTTCGGACGAACTCTCATCACTAAAATAGCGGGATTTTTAATGATTAATTGTCGTATACTGCAACTTTCCAAGTATCAATGTGTCAGATGACATTTGGAACAGCTGTGAAAAGTCCGCCATATTTAACTATCGATTCTTGTTTTTACTATCGGATATCAGAGTAAAACGAGTTTACTACGGGATGTACTTTCGGGAAGTAAATATTTTTTTACTAACGATCAAACAACCCATTTTTACAAAAAAATTTACTATAGTAAAAAGTTACTACTGATCACACAACCGGCCCCGAGTGTTGGGCTGCTCGCTATAAGCCACATAGGCTCTTGTTTACTAACACAAGTTCAACTCTATCTGACAAGATGGGTGGGGTGGGCACTGATAACACGGGAATCAAAGACTGGAAGAGCTCGGAGGCGATGATAGCATCGAGCGCGCCGGCCCGTGCTCCCTCTAGTCTCGGATCACGGTGTACCCGTGCCTGTGTCTCCGGTTGTGCCTACCCCGCCATGGCCCAGAACCGCGAACAGTACCTCGGGTAGGTAGCTCTCGATATTCTCGCCTAGTGGCGGCTCTATTAATGGCGAAGCAGAAAGTCATCGTGAAAAGACATTTTCGCGTTATGGACGGATCGCCTGGCGGGCAGCTGAGTGGACCAGTCCAGGTCCCTGATTTGGACTTGTATAAGATGGCGTACCTCTGAAATCAATTGGAGGCGAGACGGAATTTTCTGTAAATATGTGAAACATCGTCTGGAGAACGACCGTCACCACGACCCATGAAAAAGGGTAATGTATTGTGAAACCTTATATCCTATTAAATGCCATCGAGTCAAACCGTGAAGTTGGCGAACTTTGTTCGGAAGAATTTTTAGCTGAATACAAAAGATTTTAACTCTCTTCTTTCGCGTTATTTTTGTCGGGTACTTTATGTGAAAATATAATTATATTTCTTGTTATAATCTAACGTGTTTGCATTTGTTTGATGCGACAAAGCATTCGGCGCCGCAAGAAGACTGGTGACAGTGCTTTCTGGCGTTCGATCCGCCAGAGCTAGAAAGCACCGTAACAATGGATAAACCAAATAAAGGAGTTAACAGGGTCCTCAGGGGCTCAGGACCGGAAGAAATGAAGATGAATTGTGCAGATACTTCAGAGGTTCACGATGCTCAGCATTGAACATATGATGAAGAAGAACGTACCTTTCAGATATGTATATACCCATTTGCATGCACATCGTGCAGGGGATCGCGCAGGACATATTAAAAAGTAGTTTGTTTTGGTTTGAAACAAGAAGCACCCAAAATAAGCCGACCACGATTCGATGTGCCAGTATTTTTAAAGACTAAACAGTGTGTCTAGCCGTTATTCAAATTAAAAAATGTCAAAGCTACTATTTTCCTAATTCTATTTACAGTTGTTCAATTCCCAGATCTTATTTTTAGTGTAGATATTTAAAACTGAACACGAAAACTAACGAAAAAGTAACATAATCAATCTCTAAAATGAAAGCCATTGTTCATTGTTCGATGATCACGAATTAATTTTCCTGATGTCTGAGCATTTTAGTATTTTAGTAGTAATTAAGTTGAGTCAACAAACGTAAATTTACATAAATATTTAATTAATTACAGTGGCGTATCAATAAATTGCCGGACCCCGAGCAAGTTTGTATATTACGAGTAATATTTTAACATGCGTGTACTCGTATGTGCGTTTTTTTGCAAAAGAACATAAATTCGTTTCATTTCTCTGTTAAAAGTTGCAGGTTTATGTATTCGAGATACTGAGATTACATGCGGAGACTTCAGCATTTGATAAAAATATTTTAAATACACTTATTTATACTTCATCAGGAATAATTATGTTCAAAATTATGAAAGCGGGTCCTCTTGGAGTTCGGGCGCTCGGGCGCTCGGGCAGTATCTCAGGCAGTAGGTGGTACGCCATTAAAATCAACAAACAAACATTAAACCAGTAACTCAACTAAGTACAGGTGAATATTATGTTTCGGGCCGATGTTCTTTTTGAATAAATAAAAAATATTTTTTTAATTTTATTTGTAAATTTTGTTGTTTATTACAATTATATATGAAATGGCCAAATAGATATATTTGTCAAATAGTCAAATATATTGGCCAAATAGATATCTCTGTTAGCGGCACAAATGCGTGCTCTTTTAACCATACTTTTCATAACATTCTCACACACTTGGCGTGTTAATTAAGCAAATTCATTTCGAATATTGTCCTGTAGCAACGAAATTGTTGTTGTCCTCTCCTTTCAAGTACCATCACAGAAAGTAGTAGTAAAAATTTCTCGCAAAATCTCAAAGGTAGCCCGAGCTGAGTTGAAAGTGGCATCGTCCTGTTGAAACCGCATGTGTAGTAGGCTCAATCGACCCAATTCGGCCACCGACAAGTTTTCCAACATGCGACGATAGCGAACATCATTAGAGGTTACGGCATTGCCATTATTATTTAGATAAAACGTTTTAATTACTGTAATACGTTGTTGACGCGTCAGATGCTTTACAATAAGTTGTAATCAGTTCTTCTCTACGACTATCAAATGGCAACTGATGAGCGCTAATAGACATAATATGCTCTCTGCCGCGCGGTGTTCATGTTTGAAACTAACTCGGAACTTCATTTACGAGCAAATTTCATATTCGTATGTTATCCTTATTTAAAACTATATTGGAATAAATATCATATTGTAGGTTTAAATCATTTATAAATTACTCCGACAACGGTTTATTGCGTAATTAATAATTCTAGGAAGCGGAGAAGTATCTAGATGATCTCCGCAACTCGTCTCGCATTTCAAAAGCTCACAGTCGCCCATTAAAGTCTTCATTTCTTCAAGAATGCCTCTCCATTCCAGGAATTAGCATCCCCCCTGCCTCCCTGGCGGTGGCGGCTAATGTAAAGTAACCTAATGTAAACACTATCATCTTCGAGAGCATTTCATATTCATGCGTACACGAACCGCACACCAACTCAAGTTTCCAAATCCTAGCACATCATTTTGTCGGACACTTTATAATAGGTAAGTAGTTCAATAATATACTTAGGGTAAAGTCGCTATGACTGGACCACTTAACTTTGTGTTACTGTTATTTACTACCCGCGATTGATAAAATAAAACCACTCTTTAATGTATTCTTAACTTTATTAATTATAGAAACTTCGAAATTAAGAGAAAAATACATTTTTCGTCGATACCTTCATTGGACCATAAGCACCTTGATTGAACCACTGCGTGTCCATGATTAGACTTACGAAAATTACTAATATTTTGCTCGCATGGTTCAATCGAGAAGCTTTGTAATAATCATAAAGGGTGTCCAGCGGAAAATGTTCAAGTTTAATATTAAATAAAAAATAAAACTACAATGTTATTCTCTTATTTTATTTATACAAAATGGAGTTTAACGATGAGGATTTTACGTTTTATAAACAATATCGTATAAATGCCGTCCATTTCTCTCTAGACACTCTTGACATTGGACTCTTAAATTTGCGAACACGCGAGAGCAAAGCGTTGGTTAATGGTAGTAACTTCATGGCGAATGTTTTCTTATAGGGCATGAATTATTCGAGGATTATTGCTGTAAACTTTCGACTTAAGGTATACCCACAAAAAAAAGTCGCACGGTGTAAGGTCTGGTGACCGAGGTGCCCAGGATATGGACTCCGTACTTGCTGATTAATTTAATGAGAAAAATTCCCCTCAGCTTCTCCATTGAAACTGTAGCTGTGTGTGGAGTGGCCCCGTCTTGCTGAAATTGTGTTCTGTTGTTGAAATCGGGAAACAGCTGTACTTGCGATACCAAAAACTCGTTGATCATTAGGCAATATGCGTCAGCAGTGACTGTCTCTCGTTGATTAAAAAAATATGGGTCAATTATCCCTCGGGCAGAAATTGCACACCACACTGTCGTTTTTGGACAAACCAAACGTTTTTAATGGGATTCTCTTGAGTTGTCGGGGCATCAGAATCTCATATTCTGTTTATTAACATAGCCATCGATATAAAAATATGCTTCGTCAGTAAACATTGTGTTTCCAAGAATTAGTGCTGTTCCAAAACTTTTCAGCATCGTTCTCGCTAAGGTTTCACGTAAAGAATAGTCATTTTCGTTGAGAAACTGCACAATTTGGATAGGTGAAACTGTAGTTTCTTTTTCAAAATAGCGTACACTGTTGATTTTTTTATTCCAGTAAAGGCTTTAATCTTCCTTATCGATTTACACGGATTACGCATAGTTTCACATCGAACTTGAGCCACATGTCTGGCGTCGCTGCTGATGTTTATGGTCCCTGAGGAGTTTAGTTATCCGTTGTCCCTTCTTGTCTAAACTTTTGAACCCAACACCAGATAAGTTGCGTGCTCGGCCCATCATATTAAAGTGAATACAAAAAACGTGACGCACACGAACCAATGAATCACCGCACTTTAAATATTGCTCAACCGCGAACGCGCGGTGTGCTCCCGACTAGTGACTCATTGCGACTGGCAAATCAGCAAATCACGCGCGTCGAACAATACCCCTCTCACTTACCTCACCTTGGTAGTTTACGAGCAATTACTATTTAATCTTGAAATTTTTCCACTAGATACCCTATATTTATATTTAGGTAGATAGCCACACTACATAGTTTAACAATACATATAGGTATTTATGTGTTGCATATAGGACATATATATTTTTTACACATTTACTAACGCAAGCACAAAAATATGAAAAAAGTAGCCGTATTAGTGTATTACCACTTCCCACTTCCGTAACGCTAAATGAATATTCTTAGACTAAACGACTAGACTAGACTACCTAATGAATTCATTTTCTATTTAAATAACGGTCGAGAATTTAATATTTTCCCAGAAACTCCATTAGGTACTAATTACAATCCCAGTGATACTATTAATATCTTATATTGTTTCGGATAATAAATATTAGGCCCTAAATTTAAGAGGCATTTCACTTTTAATTAACTTTTTCATTTGAATTTATTTTAATTTTTGTGCAGTCACCATTTTTAAACAAGACAATGAATCAGGCGCCTGCAAGGTAATTGATCAACATCTGATAAGAACTACCGGAGTTATCATGTTCATAAAATCCGTTTTGAATATTTTAACGGAGAGTAGTTTCGGGGTGTCCTGGCCATAATTGAAGAAAGTGCGCTGAGGTTTCTTCAATCTTCTTTCTGAACCTTCTCCGACAGGTAATACTTCTACAAAAATCTACCTAAAAGAATGATCATTTACTTTCATCTACTGAAAAAATACCATTTTTACTTTTACCTATTATTATTTAGATACGTACCTACCTTCGTTTTATTTACCTAAATCAATTCAATATTCGTTGTCAACACGACTGATAAAATTAATCTGAAATAAAAATGTGATGCCAGTCTATTTTTCTGAAAAATAATAATCGTGTTAAAAATGAAGAGAAGATGAGATAGTATTAATTGTTATTAACGATGCGCGCTCATTCCAACTCATCAATCGGAGGAACAGTCTACCTCTGTGCCGTGTTGGAGCAGAAGGTTACTACCCAGCGGTGGACTGCCACTACGTTAAGGGGCTGACTCGCTTAATCTCAGAACTATTCGCGGTGTTCCGGGGAAGGGGCAGAATTCTAATAAATTACGGTACAAAGTAATACATATTATAAACTATTCTTCTCAAAACTGTGCACAATTATGGTAAAGAGAAAATAGTGTGAAGTGTGAAGTGTGAAAGGTAGTCCTTAAAAGCATCGTTCATAAAAATGTTGCGTTGAACATCTAGAAGCAATATATATCAAACATCGGCATTTTTAAGCATTATTAGACTATAGACATAAAAACGGCTAGGTCTCTATTATTATGCACCCGAAATAAATGTATTTTACGAGAAATTTCAAAAGGCAACAAAGTCTTATGTTTCATAATACATTAAAATCATCTACAGAAATTACAGTTAGGTAGATACTGATTTGATTCTTAGAATATCAACATTTATAATACATTTTTAAAGTAATATGGCGCATTCCGCCTACTGATACTATCCAAACAAGTAGGCAGATAGGATAGAGCGCCACACTCTTCTGTCCTGACACCCAATTTTCGCCTTATCCACATTCATACATCTTCTCATTCAACATTACCAATTATTGAGGCTTCTAACAGGACCATCGTCCAGTATCTGGTTGACCTGATCGTGGCAAGTCTTCCGCGGACGTCCACTACTTCTGGTGCCATCAACACTTGCGTCATATATCTTTTATACCATTTTCTCATCATTCATCCGTTCCATGTGACCAAACCATCTAAGTGATCCTTTCTTAATTTTACTCACTATACTATCAGATTTACATTCCTTTCTTATTTCTACATTCTTTACCTGTCATAAATAGATCTGCCATACATATGCCTAAGTGATCTCATTTCCACTGCATTCAGCCTACTTTCGTTCCTCTTCTGCCAGCTTCAGACCTCACTTACATACATCAGTATCGGTACCAGGACTCCATTATGTATCGCTAGTCTCGCCTCGGTTGACAAGTCCCCGTTAGCTATAATTCCATTGAAAGCGCCGTTCGCTTTGTCCCCTGCAGTCACTCTCCTTTCCATGTCCATCGAGTGTACTTCCCAAGTACACAAACTCATCTACTTGTTCCAAACATATTTTGCACGGTGTCTCGCTCGAATATATAAATCTGTATATATTTCTTTATACAAATAACAGCTGAAACATAAATGAATATAATCATGAAAAAATAAATGGCTTGATGATATTATTTTTACCCACCTCCATCGCATTCTTGAGTAGTGAATCCAATCCCGAGCTGATGTTCATATATTTCAAATACATAAACAAGAACCTAAATAAAAATAAATTAATTGTTAGATGTAACATTTATTTTTATGGGTACACTTTGGAAAAATATATCATCATCATCATTACCAACCATTTTCTATCCGTTACCACTAGCTGACTGTGTTCGTCTAAGGATTGTCCGTCCTTCGATCCATGTGGCCATTCCATTGTCATTTAATTTTCTTTTTCTTATGAAGGTAGGTATGCTTGTTTATATATTTCCATTACCTATCTTTAAGCAATCGGTATTGACTTTGTTTAGATGAGATAGTGTATACCATTTTGGTGTTCAGTTTTAATATTGTAAGGAAATTTATTTAATAATAATACCTAGTGCAGGGACGTCCTGTAAGCGTAGGTAAGTAAGGCGGTGCTGATTTTGAAGGGGTAACAAATTGCCGCCGGAGATTAAAAAACAGAACGACACTTTGAGGTTTCTAAATTGTGTGAACAATCCGACAAAAAATATATTGGCAAAATATCAATGGGCCAGGTTCATAATACTACGCTGTAAAAATTCGGCGAAGGGTTGTATTTTTTTACCGATGAAGGTAATGAATACGTTAATGTCGTAAAACAATCCAATTTCAATGAACAATATAAATTTGAAGAATGCACATTTATAGGAATAAGTTACGGATACATTTAAAATAGTTGAAGCGGTATTGTTGGTGGCGAGATAAGATTGCTGGTGTTAGATTGTGATTGCTGTTCGAATGTAACGGTGATCGGTAACTGAATTACGAATATCTGCAGTTACTAATCATCGATATAATCGAATACCATCACAGTTATATTATCAGTAGAAAAACTCCTCCAATGGCGGCGGGACGCCGGCGGTTCTCCAGCCCTGTTTGAGGCATTTTAAATATGGCGCCGCATTCTGTAATGGATTCCACATATCGCCGGTACCGGGTTATCCAGCATCCAGCCAGCCGCTGGCCTAGATGTGTCGTGTGTTTGTAATGGGTGTTGAACATACCAATAATACATACTACAAGCCACCGAATCTTCTAATTGTTCGTCGTTTTAATACTCGCGTACCTACAATACAGCTGGCGGCCTTGCGGTAGCGATACCGATGGCGGGACGTATTATCTCTCCCAAAGAATACACTATATTTGTCACACTATATTTGACCTCGAGGAGGGATAGATTATGTAGGTAAGTAGGTAGGTATAAAATAGCCGTACATTCGCGTATTGACTTCTTCACAGGTCTTCAACTAAGATGGAGGGGTTTGCACTGCATACAAGCAAAAGAGTTGTGCATTTCTAAAAATTCTGGGAAATAAACATAATTTAAATAATCCTTATCTTATGAAAAAAACCATATAAAATTCTAATTGTTATTGCCCGGATTAGCGTAACCTTATCTGTCTATTTTATCTAGCCGCGGTTCATTTAGAAAAAATGCGAATCATTTATGTACAACTTCATGCCAATGCTGGTCGGCAAATACCCAGTGCATACGCGTTGTTTGCATCTAATTTGTTTGTTCAATAATAATCGTACTGAATCAAATATTTTCTTATTGAAACTATGTTGGCATTTTGCGCTTGTGAATTGACTGATTTTATAAAACAATTTGTGTTGAACTGTTGTCTTCAAAAGAGACTAATCGTACTGAAAACTGCGTACAATGACACTTCTACATATTTGTTCTGATTGACAGATTAAACGTTTTCCAACCCACGATTACATCGTCATTCCCAGCTATTCCGTATTTCGTAGCTTAGGGAGGCACTTTTAAAGGGCTGTAAATTTGAAATAAAAGTAAACCTCTTTTAAAATGTACCATTTATGCCCTATACGCCTAAAATAATAACTAATTATTTTAATAAAAATACATTTTTGTTGTTCACATTCAATCAATTTATTATATTTTGGCTCTACATTCTTCTCACTGACGTGACGTGACGTGGCGTGACGGTGACAAAGCAAGTTTTAAATTAGATTGTAGAAATCGCCATTCAGAAATAAGCTTGCTTGTAGGTAGACATAAAATAAATTTAACCATAATATTACCACCACTGCTATCAATAAAAAAATAGTAAATAAATAAAATAAAATAATCAAAACACAGTTTCGTTGTGAAGTTGCAATTTAATACGATATTTTTAATACAAATTAAATTAATCAACTATAAAGATACACAGAAAAAATCTACTAATCGAACATTTGGTTGCTACCAGAATTCGAACCTGTACCTTATCCTATCCGGGGAAACACATTAACCAAAACATACCTAAAATCCGCATAGTAAAAGGTCCAGGTTCGAATCCCGGTAGGAACCAAATATTTTTCCAATAAATGTTTTTTTTTTGTGTATTTTTCTAGTTGATTAATTTAATGTGTGTTAAAAATACCTAAATATGATTGTTAAAGGCTTTTTTAATTGCTGCTAAAAATTTATTTATGTAATTGTGTTTCAAGTTTACCTACATTGACAGTATTTCAACTGCACAAAAAATTTAACGTACGTAATTAATTGTTTTTGTAATAGACTTTGTGAAAACGTAAGATTTGGAATATAAATTATATAAAAAAGCGTTATATAACCATTGCAGTGTATATATACATGTACATATCTGATGATCCGTACCACTAGCCACTAAATATTTGTGATTAGACTCCAGTTACAAGAAAATACACTAGGAGGTTAAAACAGTTATAAAAGAAGGTCCTAAAACGGATAGAAAATTTTAAATATATATATATATATATTTACTTACAATGTGAGTGAAACGTTTTGAAAAAAAAACAAATATTCGAATATCTAATAGTTTAAAAATAGGCGAATAATTTGGTATTCGAATTGGAGTCCCTAATTGAAACCAACGTCCGCGCCCTACGGCATCTGGCATCTGGCATCGACATTCGGCTTTCATATTATTTTATATACATACTACGAGCAATTCATATTCATTTCTTTAATTATGTGAATATTGTAAGTGACAAGAGACCATTTGTTTTTACTATATAATGGTTATCCGCATAGTAATAACATTATTTGTTATATACAATAGATATTCAAGGGACCGTTTCATTCTGCATTGGAACCCAATTTTTTTGTTACGCCACTGCTCTAAGGATTATCTAGCGATTAACCTTTGGATTGATCCGTAGTGGGTACTCACGATGGCTCATGCATCCCAGTCGGCTTCAGCTGGATCAATCCCAATTCGTTAATTGACCCTTACACAAAAGGTTTAATTTACTGGGGTGTGACAATAAGAGACGTACCTGTAGTATTGTCGAGATGTTTTAGTTGGTGCGATTGAACGGGTACACAATACAATTAGACGGTAGATTTTAAGGTTAGTTATAAGGTATATAGTAATTTCATAGTGCTAAACTAGGCAATATTAGAGCTGTCAGCTGGAACAGTCGCGAGAGAAGAATATCTGAGATCCCGCTCCTCGTCGCCGCCGGGACCCACACTCTGCCGACCGTCACGTGAAGCTCTGCGACCCTCTGGCGGTGATGGTATGAGGCGTGTTACCGCGCCTCGGTTAACCGCCGTAAGGTGGCACTGTCAGTTCGCCTTAAACTTAATACTTTATAAATTTTCCAAAATGCTATATAGAACAATTATAACTTTTTAACTTTATAAAAAGTGTAGGTTTACCCAAGCCTGGCTTAAACAAATTTTAATTCGTAGTAAAACACTAAATTGGTTTTCCTCAGAAGACATACCGATTCGTGATATTCTCACAAATATAGCTCCGACTCGTGATATCTTTTCAATCTCTGCTCCCGTAACTTATTTTGGATTCAATAAAAAATATTTTAAAATCTATAGGATATTTAGTAAATGTATATAAACTGTATTATTTAGAGATAGTATTATATCATTCGAGTCATAAAACATCATCTATCAGGAAAAGGAAGTCATTCGGCTAATGAAACGGATAATTTCTTTAATACCTATATAATTTCTATATACATAATATATATTCGTACATTTTGTACTTTACACAAATATTACGCAAGTGGAGGACAACAAGGTAGTGTACTAGAACAGATGCCTATTGTTTTTAATAAACGTAAACGATCCTTGTAAATGCCTGCGATGGTAAAATTATAACCTTTGTTGATAACATCAATTCTGTTTTTAACTCTTGTTCCGATCGAAATATTGGCAAAATATATTCGACAATGCTGAGGATGGTATCCACAAAGTAAATCAGTCTACTCATACTTCAATTTCAACTAAAATAAAAGTATTTACAGATCCATTTTGCGGAATGGTTTTCTTATTTACATGCTTCATATCGATAATAAACATTACCTAAATGAACACTGGTGACAGTGGGCAGAAAATTCGAAGACACGTCCAACTTTTGAGAATATGAGAAGACAGCGACATCAAGCAAGCAACTAAAATAATGTCGGTTCGCACTCTTGTCTTCCAATCTTCGTGTGTGCAGCGGACACTTGGACAGTCCGCAATGGCGACAAGCGGAAATTACACGCCTTTGAAATGAATTGCTGGAGAAAGATCCCATGGACATGCATTTCATACGTTTGTATGGTTTATATACAAAACTATATTATGCTATGCTATTACGAAAAACTTTACCGATTATCTGCATATAATTCAGTCTGGTTATTTTATCGGGTGAAATACACAAAATATGTTCATTTAAGAGTTTAAAGGTAGAAATTGGTACCTACGTACGCAGTATTCTCAGTCTTTCACACTCATCTGGGTATCTCGTAGCTAAATCTCCTTTTATGATGTCATCGCTTCGTAAGACATCTTTTTCTATCTATTAGGTTATCTCGGCTTTAGGTTACTTACATCGCTACTCTCTTTAGATCTTTCTTCCTGGTAATCTTCATACTCTTTTTACGCATTACCTACTCTGCTTTTAGTCTCTCTCCGGCACATCTTAGTTTAGTTGGTGGGCATAAGGTTCGCTAGCACACATAAAACTTTTAACGCTACTCTCTCAAAGGCTCATATTTTCGATGATACAGTACAAAGCAGCTATCAGAAAGACGAATAATAATTGACTTAATCTTTTTGCTTAAAATAATAAATTCTGCATTCGACTATTCCGAACTTTGGCATTTAATCAATTTGACAAACGCGGCACCATTCAATATTTTATTATTGTCCTTTAGATACAAACAATCGCACAGATTCGTCTGTCTCTCGGATCTATGGACTAACTAATGATGATTTCAATATAAACTTGAACCTAAAGTCTCAAGAGACACCTGGGTGATCTTTTGAATGATTTTTCAAAATAAAGGGACGTCTCTAATTTATGGTTTATAAATATTATGTTATTTTATATATATTTGTAAAATTATTATTGTAGTTTTTCCTGAATTATTAACGGTAATGCGCACCGTTCGTAAACAAATAAATAAAATAAATATCTTAGTTAGCAGGAGCAGGGATTAGGGAATTCGTTGGATCATGTCGATTTACTGATCGAAATGTTCAGTAGGTACATAACAATAATCTGTCACCGCAGCATTATAATTGTGTTCAAAACCCATCAAATATTTCCTTTTGTTTTGATATTTGGTTTAACAATAAGTGAAAATATTTATTGTTTAATCTATTTCATCTTCACAAATTCAGTCGTCACTTCGCCTTTGACGGGAGGTACAATGATCTGCATAATGTTCTCCCGGTTCTATAATTTCTTGCGGCGAACCACGCGAAGGCAGCTCGCGGATTCCCACTTTGAGCTTTCCCGACAAAAGATCCTTTTCATCTCATTCATAACTCTCCGCAATGTTTCCGCGCGATCGCTCTGTCACCGGCTCCTCTCCGCCCCTCTCCGCCCCCCCCCCCCGCGCAGCATCGCTCCCGGAGCAGGCAGCCGCAGCGGGGACGTTACCCGGAAATATATATTTTTATTTTTTAATAATATTTTAATCAAATTTCGAATTCTTATGCGAAAATATTATTAACTAAGTGCCTCTTACGACCTGGACAGGATGAATTTCTGCCGGACTGTGACCGAGTTCTGCGACTGCAACACGTAAACGTGACGTCTACCCTCCCCTTTTGAGGGTGCATGGTTTCTATAGCTTCTCTCTGGCTGCCTTCTGAATCGAATGTGATAACGAGTCTCACGTCAAATTGTACAGATATGGCTCTAGTACGATGATAGCGGAGCCAACCTATAATGATATTAACATGTTGATAACTGAATATAATAAAATAAAATCAAAAAAGTAATATTGACGAATCGAAACGAGAGTAAACAACTCTCAAAACGATTAAGTAAGTACTAAGTTTTTCTGGTTCGCCTCATATCACCTCGTATACCTACAGAACATTGTATTTTATTTTAGTCTCTGAAACATTCCAGTGCGTATCAGGCGGAGTAAATGATGGGAACCAGACAAATAAAATAAAATCTTGCTCCACGACTACGCGTTTGTTCACACCCATTCTTCCGACCGCCGACAACTTTGGACCGCGGTGGTAGATGCTCTGCGCCTGGCCGGAGAGGGCTCGTCATGACGGGCCAAGTCTCATCTAATTAAACCCATTATATTGTCCTATCTCCACATTTAAAAAAAAAATCTCTATAATTATCAGCATTAGGTATTACAAAATGATTCTTGTTAATTGATAAATAATACATAGGTTATCTGATAACATCTTATTTTGAACGGGTAGGATAGATCTACATGTTTGAAATAGCATATGCCAAACTAATATCCCACTTAGCCGATTAAACGTGTTAATTATTATTCTAAAATTTTATTTTTAAAACACATACAAAATGAATTTGTAATTTATTATGTACACTATCTCCCAAATTTACCCTTAAGCCATTCGTAGAGTCATTACTAATTAATTTGGTACATTTACAATAATATTATACAGCGATACCATAAATTAAAAAACTTTGAAATACATGGTTTTTAGTTTTTTTAATTTTCACAGATTTATTGTTATAATTAACTGACATTAAATTAACAAAAATAAAACAATGACAAAAAAGAGTTTCTCAGCCGGTTCATATTTTCAATATTCAATTCAAGCAATAAATTCAGAAATTTTACAGAATATTATGAAAGTAAATTTTTTAAAGAATAAGACGAAAAATTTAATCAGTAACTTAATATGCTAGTGATATTGAATTTAAAGAAAACATTATTATATAATAGTAATATGAAATAACGTATTCAATAAGAGCCACTTCTTTATTTTATATTATATAAAAAAACTAAAATAAGAGTTATCAATGCTATATAAAGTTATTATAGCTATAATAGTTTAATATTTATTGATAACATTGACACACCACACTAAATATTGT
Source organism: Eubasilissa splendida (assembly GCA_031772225.1). Lineage (NCBI taxonomy): Eukaryota > Metazoa > Arthropoda > Insecta > Trichoptera > Phryganeidae > Eubasilissa > Eubasilissa splendida. The sequence goes on from CM062845.1 coordinate 43,994,256, forward strand.
ACTAGTAGAGTAGTATAAATAAAATAGGTAAGTAAAAAAGATTTAAAAAGCATTGTCTTTACAATATTTATTCCGTAATAATGTCTAGTTATTACGAGTAGATGATTGGCGTTAATATCGCCACTATTTAAAAGCTTTGTCATATTTCTTTTTTTTTGTGTTTTTTTTTTTTTTTATTTTTTTTTTTTTTTAATAAATTTTTTTTTTTTTTTTTTTTTTTTTTTTTTTTTTTTACAATATTTATTCCGTAATAATGTCTAGTTATTACGAGTAGATGATTGGCGTTAATATCGCCACTATTTAAAAAGCATTGTCTTTACAATATTTATTCCGTAATAATGTCTAGTTATTACGAGTAGATGATTGGCGTTAATATCGCCACTATTTAAAAAAAAACATTTTTATAAATTGGAATCGTACTCGAATAGCACCTTTCCAAGAAATACTGTGTAACGTTTCCTCGAAGAGTCCCTGCGGCAAGGGGAGGGAGGGGAGGGAGGGGTGGAAAGGAGCGTCAGAAACCCTCCAATGCAGAGAAGAGAAAAGTCACGATATAGAAGCCTGTCGACCAGAGTCGGCTGAAGACATAAGGTATACAAATATGTGAAAAAAAATACTTGATTTTTCATTCTACTCATTTAATTTAATTGAGACGCGTTCCGCCTTGTAAGGGCATTATCAATCCACAAGGTATATCTATAAAGCGAGGCGAAGAATTCTAAAATAAGAATATACCCATAGAAAATGTAATGAACAAAACATTCCAAATGTAAAACGTTCATTATTGAGCCGGAAACACTTTTATTCTTGATACAATATTATTAAAAATTAGGAGGGATTACACCCCTGGAGGTGACGAGTAACGCGCCGCTTATTCTTAACGCAGCGATGAATTTCAAAATGAGTGTCATCAAGACCTTTGTCGAGAGAAATTGAGCGACGATACCCCCGCCCCCCCCCGCCCCCGTCACCCGATCCGACAACCCTCGTTCAGCCCTTTGTTAAGAAAATCAATGGCTCGACAAACGGGTCCCCGGAAAAGCTATGGTAAAAAAGTATGGCTTAGCGTCGTAATGTGACCCAAAAAGAATAAAAAATAATTTTATTCTGTCTTTAGGAGCATCATAGACATTACTTGGTATTTTGCATTCAGATTAAAAAAATATTTTGTATTGGTTTAGGACAGAAGAATACACCTAGCGAATACCTTTTATTCTATTAGTATTATCATGGGTATAAAATGTGAAAATATTTTTGAATTGATTCGTGAAAACTTTCTCACTAATCCCATTTTACGTAATGTAACCGATTTTCGGCGTCAGACGCCGTAATCGAAAACAATTCGATTCTGTAGGTACCGTAAGATTTGTATAACCTCCAGGTTTTTATAACAAATATGTGCATAATTTCGCATGACGCCGCTCGACAACTAATACAATCTTAAATTATTATTATTATTAACAATTTTGCTAAAAGTCTTTATCATATTGTTTTTATCTAGAAAACCCGATTTTATGAATAAAGTATTTTTTATCAGTATAAATGACTGGCGCCTGTTTTTATGCAATCTGTTTTACTTACAGCGTTCGTAATTTGTCTTCCACAGGCGCATTGATTATTTGAATTAGAGAGATATCCCGTGGACACATGAGTTTCACAGTCAGTTTTTGTTCAATATTTTAATTTAATAGTTCTGGTGATAGATAAACACGTAACTCACATAGATTTTTATCTTTCTCCCGTTTCTTCTCCTTATTTTATTATCAAAAAACTTTTTATGGTTTTATCAAAGTGAATTAGTGATTTTTTTTAAATCTGGAGTTTGACAACAGAGTACTGCGTCTCTGCAGGGTATGTTTGCTCCCGTGCAGGAGTTGCGTGTAATCTAGTATTATTTAAAAACGTATGTTTTCACTAAATAAAGTATTTAAAAAATATATATAGTCTCAAATAAATAAAACGAGTAGAATCAAAGAACAAATGTTTTATTTTCACATTTGTAATTATTATGATACAGCTGTTGGAAGTTCAATGACATTTAATTGTTAGTATTTAATATATCGTTTGAATTCAATAAAAGTGTACTTTTAATTAATCAAAACACTTCAGTGACTGTGACTTATTAAAATGCGAATATCTGTGAAATGGTTGACAATAGGACATGGTAGCTTAAACATTGTGGACTAGGTCTGTTACACTCTGTATAATATACATATTATACATTCAACTTTTATTCGTTCAAATTTTCATCAGTGTTCGTTATTTTCACATGCGTGTCACTCTACACATTCGAGATACATACTTAAACTTCCGATAAAATGGCTACGGCTGGTTCGTTTGCTCTTTTAAAATATGACTGGTTGGAAAACTGCACAGGTAATTTCTATTTTTCATTAATAATATCATTATAACACGTTAGTGAATCATAAACCTATCTCTTTACTTTCGCGATTATTTCCATATTCGAGTCCTGTTTTTTAAACATTACCATCTCTCATTAATTAACATGAAAACTATAGTTTTTTTACTGCGTCGTAAATGTTCTAGAATGTGAAAGTTTTTCTTGTTCTTCTTCTGTGTTTAAATTTGCTTCTATTCCTATTAACTTATCAGTTATCAATTTCTCAGAATATGAGTCTATCAACTGTTTTACATCAGCCGAGTCGAGTTCCATTTGATTACCCAGTTCAACAATTTCTGCAGCCACAGGTTCTTAAAATTATGATGCGAATGTTCGTAAATCGAGCGTTCGTAAACCAAGAACTGTTTGTACATTACTGTTGTACATTACTGTTGTACATTACTGTTGTACATTACTGTTGTACATTACTGTTGTACATTACTGTTGTACATTACTGTTGTACATTACATACTTGTTTTAATATCCAAATTAATTCCAAATTAATTGATTTAATCGGTCCCGAATAAGGGTTCCGAGCCGTTTCATCAGATGTAACAATCTGTTTAATTTATTTAAGACTAATAACATACTAACGTTGGCATGAATAAATCGATCTAATAGGATATGTAAATGTTTTAATACAAAATTCAACACGATTGATCCTTTCTCATATTCCAGGCCCAAATTTAAAAAAATCTCTTTTTGACTTAATTAAGGACGACTGTTTAACTAATTTTACTGACAGTCAGAATTAACTTGTATTTATACTGATGGCCGTGCCGTGCTAAGTGCTAAATATTTAAAATTGGTCTCTTTATTTTTTTCATAACTTCAAAATATTTTTAATAATCCAATTCGGTTTTGTAAGTAAATTAATTAATTAACACATACTCTGCGGTGGTGAGTCAGATTTGACCCGGGTGTTTGTAAAAATATGAATTACGCTACAAATATTCGTTTAATGCTGTTTTCCTTCTAGCTGATCTTTTTGTCAACATTTTAAGCGGGTATACAAAGGATACCAGGTATGCGTCTATCTGTTTGTTTTGACTTATTTTCGTCTAGCGGCCCCTAGACAATACCAGTAATATAACTATTTAAGGGGCGATGGACACTACCTGTTCGGGTTCCGACGAGAAGATTACATGCTCAGTGGGTGTTTGTATTTTGGCTGTGTAAGGCGTTTGTTGATGCGTGAGAATATGTACAATATTCGTAATATCTTTTAATTTTTACCTTTAATTTTTTAACAGAAACATTACGGCACATCATGCCATTTCATTAAATCATATTTAAAATAAAATATCTATAAAAAATCTCCCACAAAACGATTGAAAAACTGAAAACTTGAGGTGGGTCTAAAATGACCCACCACCGCCGGACGTGTTTTGTTTTGACCCACCGGGCAGTAAGTGTTAATATTTAGAATTTTTTGGTCTCCTTCATTGGCTGTATTGGCATATTAGCATTGCTAAGCCACTGCCCTGACCCTAGTCTCTTTATCTCTATGCTAAATCCAGACCTGCTAACTGATATAGGTACCTACGAGGCACCACATAATATAGTCTCTGTTCTTCATCTTCGAGAGCTGTACGTCTCTGACAATTTGAATGGTAAGAGCCGTCAGACTCGAAGAATGTAGGACCGAACAATCTTGAGAAGAAGTAGGTATCTATGAAAGTAACCGTGGTAAGAGCGGTATGTCAAGAGAGGAATGCGGAGTTATATCTTCGCTGTCTACTCCTGCGGAGAAACGGCGTGATGGTAAATTAGTTAGTTCATTATTCATCGTTAAGTTCAGCGAATGGGCAGTCAATTATAAAACTCCCATAGAAAACAGTAAGTAGTATATAGGTATATCAGAAATATTGCATATTTAAAATACGACGAAAAGAACATAAAAATATCCTATCCATAATTTCACATTAGATTTTTTTATTCGTTTCAAGTGTTAGTGAAGTTCTAAAAGCAAAATGCTACGTGTATAGAACCCTGAGATTATTTATTTTATAAAAATATCGTTATATCATATAATCATCCTAATATGTAATCTAATAAATACCAAAATTTTGTCACCACTGATAGTCATCTGTTGATCATTCATAAAAGCTTTATAAATATTTTATTTTATTATCAATTTTATATCCAAAAATAATTCAAAGATGTCGTTAGTCTTACTAAATTAAAATATAACCTGGGACCCGAAACTAATGCAGAGGATGCGAACTTTGTATATTTTCCCTATAAAGGTAGGTGCCGCATGAGCAAATATGACGTGTTATTTTTTTTAAGTTTTCCGAAACAATAGCCATAATCTGTCATAATATGAAAAATGGTAAAATATTAGTTCTGCAACATTGCGTCTGAATGCGTTGGGTTGGGTAACCAGTTTTTATATTATTTTTTTGCGATTCCCTCCATCTTACGTCAAATAAAAATATAGTAAGTTACCATCTCAATTGATGGGGGGTTATAAAAAGAACAGGCTCTAAATCAGTTCAATAGAGCAACACAAATAATTCACTCCGCGATTCATTTTCCTGGTGTCACCGTTTTGGCATTATGGTTATGAGAGGGACCACAGGTGAACTATATAAAACTCTGATAATACAAAAGTAAATAATTATTTATTTTTGTCCCTAATTCTAATTTTATTCTACCCTAAGTTCTTTCGCGATGTTCCTCTGGAGCCTTCTTCCAAAAACCCGGTCTCTGGCTGGCGAGGTGGCGTCGTCGGTATCCAGCTGGGAGGCTGCTTCAGAGTTGACTCAGCGTCTGGCTATCAGACTGGTATGATTACTGGCTGTTTGGCTGCTCATGATTGCTTGAAGCTGACCGGGCAGCTGCCTCTGAGCTGACTTCTGAGATGAACTGCTGGGCCCTCCTTGGAGGACTCTCCTGACGGACCCTTCGTATTCTGTGATCGACTATATGCTCTCCCAACTTCCTGTGGTAAACTGTGTAGACTGTGACTCACAGTCCTCTTAAGTTCAATGACAGACTGCGGTCCGAGGCGTTATGTTAGTTATGATGGGCTTTTCCTTAAGGATTATCCTTACGGTCTCTTCCAAATTCTCTAGCAGACTATTTCAATTTGTGAAGCAAACTGTTGTGGACAATGGCGTCCGATCAATTCTAAATGCTTGCAGCGAGGGTATTTCCTCGCCCGCTAAGTTGGTTCCGTCCCTTCCAAGACTGCCAACGTCCCATAGGCCCATCTTCGACAGCGGCGCCACACCAATTTAAACACCGCCTCGTTTTATAATTAATTTCTGAACAATCTTCCTTATTTACTAGTGTTTGTCCACCTTATTACTCAATAACTAAAAAAAACTCCAAGTCTGATAATATCAATAATGCTAGACATCGTTCCCTATGTCGAATTATGAATAAACTTATCTCTATACATTTACATATTAATTATATTGTTTATTAAAATCCTACATATAATTCCGTCTCGACACAGAATTTCTCTAGTGAGACGGGCACAGTCCAAACATATTTTTACATTATATTATATAGTATATAGTATAGTATATAAAATTACACATAGGGATTCCTTTTTTTCTAATGCAATTTGATCGTTTATTATACAACATTTCATTCAATCATTTTATTATAATTGGTACATGCAACAAGCACATCATTATGGTTTAAAAATAACTTTAAAATCCCTAAATGTCACACCAAACACTATCAACAAATTTTATGTACTTAAGGATAAAAAAACTTCAAATTAAAGAAATAAAATATATAAAAGAGCTTAGAAAGAAATTAAATGAACGCTTCAGAAGCACATAATTAGAAAATAAAAAATATTATAGAACACTTCAGAAGCGCACAAATAGACAATAAATAATTATAGACTACAAATATATAACTCTCTATATAAAATTATTACAGTGTAACTCCCTCTCCAAACACAAGAGATAAGTCAATAAAAAACACGTAATTTTAATAATGTACAATATTTAATTAATAACTCATGTAAAAAAATTATAAAAATTTCAAATAAAAAATGAACGAAATCTTCATATACTTATAGCTATTACATTATTTCTTTCTTAAGCTACCAATTCATTATTGTATATTATTAATGTCCGGTAAGGCAGAGCCTACCTTAATCTTAAGCATTTATTTAATTTGTTTTAATTCTACACGCATTTATCTATGAAGATGCGGTTTCTTAGAATTGTCTCCATCACGGCGGTCGTGACACGTGTTTCTTGACGACTCAACTAACAGAGCTGTAACATTCCAATCATTGTATTTCATACTCCCCTCATTTCTCTACTAAAACATTTCTTTAGGTTCTACGATACTCTGAGTATATAAATTTATATTTTAAGTGCTTTATTTTGTTTAACTTGAAGCTGCCTATAGATATTTCGTTTTGTGTATGCTGCTGAAGACAGACGCTACGTAGGTAATAATAGGCAGTATTGTGATATAAAATGGATTTGTTGTTAGTGGATAGTGATCCTGAATAAGGGACGAAGCGCGCCAATTGCTTGGTTTGCTTTAAGGGGCGTGTTCGTCACACGACGTGTCCTATTGAAGCGCCGGTCGAGTGTCAGACCGAGGTATTTCACCTCGCTTTCATTGACAAAAATTTTCATATGATTGACCATTTAAACATATTTAAATCGCTAGATAATTAATAATTACTAATACCCAACGCTGTCATTCTACACCCATTTTAGATTCCAGGCTGCCTATCTAAGTACACCATAAATAAGAGATACTAAGACTAAGTACACTTCTTTGTGTTTTTTATCTATGGTCGCGCAAGATTTGACGTTTATGTTCTTGTTTCTTTTGTAATTGTTTGATTTTTAACATTTTGAATGATAGTTCAAATTCTATCGTACTCTAAGAATCGCTTTGATTTATTTTGAATTATAATAAAATCATTGTTACACACATTGCAACTGAGAAAAAAATCAACGTAAAGGTAACGTATTAGTGCAGGCATTTTTTACCGGTATAACAATCGTAATATTTTATTAAAATATTATATTACATTACTTACTGCAATTTTGTAAACATGAGTTTGTCTGTTTAATGTTTAATTTATATGTAATACATCATTAAAATCACTAAAGACATATATTATTTATGCCTATTGTTTTTACACTAAACACATTTCAAAACGAAAAAAAAACAATCAAACATAACCTCAATCTTACATTCTTAAATATTTATATTATAATACCATCATTACTTTTTTTAGGTCATATCAGATATACAGAAAATGAATGAAATTTGTGAGAACCAGGAATCTTATGAAAATCACCAAGATATAAAAATATCACCAAAAAAGCATACTTCCAATTTAAATATTTCTTACACTAAGTCAAATTTCAATCTGCATTCTTTTGATATGGAAATTAGTGAATTAAGTGTGAGCATTCATGTCATCAAGATGGAGAAATCCCTGTTCATGTGGATTGGAAAGGACCGGAATCCAAGCTTCGCAGACTTATCTATCGCAATGATGTCACCATACCAAAGTATTCCTCTGGCCTCCAAAGTCGTAGGCTCGTCACTAGATACAACCTCGACCAACTTGTCAAGCAGGCTCTCTAAAAAGTTAAACAAGCAAATATTTATCAGTTGTAATATTTCATTGGACCGTTTGTCATCACCAATGATAGAGAAGCGAATTACAGAAGAAATGAAAGTGCACCCTAACAACTTTTAAACTCTCAAGATTGATATTTATAGATCTCTTGACAGCAATATTTATTGTTTGCAAATCTTGGGAGTGCATATACGAATTTGGTATTAATATTGATTGTGGATCAGTTAGATTTCCACTACTTAACACATTAATTTACGTGACACATATTGCGTATATAACATATAGCATGTTCTTAAAACTGAACCAATAAACAAGCATCAGCGTATAAAATTGAATAAAGGTATATTTTTATTATAAAATGCCTTTTTATTTTTTTAAAATATGGAACAGTTAGATGTATGTATTTTATTTTAAATATTAATTATATAGTCCAGTGTTTAGTATTCTGTTCAGTATTATTATTTAAATATTACTTTGACTTGTGAACTAATGAATTATGATTATATAATATTCTATAATCCAAGAATATGCTGGATGAACTTTTTTAAGATTAAATATGAATATGTGCATTCAAACTTGTCTGTGAATGATCTAACTTTAGTCTAACAACTGCTGAGAAAACTGCTGCATGGAGAAAGAGTGCCAAACTGCCGACCCCTAATGGTTAGAATGAAAGCAAGAAGAACTGGACTGAATTGACCATTCTACCTCAGAAGACAGAAATCCCATATTGTTTTGCGTAACGTAACTATTTAATTTTTAACATAATGAGAAGTTCCAAGAGAATGACAAACTAAAAATACATAAGTATGACATTGTTTATTGCTTTTTATTATAACAATGAAGTAAAATTTGACTTTGGAGAGAAAAAAATATTTAACATGTTTTCTTTAAATTCATTTTGTTTAAGGAATTTAGAAAGAAAATGAATGCTAATAAATTGTAATCAAATCGGGATACCTACATTTGAAACACAGTAGCAGATATCAAAGTTAGTTCCTGCAAGTTATCAAAGCATCCTGGAAGTTATTTAACTACAATATTTAACAGATTTTAACACGCCGTTAGAAAATTTACCAAAGGTCTATGCCATTTGCACTTTCTACTAAAAAAAATTATAGCAAGCACATCAATCAAAAAGTAAGTAAAATGTTTTCTTTATCTGAGGTCATAAAGTACATGCATGCAGTCATGCCAACACCCATAAAATTACATATATATACCAAGAAAGTGGAGCAATTATCCAAGTAATTCTGGCCACGCGGAAATACCTAAATTGACAAATACAAATAAATTTGGATAATTTCAAGTCAAAAATCCTTTCCAAGAGAAAGTGTTGCCAAAGGTGTTATGATTTTACAAGAGGCTTCTGGCGAACAGTTTATTGACCAAATATGTTTTAAAAACAAACATGTGAATACATCAAATATAAAAAAGTATAATCATTTTTCAATAACTTGTTTCGAAAATATTTTAACATAGGATATGAGATGTTTTTGAAATGTTAAAGAATGCGTAACATTTTATAAAAAGTTTGCAGGTGGGGGTGATACCAACGAGGAAGAAATTTTTTTACCATACAAGAACATCTGAACTTATTGTTGGCATTGGACATACAAATAAATGGTGACAAATAACTTATATCCTAACATATTTCACATGGACAAGAAAACAACACGAAAATAAAAGCATAGTACTATGAAAAAAAATGTTAAGAACATAAAAACAAAAACATGGAAAAGTCATTTACATATTGCATTGAAGAATATTGTTAATTTGGTTTTTAAATATAGGTAATGAAGCAAAAAATATATCAATGTCGGTGAACTATCATTGTAGGTTCGGCACATTCTCAATATAGGAGAACGTAATCCAGAATTGATTTAACTTGTAGGAATGCTGAAGAGAGATTGTCATACTTGTGATGGGAAATGGAAATTTATTATTGATAAACTTGAAATAAAATTCCAAAACAAAATACAATGATCTGTATACGAGGTGAAGTAAGGTGAACCAGAAAAACGTATTCTATATAGGAATTCATGATATATTTTTACAGCAGTAATTAACTAATTAATTAATTACTAATTTTCATTATGGAAACTCTACTGTTCATGTTTTGCGGGTTACTGATAAAAGGATTCCTCCCATTTCTCTAGATGTGATCATTATTATTTTTAAATATATGTCATGGTGAAAGTTAATCCAGGTCATTAAATATAATGCAGGTCTTGAAGGATTAACCCATTATACTGTTTGTTTTATGCCTGACTTTCTAGAATGTCTTGTACTGAGAACAGAGAAAGCTTTTAACCAGTTGCCTACCCAGAACAAACATTTTTAATTCGCCCTAGGAAAAACCTAAAATATAAAAAGAAAGTGTAAACAAATAAAAATTCACATAAATAAGGCAGTCGACTTATTTTATCAGTCTGATATGTACTGCGACACGGTGACTAAAGATTTTCATTTAATGTTAGTATAACGCTACAAAATATCATTAAGACTAGGGAAATTTGAGATAATAGATTGATTGTTTAATTAGTTATTTTCTTTCTTTATGTCATTACAATCAATACACGGTCAAAAATATATTGTCAAATCTGAACCATTTATATCGGCCACGTAATGGTTGCCCACACTTTTGTAACCCCCATCTCCCCCTCTATGCCACGTTTAAATACATTGATAGATGGAAAAAAAATTGCAGAATTTCCTTATTGCTCACCATTTTGAATAGAAAAGGGGTATTATACCAAAAAATAACATTTCTTGCTGCTCTTTGTTCTGCTAGGAAGTAACAAAATTTTATATCCTCCATGAAAGAACTTTCAGATCAGCACACATTTCCATTTATGCTCGTTGTATCTTATTTTATCTGGCAAAAGCTTTCTTTCTTGCTCATATGTTTCTGTAATATTGATTACACAAGCAACTAAACTGGACTTCAACAAGTCAATAAAATGCCTCCACTGTGCTGAGTCTTGTAGCAGCTTAAATTCATTTGTAATAATTTTAAAAAAATATTGTTAGGTTCCTATGTTGTTTTTGTAATGATAACATATTTATTATAATTTACACATTACGTAGAATCATGCGTAATATACTGAGTGCTTCTTCAAAGAGGAATTTTATATCAGAGATCAAAATAATTCACGAACTGGAATACGGAAGTGATGAAGAAAATAGATCAAACAGATGCGGATGAAGTTATAGAGGACTTTCGGGTGGTAGAATATGATTCAGATAATGATGGAGCAGCGCCGGCGCTAGACGTTTTGCCGCCACAGACAAGATTGTTTTTTTCCGCCCTAGTAACTTAAGTGAAGGTTTTTATATTATTATAGCGGTATTTTGAAACTTGCGCAAGAGCGGCTTTTTACCTAAAGACGTTCTGGATACTAGTATTGACTACAAATTACCACTTCATTAGGAAATAACTATAATGTTATTTATTGGATTGTTTATACCTGGATTATTTTTATTACACACTATTATCGTTTTGCAACATGGGATTTTGTTTTTCTATTTTTACATATTTTTCTGCCGTCCCGTTGATTTGGCCACCACAGGCAGGCGCCTGCTCCGCCTGTGCGTAATGCCGGCACTGTGATGGGGTATATTTTAATGAATTAGATCAACACTCCAAGAATTTGGTTGCATTATTGGATGTCGAAAGTACTTTATATGGTAAAAATAAATTCAAATGAACCGGAGAAAAACCATCACAGATCAGAGTACCAATAATAAATATATAGGGTATCCAGCGGAAAAATTTCAAGATTAAATTGTAATTGCTCGTAAACCATCAGGGTGAGGTAAGTGGGAGGAGTATTGTTCGACGCGCATGATTTGCTGATTTTCCAGTCGCAATGAGTCACTAGTCGGGAGCGCACCGCGCGTTCGCGGTTGAGTAATATTTAAAGTGCGGTGATTCATTGGTTCGTGCGCGTCGCGCTTTTTGTATTCACTTTAATATTCGACGAATTAATGATGAGCCGAGCACGAAAATGACTATTCTTTGCGTGAAACCTTAGCGAGAACGATGCTGGAATGTTTTGGAACAACACGAACGCTTGGAAAAATACTGTTTACTGACGAAGCACATTTTAATATCGATGACTATGTTAATAAACAGAACACGAGATGCTGGATCCCCAACAACTCAAGGGAGCGCCATCAAAAACATTTGCATTGCCCAAAAACGACAGTGTGGTGTGCAATTTCTGCCCGAGGGATAATTGGGCTTTATTTTTTTAACCAGCGGGAGACAGTCACTGCTGACGTATATTACCGAATGATCGACGAGTTTTTGGTACCGCAACTGCAGCTGTTTTCCGGATTCAACAAGATAATACAATTTCAGCAAAACGGGGCCATTCCACACACAGCTATAGTTTCAATGGAGAAGCTGAGGGGAATTTTTCCCAATAAATTAATCAGCAAGTATAGGGACATACCCTGGGCACCTCGGTCACCGGACCTTACACCGTGCGACTTTTTTTTGTGGGGATACCTTAAGTCGAGTGTTTACAGAAACAATCCTCGAACAATTCAGGCCCTACTAGAAAATATCCGCCGTGAAGTTGCTGTCATTGATCCAACGCTTTTCTCTCGCGTGTTCGCAAATTTAAGAGTCCGATTGCAAGAGTGTCTTGAGAGAAATGGACGACATTTAGACGATACTGTTTATAAAACGTGAAATCCGCATCGTTAAACTCCATTTTGTATAAATAAAATATGAGAATAACATTGTAGTTTTTTTTATTATTTAATATTACACTTGAAAAATTTTCGCTGGACAGCCTTTATTATTTTGAATCCTCCTGGAAATAAAGGTCCATCTAAACTTCTGACTTCTGCAATTAATGCGTGTAATTTATTTTTAACTCATAAAATATTGGAAGATATAGTAAAATTCATTATATTTGAATTTGAATGCATTAGATTTCATCACACCTCATATATAATACAATAAGATAATTAGTCTAACTTTGACCATTCATTTAAAATGCTCGTTAGAAGAATTTTAAATAAAAATATATCACAAGCAGTCAAGTCAAGTCCTACCAAAATCGGAAGATACAGACAGGTACTATTTAAGCAAGAAAGACAGTTTGTAACAGATACAAAAAAAGTACTGTAATGACCCGAATATAAGATGAGGTTTTTTTCCCCGAAATATCATTAAAAAGCAAGAGTTGTCTTATATTCGGACCTTTCGATTATTGGCCATTTTGTAATTTTCGGATGTCGTGATCATAAACCTTTTAAAACATATTTAAAAAGTAATTATGCTTGCAAATTATCAAAACAAGGAAAATCAAGAAGCCTACTGTCACTTTTCTATGCGAATGGGTAGATAATCGATACATGGTCTAAAATTGACGCAAAACACATTATTAATGGATAGCACGGAGGATGAGATTTTGTGGCTGGAAGAAAATACTGGTGATGTTGACTCAAGTGAAGAAAGTGAACCAGAAGATGTGATCAGTGATGAAAGTGCTGATGGAGATTTTTATTTATTTTTTATTTTTAGAGAAACAAACAGTGTAACAATAATAACTGATAATTACATAATATATAAAAATAACACCAGTGAAGTTTCTTCGGAATTAAATACGTAGTACATAATAAACTAAAAAATAGTATACTCAAACAGACTGATAAACAAAAATACTTTTACATAAAAATAAACATAATAAACTAAAAACTAGTATATATTAATAAACTGAAAAAAGAAATAAAAGAGTGATTTTAAACTGGACATACAAAGGGGAAAGGGTAAGGAGGGGAGGGAAATGGGATTACGAAAAATATACAATTTATGTTAATAGTTATTGAAAAGTTGGCGTAGTTTAAATTTAAAAGGAAGCAATTTATCGTTGAAAATGTCCATGTTATTAGAAAAATTTACGGCATTATATTTTGATGTAGAGCGGATGACAAAACAATTTTTTATGTAATTAGTTCTGCCCAAATTTGGGTAAAAAAGATTATTTGATCATGTCTATCGCATTGGACAGTTAAAAGTTATTTGTTCTAATAAATAGGGCGAGTCAACTAAGTTATTTAAAATTTTATAGAGGTAGGATAAATCTTGAGTGTTTCTTCTATTTAAGAGGGCGGGTATTTTATGGTAACACTCACTTTCTGAATGAGATTTAATAACTAAGCGAGCACGTAAATTTAATATATTAAAAAATTTATGTTGCACATTTTCCAGTCGGTCGCTGTAGGTGGAATAATGTGTGTTCCAAACTACCAATCCGAATTCAAGATGACTGCGTACAAATGAGAAATATAGAATGATAAGAGTAAAAGGTGATTGGAATGGGTTAGACGTTCTAGAAATGAATCCAAGGAGTCTATAGGCCTTAGCGATTACCGACTCTATATGCGGGATAAAAGTTAATTTAGAATCCAAGATGATAGCAAGATCCTTCACTTGAGTGCAGACACTAAGTTTGTTACTATTAAGTTGATAATTATACGACAAATTAGATGTTTTATTTGAAAATTAAATTATGTGACATTTAGCAATATTTAGAAAAAGTTGATTTTTTTGGCAGTAGATTGAAAGTTTATTAATGTCATCCTGTAACAGGAGGCAATCAGTGGGTAATTTAATTTCTTTGAAAATTTTGACATCGTCTGCAAATAGTGAAAATTCAGAATTTAAGAAACATTATTTAATATCATTAATATAAATTAAGAATAAAATAGGTCCAAGGTGTGAGCCCTGTGGAACTCCAGATGGGACATTTTCAAATATGGAACTAAACCCTTGGACCACAACTGCCTGACTTCGATTTTTGATATAAGAAGTAAACCATCTGTATAGGTCCCCGTGTATACCGAGACATCGCAACTTTCTCAGAATTATTCGATGATTGATTTTATCAAAAGCTTTTGAGAAGTCAGTATACAGTGTGTCTACTTGTCCATCGCCTTCAAAATAATGTCGGTAAATTGTAAGAGATTTGATTCTATAGACCTTTGTGGAAAGAAACTATGCTGATTGGGGATAATTATAGGACGCACACTTGGGAATAATTGATCGTATATCATTTTTTCCATTAATTTTCTGAGAATTGACAATTTTGAAATCGGTCTGTAGTTTTCAACATTTTCTTTGTCACCATTTTTAAATATTGGTGTTATATGTGCCTTTTTCCAAAATCCTGGAAAGTAACCATCCCGTAAAGATTTAGAAAATATAAAAGAAATTGGTTTTGCTAATTCCACGGCGCATTGATTCAGGAAGATAGAGGGCAATTCATCAGGGCCAGCACCCTTCTTGGTGTCTAGGTTTTTTAAATATTTTAAAACGATAGATTGAGTATCGAGGTGACTGTGTACGTGACAATCATCTTCTGTATCAGTATCATGGACGCTTGTGGAGACGTAAAAAGAGTGAAAGTAGTCATTAAATACTTTACAAATATCAGTTTTTGTAATAAACACTATCAGGAAAATCTGCGTTCCCTCTCCGTTTGTTTTTTACGTATGACCAGAATCTTTTTGGGTCTGTTTTGATTTCTGATTCAGATTTTTTTACAAACTGTTCGAAGCATTCTTTCGCATTTTTTTTCTGTCGCTTTCTCAAGAGGTTGAACGTTTGATAATCAGAGAGGTTACCATACATTTTCCACTTTTTGTGGCAAAGTAACTTTTCTTTGATAGTTTTAATAAACGAAGAGTTATACCGACTGGGAAATTTCGCTGCAGATTTAACCGAGATGGTTGGAACATGTTTTGATATAATGTTACTAACAATCGTATAAAATGTTTTTAAAACATTTTCCAACTCCAAATCATTCAATAGAAGCGTCCAATCAACTTTAGACAACTCATTCCCAATTAACGAGTAGTCGGTATCGTGAATTTTTGTATAATTCTTGGAAACGGACGGATGGCGATTCCTTTTGTTATCGATTAGGGATTTATGATGGGGGTCTTCGGGAGTCAGAGGATCGTTACATTTTAAAATATGGCGTGAAGCATTGTTTGTTATCACCAGATATTAGATATTAAAATATTAGATTCTACCGTTTTGGTTTGTTTGATCGTTATACTGAGAGAGTTCTGTAAATGATAAGAATTCCAAAAGGTATTGGCTGGCTACATTATTACAATTTGAGGGGTTCATTACATTAGATCCATTAGAAGGCAACCATTTAATAGTAGGTAAATTAAAGTCTCCCAGCAATAAAAACATATTATTGGGATGATCGGTTCTTATATCACTGACCATGTTTAAATGTTTTAGTAAATTAGAATGGTGATCAGGGCCTTGCGGTGATAAGATCTACAGACAAAAATGTTTTGATACACCCCGGATGACAATTGAATGTTTACCCAGAGGTCCTCAGCAGAGGTATGCCAGGATTCCATAAGCTTTGTATGCAATGACGTTTTGATAGCTATAAGAACCCCACCTCCATATTTAGAGTGATTTCGGTCTCTTCTAAAAATATTATACCTATTATCTGCAATTTCACTATTATTGATATTATTATTGATAGCCAAGATTCAGTAAAGCGGATGATATCTATATGATAAAATTTCATTGAAGACTTTTGTTGTCTCGGTGCGCAAACCGCGAACATTTTGATAGTAAACAGATAGACTAGCCATCAGGTACACATTTTATAAAAAAATGAAAATATGTTACAAGAACTTGTGAGAAAAAGTAAAAAGATATACCATACATAAAGAATAAGAAATATTGCAGAATGGGAAAGGGAGGTAGAGTGGGGAGAGTGGTAATATAATAACAGAAATAGTTTAACAAAGAGGAAAATAGATCAATTGTAAAAAGAGGGTAAATAATCCGTGAGTGACGACGCAGAGTAGGGTTCACATTTTAATAATTTGTTTTTAATAAGACTTTTTCGGAGCGTACTGAGCGTAGTAGAATCGGTGAGGAATCCGATTTTCTCGAAAAGATTCGGCAGTTTTTTACCCAACAATATTGAAAAATTTTCTTTTTAGCGAATTCTTTCGTTTTTTTTAACAGAATTTTAATATTTATAGTTACATGATCATTAAAATATATTGATTGCCTAGTTCCCGGAAAGCCAATGTCAGTTGTTGATATTCCACGATTGTCTCTAACTGCCAAAATCGAGGCTTCTTTTTTAAATTGGACAAGTTTTGGTCTCCCGTCGCGTGCTGGTTGGCCAGTTGCATCCTTTTCAACTATTACGGCGGGCGACCTGTCGATGTGTGACCCTGTGGATATCGTCGACATCTAGAGTAACACCTACGGAGCTTCCGATCATTTTAACAATGTCTAATAATTTTTCATTCGTTCGTTCTGGGAGGCCGTAGATTTCGAGTTATCAGTTCGAGCCTGCTGTTGACATCCATTCTGTTCGTGTTTTAAATGCCCCACGGTGGTCTTCAACTCTGATATTTCATTTTCCAACACATCGATTAGTCCTATTTTTGACAAGAACAATTCCATTTTTTCGTTTCAACAGTTCCAGTCATCGACCTCACGGTTATAGAATTCCATGTTTTCATTATATTGATTTAGTTTAAGATTCATAGTCTCCATATTCTCACGAAGTAATCGCATTTCCACCAGAATCATCGTATTATCAGTTGATGGCGAAGGAGATGAAGGGACCTTGCAAATATTGCACTTCCACGCATCTCCGTATTGGTTGGAAGTTTGAGGAGTTGGTTTGGAAGTATGAAGTGAAAGGGTGGCACTCTGTGGCCTTTACTTGTTTGGAACAAGAATAACAATTTGTGTTCTTATCCATATCGCTAAAAGGAGTGAGGATATTATTATTTTTTTTATTTTATTTATTTGACATTTTTTACAATTTTTTTATAGCGTGAATAAAGGTATTTTACATTTTCTTTTAAATTACATGGTTTTTCTTTCGCTTACCTCTCCAAAAAAGAGACCAGCTCTTGTGCTTAGAGAGGGAGTTACCTACAATAATTTTATATAATACCTTATATATTCTATTCATTGTCCATTTGTGCTTCTGAAGTATTCTGTAATATTGTTTATTGTCCATTATGTGTTTTTGAAGTATTCATTTAGTTTATTTTTAAACTCGTTTATATCCTTTATTTCTTTAATTTGTGTAGGGAGGCTATTGAAATTTGTTATCCCTAAATATATAGAATTTTGCTGATAGTGTTTGGTGTTACGTTTAGGGATTTTAAAGTTATTATATTACAAACAATTTCTCAGCTGAGAAGAAGATATTTTAGTTACAGGCTAGATACCTGAACACTAGTGATGAGGGTAAGTTGTGGAGTTTCGACTAAGTTGTATAGGAAAATGAGTGTATACCCGATTTGTATAAAAATTGTAAGGTATAGCTGTAGGTCGTCACGGACTTTTTTGTAGAAAAAAAAGCGGCGGTTTCGATCATATAAAGGTTTTATGTTTTTCTTATTCCTGGGATGCAGCGTTTCAGGAAAACTTGATGGAAAAACTAATTTTACAAATATTTTAGTCGATATGCTGGAATTTCAGTTTCTTCTTTTAGATGATGGACAAGGTAATTTTTCTGCGTCGAATGATATATATGTCGACACCTAGAGATGAAAATTGAGGAAAAACTTCACCACGCGTTTTTAAGAAAACTTGGATTATCTCAGATGCTGAAAGTTTTATGGACGATCAATTATAAATTATCTTAAATATAAAGCTTGTAACAGGCCATGTATCCGGTTGGTACTTGAACCCTCTAGCCGGGCAACTAATTATGAATGTATAGATATGATGTAACTTAATTAACGAAAACAAAAGATCACTTGCGCGAACGGCCAATCTACGCGTATTGCAGAAACGTCGCGCGTCGTTTCATTCCTTTGATACCTATCGTCCGTTGGTACATTTCATTTATTATTATCGATTCGATACTTAAACAAATTTCTATTGGTATTGTAGTTTTTTATCGTAAAATTTGCATAACACAAGTGAAAACTGCCTTCTGCCTAGTTACCGCACTGTTAGTACCTACCTACTGAAAATCAATTAGCTTTTTGTCAGCAGTGCGCTCCGAAACTAAACAAACACCGCTGTGCTACTTCGTTTAGCTTACTTTTGTTTTTAACGGAACAGCACAATAAATTCCTGCTGTACCTACAACACCTACGAAAGGAATAGTGGCGTAGATTATTTTCGGACAGAACCTGGTTTGGGCACCCCGCGGTGTGTCCAGCGACGTCCGACTGAAATTTTATTTCATTCGTAATAGTTCGTGTGGTTTCGGCGGCTAAATACAAAGCTTCGGCTTCGGCCAAACCTTCGGCAGATTTTAGCCTAAGCCGAGTGTGCAGCCGAAGGTGCATTTTTTGGCCGAAGGTGGCCGAAGTCGAAGCCGAAGCTTCGGTCGGACTTAGTCTTAAGGCCTGCAATGCTGTTGACGGCCCGATGTGTCTTTAGGGATGTGAACGATATAATAATTTTCCGAGTCTTGAGAGTAAAGTTTTATATATATATATATATATATACAAGACGAGATTTTCCAACTAATTATTGCCGTGTACCTAATTTCAGTATGTTTCAGGTGATGACTTATCATGATGACTCCCCTTTGTCTATTGTGCGTCTTCTACTGCGATGACTATAAACGAATATAATAGGTACCTTTGATTTTTTGTTTATTTTTAAGTGTCGTTCAGATTTATGTTATTATTATTTATATTTAATGAACTGTAATGTACATCATAAATACATTGGAAACATTATAATTGTAAAATATATTATTATTCTTAGTTTACGCTGTAGATTTTTCGTGTATTCTCATTTATATCAAAAAATATTCAGTTTAGGTATTATTTGAATTCCTTTGAACATAACATACCTACATACGAATGATTCTTCATTATTTAATTAAATAAATATATTCAATA
Organism: Eubasilissa splendida; assembly: GCA_031772225.1. Taxonomy (NCBI): domain Eukaryota; kingdom Metazoa; phylum Arthropoda; class Insecta; order Trichoptera; family Phryganeidae; genus Eubasilissa; species Eubasilissa splendida. The sequence continues at coordinate 44,014,136 of CM062845.1, forward strand.
TAAATCCAATGAAACTACCTATATTAGCTAGATGGATATTATTATATACAGATCCACATACAATTAAATACAAATAATGCACATTTTAAATTTTTGCGATTAAATCACCTTGTTTATGATTATAACTGGTAATAACTAATAACCCGCGGCGCCCTTCGCTAATGCAACGCAATCCCGTGATGATGGCAATTATTACTAAAAGTTAACGTAAATCGTATAACTTTCCACGGGCTTCAAACATTTAAAACGAAATATAAAAATATTTACATCAATTCTAGGCATTGTGTCGATTTCACTTTCGCATTGCAATTATTCACTTTCATTATCGGAAAAGTGCAATTGATATAAAGCAAGATCAAGTTGAACCGCAAAATGTACCGCCGCACGGAGCGTGCTGACTTTCATCTCCGGCGTCGCTCATAACGCCGAGTTACCGAGCGGCGAGCGGCGAGCGGCGAGCGGCGAGCGGCGAGCGGCGAGCGGCGAGCGGCGAGCGGCGAGCGCTCCGTGCTCTGCGCTCTGTGCGAGCGACTATGACGCCGGAGCACTGAGATCACGATACTGCGCTCTCAGAACCGAATAAGATAATTAGGACCAACAGAGTGCCGTAGGCTTAGATTTTGGCAATGCTGTTACCAACAATACTATACGATAGAGATGAGCACTACACATTTCTAGAAATTATGGCAAATAAATAAAATAATAATAATCCGTCTGCTTGCTTGTAAGCTGTGCGCGCTCCTAATTAGGCAAGTCTTTAAAATCTAAAACTAGTATAATTCTAAATTACGTAACGCTTAACATATTAATAAAAATATTTAATTATAATTATATATGTTTTATTATTATATTCGGTTCTTATATTATTATATTACACCTATCAAATTTCTACTTCACCCGAATATTAATATTAGTATTTTCTGGATAATAGCATGTATATTCAATTAAATATATTAACATTAACATATTAAATTGTATGGATGTGCATGTAGGTTGCTGTTAGGTGGATATGTCGTCTGGTGCCTGTGAGTGTGTTTCAAATCTATAGATAAATCTTTACATTATACCAATAAGATAAATCCGGAATTAATGTTCAATGTGACTGACCTGGTGTTGAATGAACAATAATTGCGTAATAGGTTACTTTTATTTATTTAACTACATACTTGTTTTACTATCAGATCTTGCACCTCATAATACAGGAAAAGATTGCTGGGAGTTGGAACCCTGAAAGAAAAAGAAAAACATAAATAAGGTGATGAAAGCCAACGTCCGTTGAACGGAGAAGTAATTAAATCAATAAATTTATTTCAGAACAGCGGCAACGCCAAAGAGTTAAATTATATTGGTTTTGTCTGTAATTTAAAGAGTCTGTATTCGATTTAAAGAGTACAATATTCTAGACGTAAGACAATTTTATATGTTGAGACTTGTACAATATTTCCATTCAAACAATAACTCACACCTAACAACAAATCATGGTCACAACACAATACAACCAATAAACATCTACACACCAGTTCCGAGAGCAACAGCGACATTCTTTCAACGTTTCTACATCTTTTTGGCTCCGAAACTGTACAACACACTTAACACTAACTGGAAATCGTTCACTTATAAAAAATATTTTTTTATATCTCTGTCAACTTACTTTTTAATTAAATAACAGCACGAAAAAATCTGGCTACTTTAACACAAACGGCAATCTATCAAAGTTGCCAGGACAATGCTGTACATACCAGAGGTGGATGTGGTATACTTAATAACAATATAATTGTATCTTATGTTTATCATGTTATATTATAATATTTTACATTTATTCACGTCTGTTACAAAAAAAACATGTGTCAATAAAGTCTAATAAAATTATGATTAGTTGTGCCTCGGGCCTGCGCCCGGCCCTTTACGATCCCCAGGTTGAATTTCAGTTGCCACCATAATGGCTGATGTGATACGGTTACGAGATTGTATTTCTGATTTTTGATCGTTTATTAATCACTGAGACATTTCAACACAGGAGCGTCTAAAGTGCCTTGGCCATAATTCGGCTCTGTACGCGTGGCTTCTACTACAGCGTAGTCTACTACAAAGAAGATTTTTTTTTACGGTAAGGATTTTAAACCATAATACTAATACTTATATAAAATATATATGTTTTCCTGGACACTGAATTCTAACATAAACAATTAAAGTGAGAAAAATAGGTAGAATCATAATTTAATGTTATTACTTTAAAACAAGAGTAGAGTGCAAAGACAAAGTAATGTAAAGTAGTGCATACTTTTTAATTTGATTAATTACTCCTTTATACTTTACACAAAAATACATTTTTTTGTAAGATATCGAATATACAATATCGGTGACGTAATTACACTATAGGCATCCGAAATATGATATTTGGTGACGTTAGAACTAATGCAGTATTATACTAAGCAGTTGATATAGTGCCAAAGCATTTTAATGTGCTACAGCCAAACAGAAAAGGTGCGCTTATTAAATCGTACTGTTGAGTAATGTGACTTTTTTGAGATTAATTGCTATCGAATGAATTTACATTTATTATATCTCTGGTAGTTAGGAATAATTACGAAATATTTTTTTTTTTTTTTAACCACAAAGATAATATTGCTATTTTTAAAAGTATAAATAATTTTTCTTGTTTCTTAAAATTTTGGTCCCTTTTCAATATGTATATATATCGGTAGTTATGTGTAATAATAATATTATCAATTTATTGTTGAATAATTTTTCAATAAAAATGTATGTATTTCCATAACTAGATTGTTAGTCATTTAACGACATTGAACCAGTATGTGAATATCAGATTGTTTACTTACTCGTGTTGAGCTCGTGCCTTGCGGAGTCACGGTGAGGTTGTAATTAAATACGAGCTAACTTTTGACACGGTTTCAGTTATAATTATCGTGTCATCACATGTCGTGAGCATTTTTCTCTGACCAATTTAATATTATTACGCGAAAGATGTAATGAGTTTACAACTACCTTTATTTTTTCCTCTATGCAAGTTTATATGTAGATGTTAACTCAATTGCAAGGCATTGTCTAAACTTAAGGTATTTCCAGTTGACACAGATTTGTAAGTGTTTTAATCGCTTTGCATAAATCTCGGCAAGCACGTGGGTAATAAGGTTGTTTGTGCAATGGCACAGTAATCTTCAATCCAGTAGCCCGAAGGCTCAGTCATCACAGGCAACAGTCATTTTTCTAAACAGCAGTATTAAAAATGTTCTTAGGTTATCACGGCCGTTCGGAATCTTCGGTGTGCAGTTTTCTGGGCTAATCTTCCGCGTATATCTGACCTTTCTGGCCGATGTTTCGGCTCGAGTCCCCCCCGCGTTGATCCGAACTCACTATTGCAAGCCAATACCTAAAAACGACATACCCTGGTTCCGACACGGTAAGCACTGCAAGCCAGTACTTAATCATAACACCAACAGTCGCACATCACATCAGCCCTGATGATGGACCCTGCAATGGGATCCGAAAAGTCAGATATACATGGCAGATTGGTCCAGAAAATAGACCAGTAAATTCCTTGCTTATGTTTCACGTTTTACCCCGCAGTAAAAAAAATGTTTTTGGACAACCAATAAATTGGTATTTCCCGCCATGTTAGGTTGCTTTATCTGCAGCTCTACTTCAATATAACAGTAAAGCCATTTAGTATACAAACTAAACTTTTTTTTACATTGTGTCAGAAATAGTAGACGTCTCTTTAAATAATCCCCATTTTGCTTTATTACCTGTCATGTTTTCGATCGGTTAAATACATTATATACCTACATAAAAATATTAATAAATAGTTTGGCCTATTCCGTAAATTTTAGAAATAATTGTATTATTATATCACTGTATATGCAGCGCAAGGAGATGCACAATCAGCTGACTCAGCAGACTCGCCCTAGCAGTTCAGCACATTTGGTCGTTGTGTTGTATAAGGCTAAAGTAGCCGAGCATTCGAATAAACTTACCATTGTCTCCTTTAAAGGTGCGTGCACACGAATGAGACTTGAGAGAAAATAATGGTACATAATACATACAACAAAAAACACTGAATGAACTCCAGTGTAAACTATCGTATGTGATACATGCGATGTTTACCTTAAATTTGTTTCCAACGTATAATGTCGTATGTTATTACTTATTATTATTATTATTGATACTTTAACACCTTCAATAAAATATTACATACAATTTAAACATATGTTTAACATTTGAATAAAATCGGTCTTTATTTGGATTTATAGCAACGTGAAGAAACTTAAAATTGCTCTCCTCAACAAAACGGATGTTGAAGGTACGATAGTTTACATAGGAGGGGTCGATATCTAGATGCATCTGATTGCACGTTGTGTTCCTAATGTACCTACATAAAAATCAAAAACTTTCACGTTTATAATATATTTGTATATCCACACCAATATGAATCCACAAAAGCGTTCCACTCCGAAAACCGAATAAGACGTGTCATTCTACCGGCGGCCGAACACTTTACGTTTATATTCAAACCGACTAATTGCTTTTCTGAACAAAAATTTCATTTCCATTCACAAAAAAGCATAACTTCCTGTAAAAAAATATGTGCAACATTTCATAATAGTTGAAATCTCGTTTCAATGGAAATTATTTGATTTATTCTCAATATGTAGGTAGGTAGGTACCCGTTGTATTCACGATCTTGCAATAGCGTTACACTGCGAATCGTCGTTATTGTCAAATATTATCAATTAAAATCCGTGAAGCTGAGTAATTGGATGAGTACATAGTGCAGTTAGGAAGTGCTCGTGAATAAGTCAAGAACTTGAGAATATCGATCCGTGGGAAATTTCCCCGTTATAATAATTATTATTTACGCCACAAACAAACTGCTGTCGCCAGCGAAAGTGACGCCTGTGCAATTGTCTGTGCTGTAATGTTTGGCTCGATAAGTAGTACCTACGTACGTGAAATGTATTCAAGTTATTTGAACACATTAATTCTGTATGCATTTCAATATTTATTTGGAATCATTTACTCCCGAAAAAAAGTAAAAAAATGGAGACGAGTATCAATCTACCCAAGTAGCTTATTTCTTAATTTATTGTTATGTAGTACTGCATTATTTTTAGTACCTAATAAGTTAACGAATTTTAAAATATATATGTTGTCAAAATGGTACATACTTATATATTTTTTTGCAGATTTTCGCGATTAAAGTTTTTCGTTATGTTACGATTTGTATTTTTTGTAATGCATTACTAGTCCAATAAAATTAGACATGCACTTCCAACAAATTCCCGGAAAGCTGGATTTTGGTACGAATCTTGATATTGTGGTTTTAACCCTTCCGCAGCCATGCAGTAACACAGGTCGGTAAGATCGGTAAGATCGATACTTGCCACCGTTAGATTGCATACGATGACTGTTCCGTTATATTATCATATTTATCAGTTTTTATAGTAAAAGTATGATAATAAGTATTTTACCGCCATTGAAACTAGTTAAGGCATTTTTTCCACACTTAAAATGCTTAAAAAATATACATTCTTCACGGTAACACAAGTTGACATTATGGCTGTGTACAGATATTTTCTATCATGGTATACTGAGGGTTAAGCAAAGTATCAAAAGTCCCTATCGATTCGAGTGCTGCTAAAAATTTTACGTGGGATCAAAGGTCACCAAAAACGGTTTTTTGTGAATATCTCGTTAACGGTCACTTTTACAGAAAAAAAATGATATAGTATTAAAGTAAAACGTGCTGACAGAGTACTTCCTCTTTTAACAGTGCCCAGCTCTATGAAAATTCATAATGAACAAGTACCAATTGATCCTTTATCACTATTTCAACGCAGTGTTACAAAAAGATTTGACGCCCATATTTGAGTATGTACCAGTATATGCAGTATGCATCATCACTCTTCGATGAGAGGGGAATGCGTGAAAATCAAATATCTTCTGTTTATAAATGCTGGACCAGAAACCACAAATGTCGTACATCATTGATGGAGGATTTTTTATACCGTGTTATATGGAATAAAGAAGGGACGTTAGATGCAATTATTGATACAATGTCCATTATGGTCAAAATGTCATCATTGTATCGGATGGTTATAACGATAATCAAAAAATATCAAAACGTCGTGGATGTGTAAAAGTTTCTTCATCTACTGATATTCTCTTTGGTGGATCCAGGATTGTTCCAACGAGTCGAGAAAAAATCCTTGGGAATGCAAACAACAAGCATGTTAAGTGAATAATTTGAAGCATCTAATGTTAATGTAAAACAAAGTCAAAATGATACTGATGTTTTCATTATTGAAATAGCAATCAAAGAATTCGATAGACGAACAAGTATTATTGTAGGTAAAGTCGTGGACTAATTAGTAATATTGATAAAATCATTTATTTTTTGAATCAACAAAAATGTATTCTTCGCAAAGTTTGAAATCATATCCAAAGTGTCAAGATCATATTTTATTTTTACATGCAATGACAGGTTGTGACACTACTTAACCAATTTTTAGGAAAGGTAAAATTAATATATTCAAATTATTAGAAAAAAATTAGGAATTAATAAAAGACGCAGACATTTTTACCACGACAGAGTGTTCTCCAGACGTAATTTTTAACAACGGAATTTGTTTTTTCCTGGCTATGTATCACGCCCCAGTAAACCCAGTAAGTATTCTTCCGCCAACATCTAGTGCTGCTCATCAACATTTAAATCGGGTCTAATATCTGGTTTAAATATGGTTAGGCAACTATCTTTCTCTTGAAACTGGAGATGGACGTTAAGGGATAATAGTTTGGAGTCAATTAAAACTCCGCTTCCACCTGCTCCAGATATTCTGCTAAATACTATTTTTTTGCAATTGCATCAAAGGATGTAGCTTAAACTGCAGCTGCAGAAAAGTTGGCATATATTGTTCACCAATTTGTGGTAATTGCCACGGTCAGTCTTGTTTAAATGTGACGATATAAATGAGGTCGATAATTGCGATTCCACTGAATTTCCTGACAATAGAAGATGCCTTTTTCATGAAAATTGAAATAGAGTCAGAAGAAGAATAACTCCTGTTTTGTGTAAAAAATTAATCAATGAACAAATACATAATATTTTTTTTATAATAACATTTTTCAAACCAATTTGTTGGAAGTCGGGCCTTATTTTATCTAATTTCACTCGAATACCTACCTACGTAATAAATTTATTAAAGATAGATACATGAAATACACATCATTTTAATATTTTTACAAATAGTGTGAAAAATTTTCAGGCAAATTTGCTATACACCGCTTTTAAATACATATATTTAATATACAGGATATATTTTTTGAGTGAAAATTTTACATTTTGTATTTTAATTTGTATGTCCATGCGTTGTAATTAGAAATACATAAATGATGATTTTTAAACTTTGCCTGTCTCACACATTGAAAATGAATTATAAATAAAAAATAAACTGGATGTAACTCACCTAGTGCACAATAATTTAGGAGCATATTAAAAATACGATTTTAAAACATTCAAGCTACACATGCCTTATCTCAACCATACCAGAGATATGTATAATAACTTTTTTTTAAGTTGTAGTTTTGCGATTATTTCAATTAATTGAAACATTTTATCGATTCCAAATTAAAAATCAAATACAAAAAATTAAAGCTCATCGAACTTTGAGCGACCAGACTACTTTTTGTAAGATGATTTAGGGTCTAAAGCAAAGATATAGAATAATAATGGGAAAATTTCGCAAATATTTATTTCGAAGCGCGTAGACCAGCTAAACATGATTTTGTAAAAATCACATATAATAAAATTTTCCGTAACGGTACTGAATTTATGCATACCCTTGAAAATTTATAATCGTAATTTAGTCAGGTATAAAATATTATGGACCAGGTCTATTCTAACCTGTATAGTAGAATCTTCTTTGGACCCGAGGACTGAAATGATGCTATCGTTATATTACGGACTGTATTTGTGATCATCAATAAAAACGTTAAATACGGAATGGTAGGCACGTAGCGCCCTTCAATCATATCTGTTTATGTGCAGAATAATAATTGGTTTCTCCGTATTGGCAATTAATAAATATGTTTATTACTGCTAGTCTTTTTTTGTTAATGACTAGGTACGTCTAATAATTTCTCGTGGCCAGAATTCTGACCAATTTGGGTTGATGTTATGATTATTATATCACAAATGGTCAACAATAAAACCATTACTTTTAACATAACGAGATAGTCTGGTTACGCTACAAGAGTAGTTGATTTGTAATTGTCCAACATGAAAAATTGACAATATTTGTGGCATTTTAAAGTGAAAAAATAGGCCTAGGCGCGACATAAAAATTTTCTATCTGGGAATTTTATCACCCACCCACCTACCTTAACTTATAAGAGATTTTTCTCTTTTGAACTACTCTATGCATGAGTACACAGTACGCACGTACAAAGTAATTAAGATTTTAGCGAACTTAATATGCATATTGTATATATTTTACACAGTATTTTATATATGTCATACACTCCTCACTTGTGCAAAGATATCGAGCCAATAATGGTAATTTCCAAATACAGATTATTGAACTACAACGACCAAAACGAAATAATACAACCTGTAGTCAAACGTACTACCATTATTTTGCACCGAGTCCATAATAATAATTATAATTAATAATAAAACAACAGGAAAAATCATATATTCAAATTTACACAATATTTGGTTATTTGTTGGAATCTACCTTTTGATTGGTATCTACCTTTTGGTATTAAATGGAATGATTACGTAATAATAGGGAAATAGGTACTTATTTAAGATGGATACACAAACCTCCATTGATTAATTCATTTGTAAAAAAAATGGAACGTCCTGAGAGCGGTATTTTTTTCACTTCTAATCAAATAACTATATTTCAGATGATTACATAATTACTTTATTCGATATATGCGAGCGTAGCTCCAGACCATTATTAAAAATATGACGTACCTACAAATGTCGAGAATTATTTTTATGTTGATTGTTCAGTAGGTCTATTATTATTATATTAAAAAATGGTAGAAATATTTATAATGTAGGTAAATAATTCAAATGGTTTTGAAATTTATAGTCATAAATTAGTAGTTAGACATTATTATTAATTTTCAAAACTAACTTTGTATTAAATCATAATGAAGTAGCTTGTTGGTGTAGTGGTTAAGACGTTAGCCTAGTGATATAGTGGTCGGGGGTTCGCGCCTCGTTCCAGGACACCAGCAAGTTAGTCCTATTTCCATAGCACACGCGACTAGCTTAGTTTAAAAATAGTAAAAATATTGATGTGACATGTATTTCGTGCACGCATCACTATAAAAAAAATGGTTAAAACAATTTTTTTTTAAAAATTAATAGTGTGTTTTGTAGTTCGTTTATACTTTATATAATATTATATTCTGTGTGTTTTATTTTAGTCATTATTATTCTCACAGCACTTAAATGTACAAACTTTTTTTTTGTTTATTTGGAAACACACAGCAATAATACATTTCTATGCAATGTGTGTTAATGATCAAATTCAGATCAGTATCAATTAAATTAATCCAATTCCTAGACCTGCTCTATTAACAAAATATACTCAATGACTTTTTAATATCGTTAACCTACGAATTACGAATGCAAGAAGCATTCATATTGTAGTATATTCGTCAGTAAGAAAAACCACCCGTTCCGCACAGCTACAAGGGCCGTGACGATCGCGGCCCGGAAAAAGGCTTGACGCGGGCCCGATCTTTCCCGTGCCCGGGACACTTTTCGCACATCACATCGTCTACAGTTCTTCTTTCTTGTACGGAACACCACCGAAGTAGCGTTTCTATCAAATCTAATGGACTTGTTATATAGACGCGCTTTGTATTATCGCTCATAGTCATGTGGTCTAGGATCCCGGATTCAGAGCTCAGAATTGAATCTGGTGGGAGCCACAAATCACTTATTATTGAAAAATTCAAGAAATTCCTTTTTACATCTGTTTACATACATAAATACATATAAATATTACTATACATATTATCATTTTTTAATTCAATTTAATTAAACCAATTTCTTGAACACTGCAAAAATGCGTCCAAGAAAACAGGACATCATTTAGAGTAATACGTTATTTAGGTACCTGCAAATATTTTTTTTTGTACTCATAAATGCGGTATTTTATTATCCTAACAATATTAATATTGTTTGTTGTTGTCCTAAAAATATTAATGTTGCTTCAATATGTTGTACCTACTTAGGTATAATAACAGTATTCATCCAGTAAGTAAATAAAAATGTTTTTTTTAAAGAAAACACATTATTATTTGAGGAGTTGTAATTTTTTCAGAGCATAGTTCTGTGATATTTTAATACTAATTAAATGCATCAATTAGAAAGATATACATTCAGATAAACTCAATTTATCGATATTTAGCTGCCACCGGGATTTGAACCAAGATCTCTTCTTATCCTGGGAAGTGGGATAACCAATCTGTATGTATATCTTTCTAATTTATGCATTTAATTTGTATGTAAATAAATAAATTTAGTTATCTCTGAAACGCCTGTTCTCCCTATTACTGATACCCGGTTATGTGAAATTATATTTTTTTATCAATTTTGTTGACAATTCGTTAAATAATCCTTTTTATTTCCAAGTGTCAACCTACATCATTTCCTACATCCATTAACATAATATTATCTGTTTTAGTGCCAAATAAAATTCTGCTTTATTATTATTAGGTACCTACTACTATAAAAGTATTTCTCTAAAATTTTCCGATTTTCAAAATTCTTTCAACATTCTTTTCATCAAGCTTCGTATTATGATAATAAAACATAAAGAAAAGGAACAATTATGCTTGACATAAATGTATGTAATATCACTATTTCACTTAAAATTCGTATTTTACGATTTATATGGAACACAATATCTCTACCACAATCACCTTCGTATTCATTTCAGCTAGATTGATCTCTTGAAATATCGGCATTTTTACACGTGAAATGAAGAGACGTATTCAGTTGGATAAGGTAGATTTTGGAAAAATAGAGCACATCCTCAATGGCAAAATAGTCTTAATGTCATACACAAATTATAAGTTGTAATGGAAAGGGCTATTCTCGGAATGTCTGGTGCACAAATCTAGAGAACCAAGGTAAAATATCGTGGCCATGGGCTAGACATATTTGTCTAATAGTCAATAGTCTAATAGTCTAATCTGGAATAGAAGCCTCGCATCGGCAGGAAAAGTGTCGAGTGTCCGCCAACTCGACGGAGTGACGACATCAGAAGAGTGGCGAGCAACAGAATAAGAAAGCGTAAGAAGAGAGAATCGGAGAGAGACGGGTGGGGTGAACGATGATGATACCGTACCATAAAATATCAAATTGGGGATCAATTCAAGGTAAAATATGATCGATCTATTCAAATTACCATTGATGATGACAGTGTGTAGTTTAGATCTCAATTAGATCGCAAAACTTTAAACTAAATTCATAGTTCTGTAATTGATTATAATAAATATTTCTTAAAATATTATAACATTTGGATTATAGATTTTTCTGTGGAAGATGTCTGTTAATATTTTCATTCCATTACGTATTTTTTTAAACACTATTTTATTACGCAGCGTTTGAACGCTTGAGAAAATCATATTAAATTATTCGACCTTCGATAACCTATATGTAATATATTATTCTTCATCGAAACCTACTGCGCACATGAGTTAATAATCGATGTATATTATCGTACAGTTCCCACCTATGTACTTACAGACATTTTCTGTTAAAATTTTGTCGGTGTAGTGTAGTGATCTAGTGGTCGGTGGTTCGCGCCTCGTTCCAGGACTCCCGCAAGTTAGTTCTATTTTCATAGCACAAGCGTTTAGCTTAGTTTGAAAATAATAACAATATTGATGTAACATGTATTCCGTGTACGCATCTCTATTTAAAAATATATATATATTTATTTAATCATCATCATTTTCATTCGGTTTCTAATATTCTCTATCATTGTTATACGTATTCCCGGAGAATTTGATGATTTCTTTAGTCCAGGAGGTTTTAGGGCGGCCCTTAGGCCTCTTGATTCCCTTCAGGTACCATTGGGATGACTGCATTTGTCACATCACGTCATGAAATGTTATTTTAGCAGTATTTTTATTTTATTTGGAAAGGATTAACCGGTCTAAATAATATTTCGTAACAAATTGGAATCTAATTTGATAGATCATTATTTTTTATTTATTTTAAAAACTGTCCGCTTAGTTATTAAAATAATTCAATTATTTTGGAACTTAATGAAAATAATAATGTTAGTATAGTATTTTAAGTAAAAATATAATGTAAGTAATGTTGTGATTTGTGTATTATCATAATACAAATTAAATTAAGCAACTAGAAAGATATACAGAAATTAATCTATCGACAAAATATTTAGTTGCTACCGGGATTCGAACCTGGACCTCTTCTTATCTAGGATAGATATTTAGATTTGTTTCTGTATACCTTTCTAGTTGATTAATTTAATTTGTATTAAAATACCACAGAACTATGTTCTAAACTGTAACTTAATAACAAAAATGTATTCCCTTAATAATGTGTATTATCAATTCATTAGTTTTTTGAAATCACTACTTTTTGACATTATTCAGCCGGGAAAAAATTTTCGCAAAATTTCAAGTGTAGCTCGGGCTATGTGTGAGGTGGTACCGTCCTGTTGAAACCACATGTGTTACAGACCCAATTGACCCAATTCGTACACCAAGAAGTTTTCCAACATGTGGCGATAACGATCACCGTTATTGGTTACAGCATTGCCATTATTACTTAGATAAAATGTTTTATGTTATGTTAGATGCTCCATAATAAATTGTAATCAACTCTATGACTACCAAATACAAACTGACAAATGTCTGCCAAACCTAAATGACGACTAAAGAAAATCAGTCTGGAACATAATATTCACCCTGTACATACTCAATACATATTACATCAAATGATTTCAGTGCCGATAAATCGGCGTTTATTTGCAAAATAACTTTCTTTTGAAGCTTGAAACAATATAAACATTTTAAAGCAATTAATACACTAGCAAGTACAATAAGTATTAAATATTACATTTTATTTATATGTAAGCCTGTTAGCCGCTTCCCATCTCGCTAGGTACATATAAAATACATATTCTGAGATTGGTAGCCATTAGGTTCAATTAGCTATTTGTTTTTAACATTCCTGAAAATTGATATGTGCTTACGTTGAAGTAAGGTAGAACTAATTTAAACAAATTAAAAAGTAAAAAACAGAAAAATCAAAAAGGAGACAAGGAGAGAATAACCCAAAGGAACAAAGTAAAAATTTTGATACAGACATGCCAGAAGTAAGGAACAGAGTATTAAGAACATTTAAGGAAGAGCATATTAAAGAAACGGAGTAAAAAATAATAACAGGTTAAAATAAATGGACACGAGAAACAGTAAAAAAAGCATAGTAGAAAAATAAATATATTTTTTAGATTTATTCCCCATAAATGAAAGTAAATCGCCACATCTGTCTGTCGGTGTGCACGCCCTTGAATTTGATGCGCCTTGTTTTGTTGCTTAACGCGTTACCCCATCGTGATCCGAGTGTAATCGCTTTTTGTTCTATATCTTGCGGACATACACGTATTATGAATGTTCTCGATATCGGCCTAGCGACGTGCAGAAGCAACCGGTGGCACGGAAGGCTGTGTATTTTAAATACGTAACTAGTATCATTATATTTGAACTGTACTCTTCAATTGCTCATGAAGGTGCCATTGTAAGTTGCGAGTCATAACTCTCGAACGTGTTACAGTAACTTCCTATAAAATCACGATGATTGAGCGGCCATAATTGCACAGGGGATCACGACAATGTGCTTCAAGTACCACATTTTTACACGAGCAGCGTTATTTGTTCATATTTCAAAATTATTTTTAGGAAATTATTGGTGCAAAACGAATTACCTTTTATACGTTATAATGAGTTACCAAGTAGCATTCTCCAAGTAGTTTCCCCTGGAACTCAAAAATTTCTGCCTAATTAAATTAGTGGCCAATTTTAATTTGGTCCCATTTTTTTTTGTAAAAATATAAATAAAACATATCCGATATAATACTAATACACAAGACCGCACACACGTATTTTTAAAAGAAAATAATAATGTTATCTGACGATAATACTTAAGAATATTGAGCTCCCTTCATCCTGGGGCCCATCTTTCTAGGCGAGCATGTGTCGCACGCGCCTGGCTACTGCACTGCTCGTGTAATATAATGCCGTAATTCTGTTGAGCCTCTCGGATGATGGGTATTCTTCTTCTTCTTCTTCGTCTCGAGAGTGACACGTAACACTGTATTATATTATTATCATCATCTATATTACGTAGATCTCTTAAAACTGAACACTGAACACTGATGGTGATTTTTCTCCGGCTAATTCCATTGCCACTATTTCCAAAGCCACGTTGATGTAGTAATATTTTGAATAAATCAATTTGCATCACCGAGATTTTTGTTCGTTCGTTAACCGCATGATTGAACCTGTTTGAACAGATTTCAAACGTTTAAGTAGCATATTATTATGGAGTTGAATCATATTCTACCATTTAATCGTCGTCCGTTGTCCCTATTTATGTTAACCAGATTTATATAAACCTAAAGCCTCTCCTCAAAAAGTTAACTTCCGTCGCATTTGTCTTAGGATCCAAAGAAAAATAATGTATGGTGATCCAGAAAGTTCTTGACAGTCGACAGTTAGCCGATCAATAATTAGTCATTTGACTGTGACACTGTGTACAGAGAACCTAACCTAACCTAGGTGAAGTTTAAATAGTTTAAAACTAAAACATGTCGCACATTGCATGCTGCATAATCTAGGATTCACTTGCTCCATCAACCTACACACTAAATATTAATTTCAACACATTTCATATTCATTTAGGTACCAATTTTTCGAATGCATTATGATGCTTATTTATATTTCTTATTCAAATGACGGTTTTATATATTTACTTATTTGCGAAGGCGCACAGATTTTATATATTTTGAAAAAAGGAAATCTTAAGTTTTTAGATACTGGGGTAATTACGATTCTTCCCTTTAAGTAAATTCATGTAGATACTAGTTAAAAAGCAATCGGTTATTGCCGATTGCTTGCTTCGCGGTGGATAGTAACAGCTGCGCGGCCAGGGCTTCCATACAATCTTTATTTCAATGCGGAAATCCCTTATTGCTTTAACAATAGGGGAGGAAATATTGGTTTGGACACCCCGAACAGGAACAGAAACGAGAGCAGAACGAGAAACAGAGTAGACGGGCAAACACCAGGAGGGGCCAATATCCAGCAGTACATAGACACATATGCTACAAGATATTTATTACCTAATATTATGATATTATGTATCTATATTATAGATAGACCTTATTCAAATTTTGAAGAATCCTATTTTATTTTATTTGTTTTTAAAATATTCATTAATATTTTATTGTCTTGGAAGTAAGTTTTTTTTTGTCTTATTAATAAAAATACATTTTCAAAAACATATAATTTATTGCGTGAAATTGTAAATAAAATTGTAAAAATTAAAATGGGAATGAATACCTACCTTCATACACTATTTTTTTAATATAAAAAAGACGAGAATGCTTATTTTCATTGAAACTGATATAAAATATTTGACAAGAAACAAAATACACTAAACTGAATAGAAACATGGATGTCTGTAGAGCTGCCACACAACTATATAATATTTACTAACAATTATTTGCATTGCCTATTCCTAATTTTGATTTTTGGAACCTTATTTTCTATAAAGATATGTTTCACGAGATTTTTAGAATATATCTTATAAATATGGCGACTAAACGGACGATTTCGCGTATCAACGATCATTTCTGCACTTAAACTTACATTTAAAAGAAATGCGCGCTCCGAGGAAACAAACAAAACATTACAACAACAAAGAGAACGATTCTGTGAAAATAAAACATTGTTATATTGAGGTTAGCTCACAAGAGTGTTTCGTTTTCGATATTCTAATAAGCGTGACAGTATTTTTCTATCCGCGGCCATAGGTAGCTGAATAACTATAAGCCTCGGCACTGATAAGTTTGACATGGAACAGCGCTCATCTGTTGCAACGGTTGCGGGGCACTGTTGAGAAAACTGGATCCATCTCCAATTGATTATCTTCGAATGTAACAATTAATCTACGTATCGAATAAAAAAGTTATTCCCACGCATTGCCAACGAAAAATTCTAAAAAGTTTCCTAACTAGGTTTCCCGGGAGCTCGGCCGCTACGAAGTGAGCAGTCGCGTAAACTCTGAATTTATACATATGTTCGTAAGGAGGTAATAGCCGATCTGTGATTGTTGTGTTTCATTTAAGTATTTATTTCGAACTTCCGTTAATATGTACATTTAAGCCCTAGAGCGGTGAAGATTTCTCAGAACAGAGTAGTTAAGATTAAAATTTCCGCTGTGTTTTAGCTGTTTTTAGCTGCTTATGTGTTTCAATACATATTCCATTCATGGGTCATTCCGCGATTTCATACAAATTGAAACGTTTTGACGGAATGAAAAAAAATAAAGAATTTTGGCTGAAATTATTATGCTTCGATTATGTGTTCGATTGTAACGATGTTTTGTTCCTGCGGAGGTTTAGTTTCTAGTATTCCGGTGGTGAATTGAAAATCATCATAGTTACCAATCATCGTTACAATCGAATACCAATCTCATCACTATCCAATTAAAAATTACCAAAACAAAAACATTATTTGGAATAATGAGACAACTGGATCCGACTTTAATTGAGATTATTTAAAATTATGGTCTCTTTTATATTTAAAGGTGTTAGTTACGTTAAACACTTTTTTGGGTTTTTTGCTAGTGTGCGAACCAATGCATCGGAGTCGCCTGCTATCATCACTGGAACATCAAGTCTGTCAGGAACTTTATGCTCGCGTTATATTCTTTATGGTCGCATTGTGCACCACTGCACAGGGCGACAATAGTCTACTTATGTTTGGTGGCGCGGCGAATATATACCAGAAACTTCCTCCGTGTAGTGATCATTTGAAGGAAGTTCCTAATCTTAACAATAATGTTTCAGCTTTGATTCTGCTTCCTGGATATGGTACATGGTACATGGTAATACATGGCAGAGTCATTTGCAATTATTGATTATTTTTAGCCATATGCAGTGATCGAAAACACGGATTATTATTATAACATGTATAAAATGAACAAATATAGACGTAAATATTGAATTGAACATAATAGGTAGTATTAATCATGACTAGGAAGCAGTAGGTTCCCATAGCTGACGTTCGTCCTTGTGGTGGACGCGTAATAAGATGATGATATCTCCGAGTCTTTTATTTTCCCGTGGGAAGATTGATAAATAAAAAATATACTCGAGGTACAAACAAATTTAACCCAGCAAATATTATCATATTTCCCCATTAGTATGCTTGACAAAACCGAAAATAATCCTGAATAAATTTTATTACTAATCCTGATAAATTTTATTACCATCCCGATAGACGGCCCTCAAATTCCTACGATTGTTATAATCAAATAATTAGGAGCTCAACTACTCGCAGGAAATCAGGTAGCGTAAAATAAAAATTCATATTCCGCATGTATTGCCTTCATACTTCATGCAGTGTCAAGTATACTCAGCGTTATAGAACGTATAGTACTGCAGTACCACGCGCGCGTTACAGAATTACTTGTACAAATATACATATCGAATGGATTTTATTATTTGACATTATAAATGGTTTTTACTGGTATTTTGTTCTTTTGCGATACATAATACCAATGCTTTTTATACTTGTATGGTAAAAGTTGAAACACTAATACGAAACAATAAATCTATTTTGAGCAAACGTATTTTAATCCTTTAACGGAAAATGAAAGAAAAATGTTATACATGATTTATGTACAAACACTTTCATTTTTTAAAGACCTTACATCTTGCATATATTTCTATTGACGTGTAATTTTGTCAAATAATTTTTTAAAAAATAATTATATAAATTTAAATTAAATTAAAAATTATAAAAATGATTATTCTTCTTCTTCCTTTTCGTAATTTCTTCACATGACAGTGATCCCCACGAAGTGTCCCTCCGGTTGCATCTCACTCGGTCCGTCCATCGGGCGGAGAGTCGTCCTCTTCCTTCTCGACTCTTAACTCTACCAGTCATCGCACGTTTCTTCATGATGTCGCTGTCTTTAAATATTAATATTAATTAAAAATTGTAAATAATTTCAAGGTTTACATAAAAAAAAGTTTTCTGAGCAATCTCAATAAGTTTAAGGTGAAGCCTTTTGAAAGTATCCCCATTTAATAATATCATATTGCAACAAAATTCTAATATATAATCGTGTTGATTTTGATGAAACCCATCTTCGAAGTGTGATCCCGGAACAGGGACGTCCCATAGGCGTAGGCAAGTAAGGCGGTGCCTAGGGTGGGCCAATTTGCGGCATAATATAAGTATTAGATATAATAATAATATTTTAATCATTTTCCCGTATGTAAAAATGCAAAAATAAATATTAAAGGATACTTTAAGGGTCCATTTTTCAGAATTGTGCGAAAACAATCCAACAAAATATGGTAAAATATCAAAGGGTAAGAATGCCCATAAAACTATGCTATAAAAATTTGGCGAAAGGTAATGCACCCGGTTATAAAACAATACAATTTCAAAAGACTACATGAATTTAAACAATACCTACACATTGATAGGAATAGGTTAGGGTAGTATAAATAGTCATTCAGACGGCACTCTAAAATTTGCTTATGGGCGGCACTTTACCTAGGGACGTCACTGTCAACGAATTGTCATTATTGTCAACCGAACTTTATTAACTCAACTTTGTATTGCGGTTCAGAGTGTAGACCTAGATACATAATTTAATTAATTTTACAAAATGAAGATCGTGCATCCTCGAACTCTTCTCGACCTACAAGTCTTTAAATTATCTTTGATGAGTTTTTCAGATTTTCCGCGCATTTGGAAGCCTTCAGCAGGATACAAGAAATATAAGAGAATATAATGAGGAATTTCTTGTGTCACATTATGGATATGTGAGGCGATATTTGTGTTCAATAGTCGTATAGTTCGACAGTAGCCTTATTCAAAAGATCTTCCGTGTTGCGTCTCAATTTCCCACTCGGTCATGGTTCACAGCGCTATCAACTACCTGTAACTATATCCTCAGGTTCCCCACCGTAACTGATGTTAAAGGTAAATCTTTGAAGGACTGCGTTTGGTGTGGTGTTATTTTAGATGATTCTATCTCTCGCTTATTTTTGTTGTTTTACTTGAAGATGTCATCTAATAACATTTCATCACGCCGCGGTTATTCATTATAGGCAGGGGTGAGCTGGAGGGGGCTCGGAGGGGCTCGCGCGAGTCCCGTATTCAATTTGACTTAGGCCGGCGAGCCCCTTGTTCAATTAAGAAAATCAATATTCTCAGATCAAATCAGTACCTAACTGCAATATCTGTAGATGGTTTAAATGTATTATGAAACATAAGATTTTGTGGCCTTTGGAAATTTCTCGTAAAATACATTTATTTCGGGTGCATAATAAAAGAGATCTATAATCTAACAATACTTAAAAACGCCCGTGTTTGATATATATTGCTTCCAGATGTTTAACGCATTAACATTTAACATTTTTGTGAACGATCCCTTAAACGATTATCCTTCATACTTCACACGTGCCCATTTGTTTCCCTTTACCGTAACTGTACTCAGTTTTAAGGACAGTTCCTCACACGCATTACTTTGTACCATCACTTACTAAGGAGAACTTCAGTTTCTGTTTTGAAACATGGAATTGGAGCCAAAAGAATAATTTCTCTGTCAGTCTTGGAACGCTTCACTCTTGCAGGTAAGTACATTTTTCAACTATTGATATTAATTATTTTACGGTATGTTGAGTTCTGTTAAATAATATAAGTATATTACGTAACATTCGATTACTTTAATAATTGTTGCGTATACTTGTGTAAGAGTGATAAAAAAATCCGCTCCTTCTCCGACACTCCGCGAATAGCTCTGAGATTAAGCGAGCCAGCGCTGAACACTAGGTATCGAGCGATAGAGACACATTCAATGTATTTATTATTTATGCCTCGTGGGGAAACTCGATCGATCGCTTGATTTCTCGTCACTCCGCGCGACTTCTACGCGAATCTTGTCCACCGCAGGCAGGTACAGCCACGATGCAGCGCTTAACCTAAGGTTTAAGGTAGGTACTCCGGCCCGTGAAACTACCTCCCATATAAATGAGAAACCGTCTTGCAATTCGCCATTACCATAGCATTCGGAGAGCGCGCGTGCCGGACACAGTCCGAGAGATCGATCGAGCAAATAATCCCGCGTTCCGGTTGACGGTCGTAGCGACGAACTGGCTGCGTTTGAACTTTTTTTCCGGCAATAATTGTTCGCGGACGTCGGGTGTCGGCCGTGTCGGGGATAGGGAAAGTGCAGATTGGTTTCCGCAGTGGCTCACTCGCGAGCAAGCATGGCGCTCTTGGAGACTTTGGTGAGTTTGGAAACATTTTTCGGTTTTATATCTTGCATTGATTATAACCTGATACGTTAAAGGAATGTTTGGAACGGGAACCCCCTTTAACATAATTAAAGAACGAAACTACGGAACCGTAGTAAATAATTATATAACAGAATATCAACCAGCACAAAACACAATATAATATATTATAAACACATGTTAATACTTCATTTTATTAAATTCGTGTAAAATGATATCTTTTAGTTATGTGAAATTAAAATACCACAGAACTATGTTCTGAAAATATAACTTCACAACAAAAATGTGTTTTCCTTAAAAATGTACAAGTTGTATCAAAGTTTATACAAATTTAATAAAATTGATTAAATATTGAATTCTGGCATCTCCCAGCGTGCTTCACTCAAAGGTATTTGAGATTCGCCGCAATATAAAGTTGATTGCTTTTTAAAAAATGAATAATAGATGTATCAATCGGAAAGATTACAGAATATAAATTCAAAATATGTCGAAAATGTATATAGCGAAATGAAGAACGCGCTTCCCCGGATAGGAAAAGGTCCAGGTTCAAATTCCGGTAGCAACTAAATATTTTTTCGATAAATATATTTTTTCTGAATATCTTTCTGGTGGATTAGTTTATAATATTTATCTAAATGTATTAAATCAACTACTACTACTATAATATCGGGCCTAGTACTCAAATGCTCGCTTTCTGATCCAAAGTATTCTTGTAGATTTCAAAAACATTTCAGATATTTTTTTTTGGTTTCGGTGTTATTTTTGTGTCAGAACATTCAAAATTATTAATTCTACTACTTCAATTTTTCTTTCTCTTATTCTGATCCACCGTCAAGAGGTGCACAGTCTCGTGCCATTACGTAGCGTTCAGCATCCGTCCATTGATGTCTAATCTCTCTCTTGCCTAGCGAGAGCGCAACCGAACAACTTAAAACAATTATGATGCAAGGCAGAAACGATTTGATGAGTCTCATTCGATACATAATGTGTCTTACACAGTAACTTCGACTACTTCTTTTCAATACATAATATCAAAACCATCGCCGAATTCTCTTGATATCAACATACAACCGATACGACAGGCTGGGTCTCTAGCAAAAATTAAATGCTGTTTCTCTTTATAAATAAGTATTTCACTTATCTTTTTATTTTAACGAGGACGTGTTAAGTATCTGCTTTAGGTTCAGCTTTAAAGAGGCACGGGGTTATGGTGAGCAGTCCAAACATCGCTTACTTAATTAACCCAACATTGATTAGCGTGCTCGTCGTGGTAATTATGTATTAATTCACCCTGTCTAAAGTGGTACTGGGATTAAAGCTATTGGACAACGTTACAAGCTTATAACTAAAGTAGCGCATGCTACAAAATATGGAATTAAATGTTGTTTCTCTTCAGAAGTAAGTATTTCACTAGTCGAGTTATTTTGGTGGGGACGTGTTAGGTATCCGCTTTAATTTGAGCGTCCATTCATTATTCTCCCTGTGCCCAGAAAAGCTCGTGGAATTTGAGGCGAGGTGGGGCGATGCGATTATATCTAGTATTAAGCGGTTCCTTCCGGTACCGTAAGGATGCTTCTGATCCACCTAATACGTAATATGAGGTGGTTCAACGTGAGCTAGGAACCCAGTGCGGGTTAGTGTTACGCAAATTATGCTCATCGCTTTGTTTAACTGACTCGGTACGTGAACCCCGGCCTCATCAACATCTGGATACAACTTTCAATGCCATTCAATACAAATCGGATTACTTTTGCAGTTTTATTTTATTCTGAAGTCGCGCTTACCCTCCGCTTCCCGCGTACTTGTATGGTATGTCGATGGAAACCGTGACGAATAATAAAATATCTTACCAAATAATGTGGAAAAAAATTCTCACCATAGAATGATGTGAAACATCCCGCGGGAGGTACATATGATAATGTCGTCTGCGAATACGAAAAAGGGAAATGAGTAGCCGGTGGTGAACTGGGCGTTGTCGAGGTCGGTGTCGTTCGAGGAGATATGCATAACATTGAGAAATTGTTTAGTCAGACCTGTTGAATATAATTTATTTTATCCAAATTGGAGCACAAACGGCGAATTTATTGGCGATAAAACGTTTAGTTGTCATCACTGATTTACTCTGCCCGGTGCGCCCTAAGTGTTTCACATCAAACATAGGTAAAAATACATAGTGTAGCTTTATTGGTATTTTTAACATAGTAAGGATTTACTTGAGCTGTTACCGGTATCTTTATTGCTGAATTTAACTAAGTTTGTGCAGAACCTGCCCTAGCTTCAAAGACAGAACATATTGTTTCCATCGAGCCGCCACGCCAACGCGCTGCATATTTGGAAACAAAGCGGTCACAATTATGCGATGGAGCTGAAAATGTTGGAAACGTTTTCTGATCCGATCGGGAGGAACTCCAGCCAGACTGTCAGCCGGAAATGAGCGCTTTGGCCACCTTTCTAAGTAATGCAAAAGAAATACGGATTACGAAATTTTCTGATCGTGCCTTTTTGTGTAGTGATTGGTATATTTTGTCGCGCTTGTTATATTGTCCGGCGGTACATTTTACGGACCGCACTTTTTTGCTGCATGCGGCTAAATTTACACAACTATTGACATACTATTATTGGTTTAATGAATTCAAAATTCAACAGACTGATGAAATGTGTCGTAACGATAAATTAGTGAAATATATCTTGTAGTTTATGTGCATGGAAAAATTGAAGATATATCTTTATTAATTAACTATGACGTTTAAAAAAGTTATAAACGACAATGGCCTTTATTCTGTTGTCGTGGAACGATATTACTATTGAAGATGTTATTAATACTAATAGTTTTAAAACAGCGTGAAAGTGTTATGACGTACTTTGTATAGGCCGTCTCTCTTGTGTTTTCAAAAAACAACCAACATTTGAATCTGTCCAAAAATGTTTATTTTATCGAAGAAAATTACTTTCTACTTCTTCTAGAACTATTCAGTAGAGAAATTGTGTTCGATCTTCTGTGAAAACGAAAAATAGTAAAATATTGTAATGTCTGTTTAATTTTTCATATATTTTATTTATTATTTTCATTGAAATGATTTTTTAGCTTCACAATACCCATTTTCCCAATAATTCACGCTCAATCTACATTCCACTATGTATTACGTTTAATATATAAATGAAACATGAATAATGTTTATTATTTATTTTAAAATTAAATGCATTATGTACGCATACATTTAAATGTTGGAATTAAAAATTATAAAGATATATTTTCCTATTTTTAAATATTTTTTACATAATTGGATGAATGTTTAACCTGCATTGTTTTGTAACAGATTTTTTTTTAAATCTAAAAGATATAAAAAGACCGGCAGAAAAGTTGATGAATGAATCAGGTCTCACTTTCACTACGGCGGCCCTGCGAAAGATAATTAACTACTTACTCTATTATTTGAATTAAAATCCGCACAATCGTCAAAGTCGAGTTTCGACCGTACTCACATTTTTTAATGAGGAAACTTTCTCGGTATTGTCTATTCAACGAGAATTATTTAACATTAGACTGTCGTAAATTTTAAGCAACGGCCGACCACGACTTTGTCAACATTGCTATTTCTTTCATTCCTGGTGCAAGAGAAAAGCGCCCTTCTAAAAGAAGCACCTCGTATTAAATTTAGAATAGTAATATCATGTGTAAGTGTGCCATGAACGCTATCATGACCACTCAGCCAATAACTAACAAGTTTACAAATGTGACCGAGCATCTTTTATTTAATTTATTTTTTAAGGTATATAAGCATTCAAGTAAATGCTTACAATCTCCTTAACTAGACCTTAGTCTGCGCTAAAGGAGACAGGCTCATCCGTCACATCCAATAGTGAAATCAGTCAAAAACCCTATTTGAATATATTTTTTTAATAAAAATATATTAAATTCATGTAAGGATCTCCATAAGAGTATGTTTAGTTTTTTTTCTGCCATTACTTAATAACCAGCTCCTCGGGTAGTATTTAAGTTCGTCCGTCGAGACGGGAACATGTGAGAAGATTGACCAGAGCTCCTTCTCACATCAGGCATCACGGTGAACCTACTATCTTTTGCTTTTGTAGGATACTTGGGTGATTACTATTGATGAAGCTCTATTGAAAAAAAAAAGAAGTTTTTTAACAAAGAGATATCGAATATCAAGAAGCTGGCATTTCTCAAACAGTGAGTCGGAGGAAACCTATATGGATTTCTTCAAAAGTTATGGGTAATTGCCATTATTTAAAAACGGGCTTCCCAGCTCCACCCCAACCCAAGGTAGATATAATATTATATTATCGTATTCATTTTGTGATAAACTTAAATGAATCGAGAAATATTTAAGTAGGTATAGTACATCAAATTGAACTTTTAGGCAGTGAAAGTAATGATAATGCAGAGGTGAAAGTGAGCTCAATACAAATATTTGATGATAACTATATGAATGTAGTGAGTCACATGTAGGTAGGTACTCGACAATTATAATAAACCCAATCTTATTTTATCACAGATTTAGCTTATGAAATTTACACATAGCCGCCCTTTCATTTACATAATAATATCGTTTCATACAGTAAACAGTCGCAAAAAGTTTCAAAACAAAATAAACCTTTGAAGAAAAGTTTTCTGTGAATAAATAAGCTATTATAATGGTCGTTAAAAAATCGCGCAAAATTTGAAATTGTGTGTCCCCCACTACCTATAGTAATTTATTCAAGTGTTCCTCCAAAAAAGACGCATATACTTGAGCATACGTTCGAAATCATAGACCAGTAAATGAATAGACATGAAATAAAGTGTAGGAGATGGGTTTGGAATATTAGTTGCGGGACGAGAGGCATTCTACACACATTCTTGGCGGAAACTAAATTCGATAGTTTATGACACATTTATGCAACAGTAAAAATATTTACTCTTCGAAAATTAAATCTTTGTATAAACAAGACGTATTATTTACATTAATGCATATTATATTATCAGCATTTAAATTTTCGTTCTAATCCAGTCATATTTTGTTTAAAGTCGCGGAGCTATTTGATTGCGTAAGTGGTACCAAAATGATCATGTGGGTCACCAAACAATCACCGAAATAAAAATATTGGGACAAGAAATTTGCGTTAGTTCATGTCTATATATTTGGTGGGCTGTGTTCGAAATGCAACTTTCACAAAATATCGCGCAAAATGCTGTATTTACAGTAAATAATATTTACACCTATATTGCTTACTATTTCACAAATGTTAATAAGTTACCATTTTATAGGAAAAAGGAAATTGTATTTTCAGTCGTAAAATTATCGAGTTAGTTTTTAGCAGCGGTGTAACTACAAAATTGGGCCCCAATGCAAAAAAGGCAATGAACTCCAAAGCAAAATGGAAGAGCCCCTGAATGTGTTGTAATATATAAAATATAAATATATTATTATTAGGCGATTTATCCAGTAAAAAGTAAGAACAAAATTGGTCACTTCAAATCAATAAAAAAATAATGGTGTGTTTTTAAGCATTTAACAATATAAAGGAATAACATGAGTGAAAAAAAATCCTTGCTCCTGTTAGCTATACTATTGTATACATTGACAATATTTTCACGCATTTTCCTAATATAAGTGTAGCGATCGAAATTCAAATCTACCGCCATCTCAGTCGGCATCGGCGCTAGCGACGGCGCTGCCGGCTGCTGCTACAAGTCGGGCTCAAGATTCACCGCCAGGCGCTCTCTCCAGTTCCATCGTTTCACAACGGCAATCTTGCCGGCTCGCGCTCGCCGAGCAAGACCGCCAATTAATATCATTTCATGCACACATGCACCTTCTACATCATTCACTCACTCTATTCATTCTATGTCTTTCTTGTTTTCATTGTCATTGTCATAATAAACCTCAACACACATCAATCACATTTATTTCATTTAACCACCGTCCTAACCCCCAAATAAGTGAGAAGTGATTTTTTTAATTTTATAACTGCATTTCTTGCTGGTGGACTTTAAAAATAATTATTCCATATTAGCGCTGGGAAAAGTAACGATTCTCGCAAAAGTATCAATACCAACATTATTATAGGGCGCGGACCTTTTGGGCCCCCTACTTAGCGTGGACCCAATGCACCGCATTGGCTGTATTGGCGTGGTTACGCCAATGGTTTTTAGTATTGTATTTACTATTTTTGGCATGGAAAGCGGAAAACAGGGCAGTCGTGGTTTCTTTGTGAATAATGTCAGGCGTAGAGGGTTAGGCGCCATTTTCATAATCATATCTTTATATTTGTGTATGCTGAAAACGATAAAAAAAATGGTTAGCATATTAAAAAGAGAATTTACTTGATTACATCCAGTACTTTAATAAAACATTTCACAAAGAAATGTGATAACAGAATATTTATAAAACATAATAAAATCTGCACTAAAAATTGTCATCTTTACTAATGATTTATATCTGTCAAAAATAATTACCTTCTTTAGGCTCAATCTCTTATGCAATTTAGATTAACTTATGTTTTACTGATATTTTACACTCTCGTAAGTTTATATGTTAATGAATTTATTAATTTTAAATCATATTATCTCACTTTAAAATGATATTGTTTTAATCAATTGCAAAGTAAAATGTATTTATCATCACTACGTCCACTTCATCACTATAAAAACAAAAATATTTCGCACCATAGAAACCAAAAGAATTATTATTCTTTGTAACAGTACTGCAGCAGCAGTCTTCTAAAAGCAGGTGATTGAATATGCACCCACCTAGTCAATCACCTAAAAATATAATTTAAATAATATGTTATACACATTAAACATTGATTTTAGCTAATGTTAAGAATTGCATAAATTAATATAGTTTTAGATTTTGTAATAAATAGAATTATGGAAATATCTTCACTATTTGTATAGTACCAAAAATATTAGAGCATTGGCATAGTAGCTACTTACCGGACGTTTATTTTTAATATATTATTATGCATCTTAATCACTTTTAACACAAAAAATCTGTTTCTTCATGATTAATTAAGTTCAACATGATAATAACATGTTTAATTTCTTTCATTAGTGTATATATTTTAAGTTTGTTTGATTGCTTTTTAAATGTTTTTTATATTTTCTAGCTTCATAATCAGTCGCAGTACGGTATTATTGGATAGGGAGGACCATATAAAACTTTGATATCACAATTAGAAATCACTTAAAAAATTATCATAAAAATATTCTAAAAATAAAATGACTACCCAAGTATCCAACTCTTCACAGATTTCAAAGTATCAAAAATAATAGACATATACAAAAAAATGAAATATTCCAAATTTTTTAAATTAAAAATCAATTTAATATTAGAAACGAATTTCTACCTATAAGATTTAGAGACCAAATTGATATTCCAAAACTAAAATATACCGCAACCCAAAATCACAATATTTATCAAGGTATAAAATTTTTTAACAATCACAATTAGAAAAATTACAGACTACTATAAATTTGTATCTGAAGTAGTGATGGTAAATCATTATTTAAACCTTCATTATAACTGTTATTGTGACTGTGATTTTAACGATGATTGATAACTGATTAACGTAATTCTTCGAGTAATGACTGGTACACTAGAAAGTAAACCTTCAACAGTTATATCTCAAATACTAATTAATGTATTAATTATATAAAATCAATTTTATCGAAAAATATTGTTTTTGCGCTACCGAATAGTGTTCTCCTTAATAGTTATATCTCAGTAAACCTTCAACAGTTAAATCTCAGTTACCAATCATCAACACAATCACAGTCATGTAACAATTTACCATCACTAATTTGAAGTCAAAAAAAATGTACACAGACTAACTGAACCATAAATTATACACTCTCGTATATACTCCTTCTCTATATACGAGTCTTACTTTTATAAAGAAGAAATAAATGTTAAAAGAAATATATATATCCTACTGATTATTTTTAAAATGTTATAATATTAAAATAAAAAATTATAAAAAAATTTTAACAATTAAGAAACAAACTTTCCATCATTCATTAACACACTCGATGCTTTGGATCTCTGTACCTACATAAAATGTTGTTTACAGACAATATATGTAGCTTATTCTAATTCTAAATTTCCAAGCCCACGATGAAACATTTATTTCCCGGCTTCATCTCCCAACTCAAAATTCAAATCTACACTTAACATGAAATTGATCAAAACAAATCATTAAAATAAAAATATCAAAATAATTCTTTGTAGTTTGTATTCACTCACAAACATCAAACGGAAATGTTGACCCAAGACACCAATTAAGCCTGAAACTATGTACATTCTTATCAAGATTGGTGTCGCACTTAGCTTGGTATGGCTCTGACATTGGAGTCAGATTATCGCAAATTATAACATCGGTCAAGGATGGTGTACGGTTATTTCATGCAAAAGTATCTACCATACATATACATACTCGTGTATGTCATAAATTTTAGTTGTAAACTTAATTTTAAAAGACAGAGTCGACTTGTCCACGGTGTCAGTGCTGGTTTCGATAGAATTTGGTACATTAGATGCGGGGCAACAATTTTTGTGTTATTTTGGAGGACATGGATAAGAATTCCCTATAATAAATTTAAGAGATTCTCTACACTTAATAAATGGAAATGTTCCTGTTCATAATTACTCGTCCATCAATAAAAAAAATTTATTGATATATGGTATTTTTCAGACATGTCGTTAATATAAAGTCTGCAAAATGTTTACTTATGGAGATTTAGATACAAGAACCTATGGTGTGATATGTCTGGAGACAATCATACACCGGCCATAGTTTAGTATACAGTGCAGTAATTGCTGCTAGGTAAAATCTGACAAAATTATAAAAATCTCAAGTTTTACCCTTACTCATCTACGAGTCATACCATATTTCATAATTGTTGGTCAAAAAACAAGTATGTACAGTAATCATAATAGCTCAAGAAACAATATATAACAATAACAAACACTTAAGTACCTCAGGCCCGTAGCTTCACTTGTTTGTTCTGGCTGAACTCCGATGTCATACTTGTGTTTGTTCTGGCTGGGCTCCAATGTTTTCACTTAATAATTTTTAATCACTAGATATAAAAAATATTTTCCTCTCAATTACGGAGTGAATATTATGTTCCAGGCCAATTTTGTTTGGTAGGCATTTGTCAGTTCGAATTTGGTAGTTGTAGAGAGTAGTTGATTACAATTTATTGTGGAGCATATAATGCCTCAACAACGTGTTGAAGTCATTAAAACATTTTTTCTAAATAATAATGACAATACTGTATGGTGATCACTATCGTCGCATGTTGGAAAACTGGTGGCCGAAATAGTTTGATTGGGCCTGCAACACATGTGGTTTCAACAGGTCGGTGCCACCTCACACACAGCCTGAGCTATTTCTAAAATATTTCCCAGCCGCTTAATGTCAAAAAGTGGTGATATAGATCACCTGATTTGACAGCTCCCGACTATTTTGTATGGGGTTACTTGAAAGAAAAGATCTACGCCAATAAGCCAACAACAATTCCGATGCAATTGGAAATGAAATTGATGAAATAACACGCAAAGTGTGCTACAATGTTATGAGAAGCATGCATTCGTGCCGCTGCCATAAATGGCAACTTGTCGATGTCATATTCCATACATAATTGCAATAAACCAAATTATTTTTTTTTATTTAATTTTCTAGTTATTCAAAAACAACATCGGCCCGGAACATAATATTCACTATGTATGCCCTCAATACATATTTTTATAATATATATCATTATCATATAGGTAGCAATGTAATTAATAAGTTGTAATATATGTTTAGTATATTAAATTTCTGAAACAGCACTCTTCACTGCACACATTTTTGTTATTATACAAATACGTTGTTTTGGCAATAGCGTACTAGAGTAAAAGCATTTGTATATATTTCATATACCTATATTGCATGTAATTTTAATGATGCTATATTTATTTAAAGGTTTTCCTGATTGCCGCATCTCTTGTCAATTCTCAGGAGTATTTGGATCAGCAGAACGAAAATTCTACTAGAGTGGATTACAAAAAGGATGATATAGCCAGAATATTACAAGCACCGCTTTTCAGAAATAATGCCAATTTGGGAGGCGTACTGGAGAATCCGGGCTACACTCCGCAGAACTTTGATGTTACCGAACCCATAGAGTCGAATACGGAAACCAGGGCAACCGCTACCAGCTACCGGCTACCGGTTCCATCATCAGTTCTCCTTCCACCGAGAATTGAAGCTTTTAATACATTTGTTTCCCATAAAACTTCTCCAAATCAAGTAAAAACTTTTGACACGTATCAAAATGTACCCTTCTCTAAAAATGAAAATTTTGAAGCCACTCAAAATGAGCATTCTTTAACACCAATAAACTATTTGCCAAAATATTCTAGACTTATTCCTAATGCAGAAAAATATTTACCAATTAATCCACTTTCAAAGCAATTAGACCTTCCATTAGCTAATACACCTAACGTAAATTTTGCCAAGTTAGCTCAACCATCATCAGAACTTCAAACTCCCTTATTTGAGCCGTACATTCCGTACAATTCAAATCCTCAACAACCCCTGGTACAATACATTCCACATAATAAAAATATCTATAATGTCCCATTAAATCCTTTAGACACTGTGTATTCAACTCAATCTCAGAAGTTACAAGAAACTAAAAGCGAATCAATCAAGGCAACAAGAGTACCTACAAAATATTTTCCTAAAAAGTATAATTCAAACACTGATGAGTTTGCAACAAAAATAACTTTAAAAAATATACCAGCAACTGAGCTAGCTGATGAAGAAGAATTAGTTGACATCTCAAAAATAAGAAAAGGACCAATATTACAAAAATTTACATTCAGCCCGAATGAATCACAAAAAACGAGCGATGATGAAAATTTAGATATTTATCGGAAAAATCAAGATAGTGAAAAACAAAGGCATAAATTTGAACAGGCACAGAAAAAAATCCAAGCAAAAAAAGAAAATGAATCCAAAAAACAGGTATTTTTTTTTTATAAATTATACTATCATAATGTTTAAGAAATATATTACTAAATATGAATTAAATATATTAATTATAAAGATATACATATAAAATCAATTTTATAGAAAAATATTGTTGTTGTGCTACCGGGATTCGAACCTGGATCTCTTCCCTAACCGGGGGAGGTGCTTTATCCAACTAAGCTACAGCTGCACTATTTTTAGCGACAATTTTTCGACCCTATATGTTACCTTTTTGAAATCAATACATTTAATCGTTCCATCATTTGACAGAGCCATCTACCTTATTTTTACAGAATCTCAAAATACCTTTAAGTATTCATATTTAAAATATCACAGACCTATGTTCTGAATAATTACAACTTCAATTACAAATTCAAATGTTCAATTAGTATAACGGTAAGATACTCCCAAGTTATAAAACAGTTAGGAGTTAAAGCCTCGTACTGGAAGACCACTAAGTCAGTCCTATTTTGAAAGCAGCAGAAGCACTCAGCTTCATTTAAAAATAGTGTTTTAATTTGAATGGGGGTATGTAGGTGTGTACAAGAAATGCTTATACACACCTCTATTTTTATATTAAAAAAGGTTTAGGTTTTTGGGAAAAAATAAAGTTTATTTTAGTTAATGCACTTTGGTAATACATTAAAAGAAATCTATTTTTAATAATTGCCCTATTCACTTTATTATATTTAAGGATGCTGAATTTACTGTTTTCATTATGCCTACGCTGGACGATCATAATCCTTACAACTTTGTTGACGACTTACTAACTTTAACTGTGGTACGACATGTTTACTGGTACTGGTTCATTAGTATTAAAATAAATTAGTAGTACAGTAAAACCTCGTATGATGACGTATATCAAATTTATTTTCAAAATGAATCGTTTACAATCAATTTTTTAATTAATATGTATCACAAAAATTTTTTTGTCCCGTAAGAAAAAACACTTGATATATTTACGTAAATATATAACGAAAAATAATAATTTTACAATGAAAATATTTTGGCCGTTTACGGTCATGTTTGTCAATTGTTTTATTGCCTCGGCGCGGACGATCCGCTGCGCCCTTCTAAAACATAATAGGTCCTTATAAAGCTATTTGGCATAATCTCGACATTGTTCAAGGTTGGATTTATTGCCGATTGTCAAAATAGGTTAGAATGGCACCTTTTCCACGCTCTGGAGCGTACACGTGTTCACGCCTCTAAAAACGGATCTTATCTAGACCAACTGGAGAAAATAAAAACCTCCGAAATCGCGATTGACACATTACACTTTAAGGCATGCGCACGTAAGCTTTGTGTAGAGTATCGCCCGCAAAGCTCGATATGACATTTTATCATTTTTTATCTTCATTATCATCGTCAACTTATGTCACTTTTTATCAATTCCAATGAATGGTAATATTGCATACGATATTTAGCAATAACGAGGTTTTACTGTACCACTCTTAACATTTATCATTCATAATCATCATTTTTTTAAATACATAAACCCTCAAGATATAAAAATTAAATATTATAATTATCGTAGATCCCACAATGTAAAGGCAGTTTATTTATAACATCAATACATTTGGGAGTTTAGAATTTTTTTCACATTATAATATATTATGTACTATTTCCTAAACATACATACATTGTATATGTTTCAACAATTCAAACATATACATACATTGTATATGTTCAACCTGGATAACAAACAGAAAAGTAGTGTAGATATGACAATATTGTTAGGAACAATTCATTTCATTTTATAAGAGCATTTTCGAATTTTGATTTACAGATGAATTAACAATACACTTAAACCAATCATAATATGTATAGAATATTCTATGATTTATATCCTTCTCCTCCATCCATGTTCCTTCTACATGTATAGATTTGTCAGTTTTTGGGACACAAGAATATTAACTACATAAAAAATACCCATGACATAAATAACCTGAAGATATTGAAACACTGTTAATTATTTTATGAAAGACCAAAATATTTTCCTTGGGATACTTCTTGACCGAATGACTAATCCTAGAATGTAGCTATATTCTTCATGTTAGCTCAGAGTAAAGAGTTAATAACTCAAAGCATCTGTGAAGAAAAATAAATCATTATTCACTCGAATGCTGGTAAAGCTGATAAAGATATCCCCACTTCACGGATGTAGAAGTGTAACTTTCAAAGTTTTAATTAAATATCCTTTATTTTGTAAAGCAACAGATCATCGACAAGACTTCAGTAAGAGCTACGACAAATAGTGAACCAGTCGCATCTGAATCTGGTTTCAGCAATTACCATCAAGGATTAGGTGAGTTGATTTTTTTAATGTTTTAACCCTCTCGTACACGATTTAAAAATAATTATTTTGGAGGGAAATGTCTAAAATAATGTCATGTATTAGTGCTGCACCCTAGTATTGTATTGTAGAACTATTTAGAGTGATCAAGCGAGTCTTGAAGTGATTTACATTAAACAAAATTCAAGGAAAAGTATTATAAACGATTTAGCGACACTTTTACACTGACATATTTTTAATACCTCATATAAGGGTTAAATGTATAAGAGGGTTTTCATATCTAATAGTATCCAAAATTACCTATTAATTTATTGCAAGACTGATAATAAAGAGAACAAATATGTATAGTGGAACCTCAGGTTACAAACTTAATTTGTTACAAACGTAGACTAGTCGTAGTTGTTTGTAAACCAAAATGTTTATTCCTATGGAAATCATTATAAAATTGATAAACCCATTCCAGACCCACCAAAATTGGCCCTTCATTATCTACTTCGTACTTGAAATTCTATACAAAACAATCAAATGCATAGTTATAACTAAAACGGATTTGGAAGTAATAAAACACAAAGAATAAACGCAAATAAACCATATTCCAACTTATCTTACAAAGGGAAAAACAATTTAATTGACTGTTAATTAAATTTAGAAAAATGACAATACTGTACAAAAACAATAAAATATGAACTCAAGTTGCGGTAATGATAATAATTTATTTTTTAGATTTATATTACAGCGTGTAACATTATTATAAAAATAAGGAAGCAAGCATTGCAGTAAAATAAAAACAGGTAATTCGGTGCCCTGCCAGCTAAACTAGTATTTTACTGTATTATACAATACAATGCACATAACATGCAAATAAAACACACTTGCAGTCCACTCTGAGTGAACACTACTGCGGAACTAACGCCCTATCATTTTCCGTACACTGCGGCGGCGGCAGAGCACGTGACTGCTTGTTCGTAAACCAAACTTCAATTGGCAAACCGGGGTATTTTTTCGGCAGGGATATTTTTGTAACCCGAATAGTTCATAACCCGAGGTTCCACTGTATTATAAATGTTACTATGTTGACTCTTAAAATGTCAACGTTAAATCATTATGATTTTTACATTACAAAACTAGGTATGTACTCGTATAACCAATTGAAAAAATTGGTAAGTACAGTTCCATATAAATTTTACATCTTACAAAATTACAACACAAGATTTATTATCACTTTCTCATTATTCACCCAGAAGTCTTCCGAGAACTAATTGAGAACATAAATTAAGCTTAATTAATGGTTCTAGAAAACAGTTTTGATTCTCCGCCCCGGCATCCAGAGGCGGAAGGAATCAGTCAGGTAGCCCACGGAGCTGGAGGGGAACGCACAGAGTTCCAGATGCACGGGCAGCACGGTCCACATAGCTACAAGTTTGGATACGATACAGGAAAAGGGTGATTTGTTATAAATAACTTTTAGTTTAAGCTTTCACAATGTACTTGACATAACATTAATTATAATAAATTAGACTAAAATAGTTTTTAAGCACTGGGCTTCTACCATGACAAATGCGTAGTGATTCTGAAACAATTAGAAAAATACTTAAAATTTTAAAAAATTATTTTAGTTAAATTGTTAAAATATCTAACCATAAATTTACTGTTTTAAATGTGTATATCACTAGCATAAAGTAATATGGCTTTTGCTGAATAGCGGCCACGGCTGGTGTTTTCGTTAAACCTAGGTTACAATGTTGAAAATTTATTATCAAAAAAGGGAAGTGATCTACCACAGTACAGCTTAACCAATTAATGCAAACAAATACCCAATCAGATTTATTCTTAAAATGATTTAAATAATATTGTAATTTATCTATCCGGCGACATGCATGATGTCTAGTAACAGATTATACTGCGGCTCTCGCCGCCCCAGCGATTATTTAAAAGCATGTTTTATATTGTATATTACTACATAATCTGATAGTGGGTGCTGCACGCAACAGAAGATTAATATGTAGAATATCACACAACATATTTGTGGCATGATATACTATAATTAAGTATTAAATAATGAAAATGCTGCAATAGATATTGGTTTTTGAGTAAGAATATTCCTTATGTATGTTTATTTCTGAGAAATAATTAAACAGAATTTACGAATATTAGATATTAGTGCTAGAATTATTCAAATTAATAGTATTTTTAAGAACACATTTTTGTTCCAAAGTTGCATTTTAAGAAAATGGTTCTGTGGTAATAGGTTGCTGTCAACACGTTTCCACAAGAGGTTCAGGTTTAAATCCCGGTAGCAAATATTTTTTTGATAAATAGATTTTTCTGTATGAAAAATCTTTCTAGTTGATTCATTTAATATGATATGATTAATATGATCAAAATAATTAATAATATATTTTTTTAAATTCAATGTTCTATGAACATTTTTATTTGTTAGTTTGAAATGGAAGATACACCTGTGAAATCAAAATTTGTATAGAATTTTAGACATTTCCATTGATTAAATAAATATAAAACAATAATTTCAAACCATACAATTATTGACATTTGCATTCTTCTTTTTGTTTACATTTGATATTGCATAATTATTATTTTACATTGTTTTTTTAATTCAACTTGTTATAATTCAATACGTACATGTTAATTGCAGAAAAAATCGCCAATTTCGATTTGAAGAAAGAGACAATGAAGGATATGTAAAAGGTCACTATGGGTATTACGATAAACATGGAAAACTTCAAGTCGTCAACTACGATGCTCATCCTCAACATGGATTCCATGCAGAAGGATCATTTGGGAAAGTTTAAGGTTTTGAAATTTACTAAGAACATAACATTGTATTAATTCAAAAAGAATTATTAATGAATTTGTTTGATATCTATTGTTTGTAATCAGTCACATTAATAAAGGTGATTTGTTTATATCATATTTAAAATGCCATTATATGATTATACATATTACGATGTATTCTCATGTTTGATAAAGGTTGGACACAAGTCAACAGGGTACGCAAAGGGTTTAAGATTATTTGTGTTCTCACATGAATAATTATGAGAAACTATTACAAATCAATAAATGATTGCATATAAATGATTTTAAACATTAATATTATATAATATAACAAAACATTCTAATGATAAAAATACTTGGTAAAAGCCATTAGATCTTTGAGTTGGAAAAAGCCATTAGATCTTTGAGTTGGAAAAAGCCATTAGATCTTTGAGTTAGATGTATGGCTTAAGTCAGCCAATAGCCATTTTAATTATGATGAATTATACAATATTGAATGAATATTATCATATTTACATTTATATTCAGGAGTAATTGCTTTGATTAAAAGTATTTTAATTCTTGGGAAATACCTTAACAGCACTGACAATCAGCAAATAAAAAATATTGGTAAAATAAATAATGAAAAGAAAAAATATCAGTGCCTTTATTTAGATTTGTAAATTATTTTTTAAAATTTTATTAAGCATATACACACATTCATCCGATTATATTTTCCGGGTCGAAATTAATATAATTTTATTTTAAATATGTCATTTGCTAATATTGTAAAGAAATATAATATGTGGGGATATTTGAAATGCAATAAATTCCCAGAATATTGGTCATTCAGAATATTTTGTTTCGCATTTCCCAGGTTGTTATGTGACTCATTTGACCAAACCAATAGCAGAATCCATCGCTGATAATATCCAGTCTGTTGTCGATAAGTAATATTTTAATTATTAGAATGTTTAAATTATAACCTATTGAGTATGCAATCAAAACAATAAAAAAATTTGACATTCAGAAAAAATATTATTGAGAAAATGTACACCTTATTACACAATTGTTACAGAAAATAATAAAAACAAATATAAACCAATCATAATGTTTCATTTTTCTTTGGTAAGGCACTGTTAATGTTTAAATTTCTTACACACCAGATATACATGTGTGCATACAATAAATGAAAATAAATATAAAAAGAGAGAAGAAAAAAAATGTAATCCAACATTTATAAATCATTTAAATAAATGAAAATTTATTGCTCTGGCACACAGTGCCCTCTACATATTCATAAAGCCATTTTTCTATGTCACCGAGCAAGCCGGAGGCACCCATACGGAATAATTCTGGAGTGAGCCATTCATCTCCCAGCTGCGTCTTCACAAGAGTCAACCAGTTAATGGCGTCCTGACATGTTCGCAAACCACCAGCTGGCTTCAGACCAATCTGTATGAAATAATACATTTTAAAAACTGTTATGGTTATTTTTCCCAAATACATAAATGGAATACTTGTCACATCAATATTCTTACTATTTTTAAACTAAGCTATGAACTTGTGCTGTGAAATAGGATTAACTTGCTGGTCACCCGAGATAAGTGTCTCTCCTCTTACAATATATTCTATATACATATTAATTCAATTTTGATGAATACCTTCTTTCCTGTTTGATAATGGAATTCCATAATAGCCCTACACATAACCAATCCGACTGCTAATGTTGCATTAACACCTTCTTTTCCAGTCGAAGTTTTGATGAAATCACAACCAGCATACATTGATAGCATGGCCGCTTTGTAAACCTAATAAAATTAAAACCAACATTTAGTTATGGAATAGTAATTACAGAAAAAAATACAGTATTAAAATCTTATAGTATTTTAGTGTCAAAATGTTTTGAATATTCTTTCAAAATATTTAAGTGTGAACTTGAAAATTCTGAACAAGTAATGTGGGTAGTGCCCGGTTCACACACTCGATTTTAGTTGATCAACTGACAGTTGAAACAACATTGACTATGTAATGGGAATCCTCTTTTGACAAAGTTGATCAACTTTTTAATAGAATCTAATAAAATTAACTGGCGGTCTACTCATCATTCGAGTTGACATCATTATTGGATCGACACATGTGAACAGCTTGCATTTTATTAATAATAACATTGAATAATTTATATAGCACCATTTTCATAAAAATGTCTTTTCAATGGTGATTATTGTTATATAATTTGCTACGTGCAATGACAGAAGTATTTTTTTTCCTCTTAATTAGGTAAGACGTCTTTGAAGAAAAAACATTATGTTTAAATTTCTCAATCTTTATACCAAATACTGTAAATGGATTTTGCAAAATTGACTAAGCGATATAAAATCAAAATTAAAACTACGATATGCACTTCAGTATCTTCTAATGTCATCTCTCTTAAAAGAGTATTTGATGTTCCTAATTCATTTCACCTTACTATTCATTTGCTAACTGTAAAATGACATTTTTGTATTTTTTATTAAGAAGAACACATGATTATTGTGAAGTGGCAGTTTTTCAAAACATAGTTCTGTCATAGTTTAATACTAATTAAATGTACAGATAAACAGATAAAATCAATTTATAGAAAAAATATTTTTGTTGTAAATTGATTTTGTCTGTATATCTTTCTTATTGATACATTTAATTTGTATTATTTTTTAGTTCATACCTCTAAATATCAGAAATTATCGAGACACACACACTACCAACGTCACCTGATACCACAATCATTAAAAATATTAATTCAATTTAAACTAAAACGTGTGTAAACTTTTAAATTTCATCTTCAATTTCTGTCATTCAATAAAAGTTGATCAACTAAAAGTGAATTGTTTAAATCAGGTATAAATGATGGATTACATGGAGGGATAATCAAGTTGTTTAGGAATCTCTGTAAATTTAAAAACTAAGCAATGCACAGTACTAAGGTTCACTATACTTTTTTGTTTTTTAAAACATGCTTTCAAAATTTTATTAGTAGCCTTATTGCGCATATTGTGAATATAAGTAGGTCCAAATGCATGTAATATAACACAACAATGGATGGCTTTCTCGGACTGCTTACATTAACGAAATAGTCCATTGAACGAATAAGACACAAGAAGTTCAAAGATGGTGCCTTAGAAAATTCCCAACTACAATTCATTATACTATATTATACAAATCTAATAACACAATCAATAAAAAATTGTTATTTTAAATTCTAAATAAATACCACATAATTAAATTTAAAAATTTCTTAGAGATTTTAAATATTTATATAAGAGATTTTAGGAAAAAAACACTATAAGAACTTATGAAGTGTGTGTAGAATAGTTAATGACTCACATTTGTCATTGTGCCCAGTTCACCAATTGCTAAGATAACTTTCATGTGGCTTGTTCCACAAGCTTCACGCATCTGCTGAAGTTCGCTAAATAACAATTTCCATTCACCCGTCAAAACGAGGCTACGATCAATCACCACATCTATTTCAGTAGCACCACTTTCAATAGCAAAAGTTATTTCTCGAAGTCGCGTTTCCAAGCAGTATTGACCGGTAGGAAAGCCTGTGGCCACTGTAAAATAATAACTTTAATTTAATAAAATTAAAACACACTGACATAGAAATAAATTATTGTTAAAATCAAGTAATATTTGCAAACAAAAAAATTACATTTTGTTGTTTGTGTTCTATGTACTGCAATAATAATAAATATCTTTATAAATCATACATTCTATCAAACTCAACCACATTCTCTAACAATTACTAAACATTTATATCCTGAAATTCAATATTTCCAGCGACATGAGTTGAATAATTAACATTACAAATATAAAATGCTTAAATTTATATGCAAATAATTCAATTAATTTTAAAAATGTTTCAGATTATAATATTTTTATTAATATCAATTTTATTTTGACATGCCTTTTCTAGAATGATATTGTATAATAT
This sequence comes from Eubasilissa splendida, assembly GCA_031772225.1. Taxonomy (NCBI): domain Eukaryota; kingdom Metazoa; phylum Arthropoda; class Insecta; order Trichoptera; family Phryganeidae; genus Eubasilissa; species Eubasilissa splendida. Next base: position 44,054,820 of record CM062845.1, read on the forward strand.
CAGAGTGATAAAATACTCAGTAAATACACTTATATTCAAAATTAATCAAAATACAGATAAACTTTAACACTTGAGTTTCAGTCCTTTGGTAAATATTTTTACAAATAATTGTAATTACAGTATAAGAAATGTCTACACATTTATTTACCCGCTGCTATTTGAATTGGAAATGGCAAATTCATAGCCTTTAATGCTTCTGCAGCATCTGAAACTCTCGATGGATACACGCAAACAGCAGCCGTGGTGATTGGCTTCAAATATTGGATGCCGGGATCCTTGTTGACAATGCTTGAGTAATAGTGCAGTGGCAGAGGATTCACCGCCTTAATACAAATACATAAGTAGTGCATAATAAAATAAAAAAATCAATAACATTCAAGTACCATAATTAATTTAATTTAATTAATTTAGTCAATACAAAACATTACTTTTCATCAGAAATCTAGATTAGAATTACTTATTTAATGCTTAAGCTATTAAATATCTACAAAGGCTATATTATAAGTACCCGTGATTAACAACTGATGGCGCCACTGACACAAAATCTGTATACCATTGTTTAATGCCATTATTCAAACGACGCCTGTCAAAATTCCAGACAGATTTATTGAGTAATTTTGTTTTGATAGCTGTTAACTGAAAGTAGGCAAGTTTGTGTTTGTTTGCAACCATGGAAAAAGAGGAATATCGGTCAGTGATTCAATTCCTTTTTTATTGGATGGGAAGATGTGTGAAGAAATCAAAGTGAAGTCGCATGCCGTTTATAAGAACCACGCACCTTCGATGATTACTTATCAGATACATCTGTTTTTTAATGAAGAGCGCCCATTGATGTGACTATGGAGAATATGGTCAACAAAATCCATCCATTATCGTATTAGCAGACGGCCAGGTGAAGATCAAAGAGATTGCTGACATTGTAAACGTCTCAATTGATTGTGTACAAAATATCCTACACAAAAAATTGGGCCATGAGAAAGCTATCGGCGAGATGGGTGCCACATTTGCTCACAGTCAAACAAAAACGGAATCGCATGACAAATTCGGAGCACTGTTTGGACATGTCTAAGCGCAATCTGAAAAGTTTCTGCGACATTTTGTGACTGTTGACAAAACATGGATCCATTACTAAACGCCAGAAATGAAAGAACAGTCAAAACAGTAGATAAACCTGCTCAAAAGCCAAAAACGATTCCATCGGCCGGAAATGTCATGGCCACCATTTTATGGGATTCGCGAGGCGTCATCTATTTGGACTTGTGACTATTTAAAGAAGGGAAGGACAATCACGGGACAGTGCTACACTGATTTATTGGGCTGATTCGACGCTGAATTAATAAGAAAACGCCCACATTTGGCAAAGAAAAAAGTACTCTTTCACTATGACAACGCACCAGCTCACTCGTCCGTAATTGACACATCAAATTGGTTGAATTACACTACAAATTGCGGCCTCATCCACTCTAATCTCCAGATTTTGTTATTTTGTCAAACATAAAAAAATGTCTTGACGGAAAGTGGTTCATATAAAACAAGGTCATAGCCGAAATAGAGACCTATTTTGCTGAGTTTGACAAATTATATTTTTTTGGACTAAGTGTATCGAGCTGAAAGGATGCCATGTTGAGAAATAAATAAATTTAAAGAAATTAAAAATGCATTTTCTTCCCTAACACAAGTTTACTTATCATTCATCCCTTTTATACTACAATTTAAAAAATCAACCTTATAGCACAATCTTCGAACATTTCCCTTTGTATCATCTCCAGCTAAAGTTGTCAGATCAATGCACGTTATAGCCTTCAATAGCCAGGTAGCTCTGTTTTGTTTATTTATAACAGCGAAAGATGATAAAATTTCTTTAATTTTTTCTTCAACATTGTATAGGTGAATGCTAACATTATCGACCCACTTGTAATCTATTAAAAAAATAACAATAAATCAACAATCATTTCAGAAGCGAACAATATTAGTGGAATCATTTACTCAGCTCATGAGTATGACAAATCAAGGCATATTTTGATTTGCCGTAGTTTTAAAATACACCAATAACAATAGATATATAAAATTGTGAAATTGAACAACTAAGAAATATGGAAAGACATCACTAGTATTTTTCAAGCTAAGCGTTTATGCAAAATGAAAAATATAACTACCTTGGTAGTTTATCAGGATGACGAAACCTCTGAATTTTCAGTTATTAGACTGAACAAGTACTTTAATCTTTCAAGACAAAATATGATTAAAGATGAAGTTTTATTATGTTTAACATTTAATTTATGTGAATCTCAACACCTAGCCTAATTAATTTTAGCAATAATTGTGATTTCAATATAATTTCATGTAAAGACGTGTTTATGAGGTTCAAACTCCTCTTAATTTTATTATAAATTGCATTCGAATATTTGACCAAGTTTCAATATTCACAGTATACTTAATATTTGAAAAAAATTAAAGTGATTCACTCAAAATGAAGGATACCAATCAAGGTAGATTTCAGAACGGAATGATTTATATTTCTTACAGTTTTCTTCTATTAAAATATGGAGATTTTCTATGCTTCTTTCCTAATAGGGCGAATTAAGAAAGTGTGAAACTAATATAATTACAATTAATATTACTTTACGGCTTAATTTACTTAATTACTCAGAAATAAATAAAAATTAAATGCTAACCGAATGTCGATATTGCTGTGTCCAACTCAACCATTGCAAGTAAATGTAGGTATGTACTAGGTACTTAACACCTCGACAATAATAATAAACGAAACTTTTGTATGGTTTAAAAAATCACAAAAACCGCAGAATTTCCATTAAATTTAGTTTATCCTTCCATTAAAAAATATGTATTAATACAAAATACAAGTATATGGTATACATATACAGTGTACACGTTAACGTACGAATACAAAGTACATACGTATATGTATATCTAAGTATATATATCTAATAGCTGGTACATCACATCTGTGGTAGCTGACATCTGACATTTCTTGATATAATGTAAGAGATAACAATATTGGCTCATAGATAAAAATTGGCTCGATTAGAGGAGGCCAGGATAACCAAGGATAACTGTCAAAAACAACCTATGGCCATACTTGGGTTAGTCCATAGATAAGAAAATAAATAGTCCAGATTAGGCCTTGCACGCAATGCGATTTTTTACCGCCGCAGTTTTTTACAAAACTGTACACCAACATGCATTGCGATTTTAAACCGCATATTTTTAATTAATTACTTTAATTTTTAACTTTGGTAAGAAGTGAATTAAAAAATAAGGTAAAGAGTTAGTATTTTCATTTTGTGCTAACAATTTATTGCATTTAAATAGATTAGAGAAAACTCGTTAACTGTGGTGGAGCTCAACAATAAAGTGGCTTGGCTCTCTACAAACTAAAGGTCTTCAGTCCCCCATAATACTGGTTAACTAATGAGATTTTACTGAATTTGAAAAAAGGAAAATGTTAAATGGATGCTAAAAACTATATTACAGGGATATACTACAAAACACCTTTCCAAATAATATAACAATATTGATAATCTGGTATCAAAAACGTTAAAGAGACTTTTAAATGTAAATTTCTTTGACAATTTAAACGTTCATTGTAAAGAAACGCATCCTCTAGATAATCACCAACTGGAATTGTTGAGAGCTGTGCTGGATAGATATTTGTCTATTGAGTAAGGTATCTTACAAAATTATCAAATATGAAACCTACCAAAAAGCAGTAATACAATAAATTGGTAATTTTTAGTGGTAACTAGTAAATGAAATGGAAAATCACATTTATTAATTTATTGTAATTATCTCATACTTTAAATACTACTTATCTCTACTTTTCAATACAAGAATCGTATTTCTGGTGTGCACGTACACTGTTAGTGTAAAAATTAGTATGTGAATTAGATTAGGTATTCGGCGTTAAATAATTTAATGGCGTTCTTTTTTTTCCAGTTTGAAATTTGAGAAATTCTTCGTAAATCACATAGTACTTATTTTTCAGAAACATTAGCCGTACTTTTGTTTCCGTAACTGCCCACTTCTCAGCAAATCTAATCCTGTTTAATTTAGTAACGAATCCCCACAAACTTGGCCGTATTCATTAATCTCGTAAATTCAGTAAATAAAAATATATAACGAATTTTAACGTTACATTATCTTTGACGATTTTAAAACATTAATACACAGATACAATAAGACCTGACTTCAAAATTTATCTCAGAACAACGGGATAGTTCGACTCCCTTGATAAATACCTTTACTTGAAACCTACCAAGTAACTAATAGTACCTACTGAGACCACTTTGGTGATCCTACGAGACAATTTTCACAATTTCGGTGTTAATTAATCACTACGGATGTGTTACTAAGATGTAATAATTTTAATTAATTACATAGAGATTTTACTTACGTGTGGTGTGTTTTGGGGAAAGCTCTATAAAAAACATTTTTCTTTTTGTGAGTCGCAAGGTCAAAATACAATTATATAATTACTTAAAATTATGATTTTATTTCAGTGTACCGAGTTTAATTATAGTTACATGTCACTTAAATATTTCATTTTAAATGTACCGTTATAGTTCTATTATGTGGTCGGGTTGCCTGGTATATTGTTTATCTCTTTGCGCGATCCCTATTGTTTTCACTCCACCGTTAAGGCTACCATTATCTTATATTCACTGGTTCACTTCACTGGTATTTCACAATCTTAAATATTACATTTAAGAACCTGAGTTCGATTTCTAGGGCCCTAGGTACACAGTTTTATATTTTATCATAAATATTTATTAGACCTCCTTTTCCGTTTGCGAGTTTTGAAAATGTTCCTAATGGCCGACTGTTAGTGTATAGCCTATGGTTAAATTGTTATATAATTATAATAATAATGTATTTATTCCAAGTTTTTTTTAACCCGATTCGCCATAGAGATAATACATATTATGGTATACATTAACGTTATGAAATAAATATAATGCTATGAAAAAGAAAACCAAGAAAAATATTAATAAATAAATAAAAAGTTAATAAAAAGTAAAAAGTTCACACATATATACATGTATGTAAAATATATGTAGCTATTCTGTAGGCGTTGCCATTCTCTGGTCAGGGAAGCAGCTTTCCATGAGAGCGCCGCTTGCACCAGAGAGTTGGTGCTGAGTGCTGAGTGCTGAGCTCCAGCCGCAGCTTTACGCCCGCATATAGTATGTATCATATATTTAAGTTGTTTTGGTAGTTTTTAGTAAAATTATTCATTTGAAATCGTATTATTTCACATTTAAATTATAATTTTTAATCGATTGCATAGCAAAATTTATATACCATCATTATGTTCATTCAACGTCCACTTCGTCATCATAGAAACCAAAATATTACGCACCATGAAAACCAATTATTCCTTTTTACGTAGCTGCAGCAGTAGTGTTTTATAAAAAAAATATTTTTTAAATTTTTGTATGGAATGCGAAGACCATTTTTTTGTGTTACGGAAAAACTCAAACCATTTATCCGAATTTAAGAGAAGCGTCCACACATCTGCCCAAGTGGATATTGATGATTGGTTGGAAAATAGAACAATTCGCTTGACACATTATCTTTCTACTATTTATGTATGCAATTTTGTAAATAGTAATTTTAACGAGCGATATCACGAAGACATTCCGGAAGAATTTTCTTTATTCATCATTCACATCGGTCCCTCATGACTGAGGATTGCGATCTCCCGCCTCTTAACTATGCTCCTCCACTTTTCTCGGCAACCTTAGAATATCTTAGGGCTGTTGCCAGAGAAGAGCCTACTGCATTTTCCACTTGGTCGGTCTAATGGGTGGGAGATATTCTTCTTCCTCTTCGTCCTTCGATGAGGCTCACCACAACAAGCTTCTCCAAGCAATATTCCCTTCTCGCAAGATACCCAAAAAATTTAAGAATTCGTCTCAGTCAAATGGTTGAGTCTTTCCTTGATGTTCAGTTTCTACAGAAAGGATATATTCGTACGTCTCACCATGGTATGCGCAACATGTGTTTCCAGTACCACATCTCAAAGGCATCAATCCGTCTTCTCGCCCTTGCTTTTAGAGTCAATAATTCCACACCATAAAAAAATATAAAATGCACCAAAGACTGTACAAGCCTGACCTTCGTTGTCTTTCTAATTTTCATTATTTCTTTACATTTTTATGTCAAAACTCAATTTAAAGTCAATCGTCGAATTTAAAAACTGGCGGATCTATGTATAAACCTTGTATATGTATGTTATTTAACTCAATCTTGTTTTACTATTTTTGCTCTTATACTTTGAACACTATATTTTAACTTTGTGTAATATACTCGTATACGTTATTCATCTCAATCTTTTATTTTTATAAATTGAACATAATACTTTTAGTGTAATTTGTTTGTTTTATATATTACTACTTACTATAACGGAGAAGCACTGTCTGCTATAATACAGTAAAATACTAGTGTAGCGGGCAGGGAATTACATCCTCTTACTCTGCTGCAATGTTTTATCCATATTTTATAACAATATAACACACTGTAGTATGAATCTAAATAAAATATATTTCTTATTTGTTTCACAAATGTCTTAATTTAACATTTTAAAGATAAGGTAAACGCAGTGAGTGGTGTCACTATGCTAATGCAGCCGATGCGGCGATAGATAGACTCGAACGTCCGCACTCTACAATCCATTTGGCATCGATTATTTTTGCGAGTATCGATAAATTTGTCAATGTTAATATGAAACGATAATATCTAAAATCGGCCACAGCACGAAATTGAATTATAACATTGTTTTAAATCCTTACTCACGTACGTTATAAAAATATATGTATATATACCGTAGCAGAGCCCCGCTAATGTATTGAGTTAGAAACCAAACCATCGCTGTAAATCGAAAATTGCATTAAAGCAAAGCAAGTATTTTTTAAATTGCAGGTACATATAAATACCTACAAACACTTTTTCATGTTTTAGTATAAAACACATAATTGAAACAATCTCAGGTATTGTTTCTATAATATTTTATACTGATCCTTTCATCCATACTCGCAAGTTTAAAAAATCTTACGCGTGATTCAATTTATGTGGGACTCCTGCTGTTTGCATTTAGTATACAGAATTTCTAATAAATTATCTTAAAAATCAGTAGTTATATCCATTTAAATTGTCTTAGAAAAATTCATGTCCATCGTAGAACTTTCAGTTTCATTTTAATAAATTATGAGACCTCTTCATGATGTCTTCACGTCACAAAGACCCAACATCAACTATTTGTATAAAATTATAAACAGTCACTTTAACTTGTAATTTGCAAAACAACAATACGAAAAGACCCGCACAATTAATTTGTTTTTATTTCCATAAACGTTTTATTTAGAGACTAGTCGTTAGTGAAGGTCAACTGAATGTAAATTCACTCATGAATGACCCATCTCAAGGTACTTTTAGTTAAAGTAAAAGAATAAGAACATAAGCATGTATATTTAGGGGTTAGGTAGGTGGTTACATGAAACGTGCGATTGGTTGGTAGTTCGATTGTTGGTAGAGTAGAAACAAAACAGGAAATGGCGGCATTTGGTCTCGACCTCGCCCGGCTCTCGAGCGCCGGGCGAGATCCGGTGTTACAGAGCAGTGGATCGGAAGATGTCGTCGGTGAGCAATCGGGCCAGAGGCCAGACCATGGCCAGACTATGACGGTAGGTATTTAATACAGATGTCGCTGGTATCGTTGCCATATATATAAGATAATATAGACATCTAGTATTATTATCTTATATATACATATAAGACAGAATATCTGTCTGTCGGTCTGCGCAAAATAAAAGCGCCCTTCCTCTAGCCATTCACCCCCTTACACCGATGTAAATGTGTATAATGTTGAATGTAATATTCTAAATAATTCATAGTTGCTCTTTGGGATCTAACGCAAAATATAGGCACTCTCTTTCTCTCTTTCCCTTGGTCACGCTCTTGAGATATATGTATATATATATATGTATGTAATAAATTGAATGCCATCCGAATTTTATTAAATTGCACTCTAGGATCTTGATGCAAATAAAGTCACCTCGCCCCACTCCATAGATAAGATATAAGCGTATTAAACTGTATTATGTATCTGTACTGTACAAATGTATTTACACTGTACAGTGGTCAGGATTCCCCTATGCACGCAGCTGAACGATCAATCGATGACGCCATACCCATAGTCACAAGTGAAATGATTACTCGTGCAATTAAAGCTATAAAAACTGGAAAATCACCTGGACATGATTATCTCAGTATTGAGCATCTAAGAAATGCAGGAGAGTATCTATCCACGCTCCTGGCGACATTGTTCAGTAACATGATCAAGCCTCTATACATACCTGCGAATATGACGAAAGCTATTATTGTACCTATATTAAAGTCGAAACAACTGGATATATCGTCTCCCAAAAACTATAGGCCGATATCGCTAGCCACTATAATGGCAAAACGTTTTGAAAGAATCGTTATGGATCAGATTTCAATAAACATGAACACTAGAGACAACCAAATGGGATTCAAAAAGAATCTGTCTACTCACAATGTGATCTTTGTGGTAAAGAAAATTGTGGACTATTTTAAAAGTCGAAAAATTACGATATACGCGTGCTTTCTAGATTTGAGCGAAACCTTTGACCGTGTCAGATATGACAAATTATGGACAAAACTGCGCGTGCGAAACGTTTCCCAATCAGTTTTAGATATACTTGACAGGTGGCACAGGCAGCAAGAGAAGTGCGGTGGGAAGGCGCTGACTCCGAGTCATTTTACCTGCGCACTGGGGTGAGGCAGGGCAGGTGCACGTCGCCAATCCTCTTCAATAGCAATACTAGCAAGTAACGTATAACCGTCTCTGAATTCAGTACAACTCATACAGAATATTGTTTGGATCGGCGCATTATTGCAGCGCATCTACAATGTTTACCGAAGGCCGTATACATGGATTCGTTCCGCTTCTGAGACATCGAGTTGCGGGCGTAAATATATGGCTGGAGCTCAGCACCAACTTTCTGGTGCAAGCGGCTCTATCATGGAAAGCTGGTTTTTTGTCCAGAGAATGGCAACGCCTACATAATAGCTACATATACAACTGACTGAAGTAGTTATATATATAATATTTATATTTTGTGTGTACATGTGTGAACTTTTTACTTTTTATTTACTTTTTTTTTTATTTATTAATATTTTCCTTGGTTTTCTTTTTCATAGCATTATATTTATTTCATAACTTTAATGTATAACATAATATGTATTATCTCTATGGCGAATCGGATTAAAAAAAACCTGATCACGCTGGAATAAACACATTATTATTATTATTATATACATAAAAAATTTAAGAACTACAGCGACTAATTGACAGCCCACAGACGGGGTGTTTCTCGAGAAGATATCGAAAGAGGAGCACTTCAGCGTGAGGCGGATCGCTTTCTTTTCCTTTGCTTCCCACCCTTGCCCACTCTTAATTCAATAACATACCACTATGTATTGTTATAAATATGATGTATTAATATGTTAGAACATGTTATATTTCCAAGCTGTGTATATCTACCGATAAATAAATATTGATTCTGCCTTGTGATCTTGTTAATATTACAAAACTACTAACATTTATAGAAAAGCAACCTGTATCGGGGAAGAATATTAGGATCTCAGGCCTATCCTTTTTTACTAAATTTTAAGTGTACAATATTACCTTAATACAATTGGAAAATACTATTTATAGCTGTTATACATTGTAAACTTTCAAAACAAATTCAATTTTCTGTTTTGAATGTAAAGATTTTATCTCATGAAAGGACGTTTTTCCTCAAAAATTTGAATTCCCGCCACTATTTGCCCTAGATCACGTGATCTCTAATACAAATTGTATCGTGCAAATCTGCAATGCGGTGCGCTCATAGATAAGGTCTGCTCGAAGACGCGGTCTATTAGTATTATGCCTATAGAAAATATGTAACAAGTAATAATGTATATCCTTTATCTATGGTAATAATCTAAAATTTAATTGAGGTTAGGACCGGTAGCTCTATTTTATAATCGGCGTATATATTATACGAGTTTGTTTTATTGAATAACTCCTATATGATTTTTAACGTACTTACTAATTAATATCTTGTATAATTACGTACATCAGAAATGGCTGGTGTGTGTGAAATCCGCAAAGAATTTGTTATTACGGAAGTAAATCGTAATAGTGGATCAAAATGCAGTAACAATACTAAAACTGAATACACCGTCGAAGAGACTTCCGTTCAGGGAAACCCTATACAAGATATCTGTTCACCGGCAAAAAAAATAAAAATTTCTACACATGAAGGAATGGTTGACCATGTTTCTGAGTCTGCCGATCGTCGGTCGAAACAGAAACCTAGGGGTCAAAATAAAAGCCGCCCCAAACAAATTCGAGAGGCTCCAGAGCTGCGCCCCTGCCCTTCCATCATCAATACTCACCAAGGGGCTTCTCCGGAACCTTGCCGATACAATGGTTGCAAGTTTATTCACGATCCTTTGGAGTTTTTAAAAAATAAACCCAAAGATATATTGAGCGACAATGAAACGTGTTATATCTATGAACTGAAAGGTGAATGTCCTTGGGGATTATCTTGTCGTTATGGTTCTCAGCACATTTTGCCTAATGGACAAAATATTGTTAATTTTGAAAAATTGGCTAATTGGAAAGATCATAAATTAAATGTAGTATCTTTCGATGTGCTTACAAAGTTGCAAAAAAAGAAATATGATTTAACCAGGGCTGAGAATATGGTAAATGATATGAAACAAGACCAAATATCAAATAATGCTTCGCCAGAAATAGCAGAGAGCCAAATTATCCAAGCTAAAGATCACATGCAGGTGTGCAAGAACTCTGAGCCTGGTTTTTCTTTAAGTAACATAAATCCTACAACTGAAAGTGTAATTAATTCTGGTCCAGTTTCAGATGAGGATATAGTGACAACTCGGTTAAACGAGAAGAAGCAAATTGACTGGAAAAACAAATTGTACCTCGGACCTTTGACAACATTAGGTAATTTACCCTTTCGACGCATTTGTAAAGAGTTTGGAGCAGACATAACGTGCGGAGAAATGGCATTATGTGAATCTTTATTAAAAGGGACTAAGCAAGAATGGGCTTTGGTGAGACGTCACGAAACTGAAGATGTTTTTGGGGTTCAAATTTGTGGCAACAATCCATATTCTATATCCAAAACAGCCTTACTATTGCAGCAAGAAATATCTGTAGATTTTATTGATCTTAATTTAGGATGTCCGATAGATCTTGTTTATAAAAAAGGAGGTGGATGTGGATTACTGCTCAGAGCAAAAAGTTTGCAGACATCAGTCAGTTGTGCTTCTAAATTACTATCAATTCCATTTACAATAAAAACTCGAACAGGAGTGTACCAAGACACGAAAATAGCGCACCGTCTGGCACCTAAATTTGCAGATTGGGGAGTGTCTATGATGACTATTCACGGAAGGTCTAGAGAGCAGCGTTATACAAAGTCTGCCGATTGGAAATATATTAATGAATGCGCTAAAGAGGCGAAACCTTGTCCTGTGTTTGGGAATGGCGATATTCTATCGTACGAGGACTATAAGAAATGCCTCGAAACTGCACCCGATATTACGGGAGTTATGATTGGTCGCGGAGCGCTGATTAAACCTTGGATCTTTAATGAAATCAAAGAACAGAAACTTTGGGACATAAGAAGCTCTGAAAGATTTGACATTTTAAAGAAGTTCACCAATTATGGTCTCGAGCATTGGGGTTCCGATACGAAGGGAATTGAAAATACCCGTCGGTTTTTACTAGAATGGCTTTCATTCCTTCATCGCTATGTGCCAGTTGGTTTACTGGAGAGGCCTCCCCAACATATTAATGAACGACCACCATATTACAGAGGAAGAGACGACTTGGAAACAATGATGGCTTCATCCAACTGCGCAGATTGGATCACAATAAGTGAAATGCTTGTTGGACCTGTTCCTGATGGTTTTCAATTTTTACCTAAACATAAAGCTAATTCATACCAATAAACTATTTATGGTTTGTATATATATAAATTATTAAATAAATGATTAAAAATGAACACATTTTTATTTTTTATTCTTTAATAGATACAATGTTTCATATGTTTAAAACAAAAAAGATTGTACATTGTTGCCACCTCATTGGGGTATGTGCCAAACTAAGTCAACATTGAGGATTCATATCTGTTGAGAGAATCTTCTCTGGCCAAAAGCATATTTTACTACCTCCGCACGCCTCTAACCAAAATTTATTTAGTCATTCAGAAATTATTCACATTTGCTTTTTAACTAAGTTCCATATGAGCTGTTTGTTTAAAATATTGATTAATTCAATCCAACAAATCGGGACGTGACACTAGCATTTTAGGTGAATATTGTACATATTTACCTAGTTCAAATGTTATTCTTAAAAAAATGACAGATAATTTAAAAAAAATAGTCTTTAGAATTAAATATTATTCCTATTTTGAAGAACCGTATCATAAATATATACATTTGTCACTTATCTGACTTTCATTCACACATCCTTATATGCAATGTTAGGTGATAAACTGAGTATTCTAAAAGATGTCCAGCGGAAAAATTCTCATAAACCATCAGGGTGAGGTAAGTGGGAGGGGTATTGTTTGACGTGCGTGATTTGCCAGTCGCGATGAGTCATCGGTCGGGAGCGCACCGCGCGTTTGAGGTTGAGCAATATTTAAAGTGCGGTGATTTATTGGATTGTGCGTGTTGCGCTTTTTCTACTCATTTTAATATTTGACGAATAAGTGATGGGTCAAGCACGCAACTTATCTGGTGTTGGGTTCAAAGGTTCAGACAAGAAGGAACAATGGTTAACCAAACTTCTCCGGGACCATCAACGTCAGCAGCGATGCCAGAAGATGTGGCTCAAGATTGACATGAAATTATGCACAATCTGCGTAAATTGTTTACTGACGAAGCACATTTTCATATCGATGGCATGTTAATAAACAGAACACGAGATACTGGTGCCCCGACAACTCAAGGGAACACCATCAAAAAGTTTGCATTGTCCGAAAACGACAGTGCGGTGTGCAATTTCTACCTATGGGATAATTGGCCCTTAATTTTTTAACCAGCGATAAACGGTCACTGCTGACGTGTATTGCCGAATGATCGACAAATTTTTGGTACCGCAACTGCAGCTTTTTCCCGAGTTTAACAACAGAACACAATTTCAGCAAGATGGGGCCACTCCACACACAGCTAGTTTCAATGGAGAAGCTGAGGGGAATTTTTCCCAATAAATTAATCAGTAAGCATGGAGACATACCCTGGGCACCTCGATCACCGGACCTTACACCGTGTGACTTTTATTTGTGGGGATACCTTATGTCGAGAGTTTATAGAAACAATTCTCGAACAATTCAGGCCCTACAAGAAAATGTCCGTTGTGAAGTTGCTGCCATTGAACCAACGCTTTGCTCTCGCGTGTTTGTAAATTTAAGAGTTCGATTGCAAGAGTGTGTTGAGTGAAATGGACGGCATTTAAACAATATTGTTTATAAAATGTAAAATCCGCATCGTTAAACTCCATTTTGCATAAATAAAATATGAGAATAACATTGTAGTTTTTTTAAATTTAATATTAAACTTTATATAATAAAAAGATTGTTATGTATGAAATTGGTTTGAAATATTACGATTTACGATGTTTGCGCAGTATGATACATGTGCATTCACTACCTACCACTACTAAGCCAATGACAGAGTTAACACGTCTCTGAGGATATGGCTATTCAGGACGTTCAAGATTTATTGATAAAATAAGAAATTGGCGAAGTGGATTTGCTGAAAATAGCTTCAGAAGTTGTACATCAAATCGATTTTGAGAGAAAGAGCAGTGATGAAGATTAAGATAAATTAACTAACTAAGAAATTACAGGAAGCCAAAAAACCTAAAATAATTTTCCTTGAATGCTGACCCATCCGCCTTACATTCAAAAGCGAGCTGCAAAATTGCCTGTCTCCATACCAGGAAATGCACAATGAGTTTGTAAGGAACAGCAAGCAATCCAAAATTACATACTTTAAGGAAGGCAGAAGGCGCAAATAATGAAAAGGATTCAGAGTGAAGATGATATTCAACAGAAAAAATGTTTACGTTTAATTGTATCGAGCAGTGATGAGGAGAAAATTAAAATTATTATTTGTATTGTTTGGCACATACATATGTTAAATTTTTAATGAAATTAAAGTTGCTTGGATTGATTTAAAAAAAAATGTTTTTCATAAGTTTTCGGAACCTAATCCCTCTTTTTGTACTGGCTCTGATATAACACAGCATTTTCTAGGAACTTATCTACCGTGTTATCGGAGGGTTACCTGTAGGTTCTAGTATATTGCAAATATTTCATATAAATTTTAAGTGGCAGTATTTAAAAAAATATTGTATTCTATTATGTTGTACTGAACACAAGTAAAATGACTTATTTTTTTAGATACAGTACTTTAGATAGAAGGGATCGATATGTGTATTGCAGTAATATATCATTTTAATTATGTAAAAATATCTCTACTTTTTCCTCTATGTGATTAAGATTTCTTTGGTTTCTTTATATTTTTATGATACATATAAAAAATTCTGTTTTCATTAAAATATAGTTGATATTTTGAGATCTGATATACACTACCGGCCATAAGTTTTGCCCACTTACAAAATGTTTTTAATGTATCAAAACAAAACTAAAATGAATTTTGTGCTAATACATTTATTAAATATATGTAAAATAACAAATTATAATCATCGAAAGAAAAGAAAAACACTATATTTTCGATTCATCAATATGTTCACCCTTTTTTTGACAGGTTTATGTAAAGTCTCTTATATTCCATTATTCCTGTAATAATTCCCACAGATGGTGTTTCGATGTAGGACAGACTTGTCAGATCCAGTTATCCAGTCATCCTGTAGTCAGTTCTGTAGGGTTTAAATTCGAAGATTGAGAGGGCCAACACATCACAGAACATTTCTTTGCATCTTCAATTTGTTTCAAATAAGCTTTGCATATTTTGGATGAATGTTTAGGATCATTATCCTATTGGAAAATGAACCCGCGACCAATTACGCGAGTTCCTGATGGCAACATATTTCCTTCCAAATTTTTTTTATAACATTCTTTGTTGAGAATTTCTTCAATCTTGACAATATCCCCAATACGTGATCCACCAAAACAACCCTATACCATTACAGAACCCTCACCATGTTTTACCGAAGGCACTACACACTGATCAGACAAGCGCTCCCCCTCAGGTTTGAGCCGGTTCATATTTATTTGGGATGCAATTTCTGGTGCAGTCAAGCGCCTGTTGCGCTTGCTCCTAATCACTATGCTCCAATCTTCCGCCAAACTGGCAATTTTCGGTCGACTGGTGCGCTTTTTATCTATAACACTTTTGTTATCCTTGTACTTTTTTACATTCACTGTTCGCCTTCATATTTTTAATTCCCGTACAATTTTTCTATTTGATGATAAGATATTATCAAGCAACGGATTTCAGTAGAAAGTTCTTTGGTTTTTGCCATAATAAATATTATAAAATTTTTAAGAGCTCTTAATATCATTGTAATGTTAAATGTTTTCACCACAAAATCTGGGAGTAAACTAAACATAAATGGTGTAAAATAATTAAAAAGAGGTATATGTAAAATAAATGTCCTGATATGTATATCAAAAGAAATGATCAAAATAACTTCTCAGAATTTTACAATGTCATAAACCCCTCAAGGTCCTAAACCTACCTTTCTACCTGATATTGTTATGACCCAAGTACAAACAATCTAATTCTCTGCAAATATGATGAATTTGGGTGACAACTGTTAGTATGCATTATACAGATACTAATTTCAAATACAGTATTGCAAAATTTTTACGCAAGCAAGTAGTTTCGGCTAATAGAAGTGTTCGAGTATGAACGATTCGTTCTTTTTGAACGACTCTTTGTAAAGAACGAAAAGAATCGGCTCCGTTGTCCCGAAAGAATCGATTCTTTTGATTCTTTCGGCTCCTCGGCTCCGAGTTCGAGACCGAGTCTGATTCCGAACCGAGTCCTTTCAGAGTATGTGCGTGTGGACATCGGCGAATATCGATGTGTAGTCTGTACATCTGTATTAGTGATTCACACATTTTGCTTCAACCGTTTAATTTTAGCATGTGTGTGTGCGGGCACCAGCGTATATGGACGCATTAGCCATTTTCTAGTATTGCTTAATCTCTATTCATTTACGTTTTTTAGTGTTTTTGATATTATACTCAACAAATTATACAACTTTTAAATTTATATATTTTATTTTCTAATAATTCTTTTTTAAGTTTTATCTAAATTTAATAAGAATACATTTTAATACATTACATAATGTGTGTTTATAATATTATTAATGTTGTTTGAATGTGTTTTATACAAAATATACTGTTTTCTTTTCTTAATATTTGTATACGTTCAATTTTTCAAATGACTTCTAATTTGTTTTATGTATTCATTTGTATTTTATAGTATTCTTTTGATTTTAAATGTGTTCTATGTGACTTATTTGTTCTGTTTTATTTTGAACAATATAATTTTAGCAAAAGGTTATGTTATTTTTGTATTTTTGTTGATTGTCTTTTTACTATATTTATACTATTTTATTTTAGAAATAAAATGTACTTTTTTGTATGTTGTTATTTTTTTATTCGGTGTTTGTTATTATTTTCATTAAAATAATTTATTTTCCATTTTAAGGGTTATTTTATATTTGTCAGATTATTTTAGTTTAGTTCATATTGTTTTTTTATTATGATGGGAAGCTTAGTAACTTAGGGAATTTTAGATAGCGTTTGAATTTTATGTAATTATCCTTGTTTGATAGAAAAATATTTTAATTTTATTAATTTGTTCCTTTTTTGGACATGGGTTTTACATTTTGCGAATGAACTATAATAATACTTAAAATGGTGTTCTATCGAATTAATACAAAACAATATTTAAACCACTAAACGTTTTAAATCATTTGCTTTTTACGACCAAACCAAGAAAATTGCACTCGTTTTGTATTGGAATAAAAACAGAACAAACATATTTTAAAATCTAAGAAGATTTATCCGGAATCGTTAGTCGTATTCACTTCTACTATCTACTGTCATAACACATAAAACACGCAGGAGAGCCGCTGACTCACTGAATCGAATCATTTGTATAACCCGATTCACAACTACTCGACAACTCGAGTATTTGAGTCATCGTTCAAAGTAACGAATCAAAAGAATCGGTTCTTTTCAATCGGGTAGCTCGAAGATCCGATTCCGTGAGAAGAATCATAAACAACACCTCTATCGGCTAATATAAAACATATTTTATAAGTGGGAAAATACTTATGGCCGATAGTGTAGGTACATATATGACGATATATTTTTATAAAGGCTTGTACTTATTGGATGAGTGTTTTTAAAGATTTTTAATTTAGTATTTTAAATAGATGGTCAATATTTATAATAAAATATATTAGTTTGTGATAAAATGTTCAGTACAAAATATAACAATTTATCAGTATTTTAAAGTCCAGTATTTGTGATAATTTATGAGTATGTAATAAAATTGTATAATTAGTATCACACTAATGGGTATAAAATAAAACAATTTGTCAGTATTTCAAATAGATGGTCTGTTTTTAGAATAAAAGATCAGTCTATAATAACCCAACCTAAATGTACTGAAATAAAAAAGTTTTACTGCAATTTTATTGCTGACCAAAAATCTAAATTTAATCGACCAAAAGTTTGATTTGTTAATGATTAATTATATACTGACCGTTTATTTTATAATTATCTAGGGCCCAAGGAAAGTTCACGTTTTGAAAATTTCCAAGCAAGGACGTAAACTATTATAAAATGTACGGGTTATATGTATTATACCAATTGACCAAAATGAATGGAAAGTATGCGAAAACCAATATCAACCTTGTGTTTTTCAAGACTATGATAACAAAGTATACACATATAAAGTAACTCTTACAGTTGCAAAAACATTACTTGAACTCTGTGAAAGCCGAGATAATGTTGACTATAGTGAAGTGTTGCAAATTTGCAGGCGTATAATAAATATGAAATAAAAAATAAGCTACAAAAAAAGCAAACCAAAATCAAGGACTTTCTATGAAAGTAATAATTAATATGTTCAGTTTTATTTATATTATATTTATTTAATTTATATTATATTTAGGTTTATCATATATGTATGTCTATGTTTTTACAGATGATTTTCCATGTTTAATTCAATACAACCATGTTTTTCAATTATCCAGGAAAGAGTGTCCCCCAATTACCACAAATAGATGCTCTATTGTACATATTTACAATGTATTAATAAAAAAATTGACCAAATAAACAGAAGCGATTAATAACCAAGCATATTATTAGTAATGAAGTGCAGTAATTTTATATATATTCTTATTTAATTTAATTTTATACAAGATTGTATTTCACTCTTATGTTACAATGAGGATGATAATATATGAATAAACCAAAGAGATTTATCTAGAGAGTTGAACTATCCCATTGTTCTGAGATAAATTTTGAAGTCAGGTCTTATCATATGTAAGAAGGCCATTCGGTTGTTCGGCAATGATCAACAGTTCTCGAAAATACTCAAACGTAAAGTGTGTTACTTATAATAATACCATAAGTCAATTTTCACAACTATATAACTAATTACGTAAATTTATTTTATTTTCTCACTAATTTTGTTTATTTATTAAGGTCGATACTTACATTGTGTTTTGTTTGTTTCAAAATGTTGCGTTGTCATTCTTTGAGATGTTTTTAATTGTTTTAAAATCGTTAAAGATAATGTTATGTTAAAATTCGTTATACATTTATATTTACTGATTTTACGAGTTTAACGAATATGACCAAGTTTGTGGGGATTCATTACTAAATTAAACAGGATTAGATTTGCTGGGAAGTGGATAGTTACGGAAACAAAAGTACGGCTAATGTTTCTGTAAAACAAATACTATGTGATTCACGAAGAATTTCTCAAATTTCAAACTGGAAAAATAAAAGTAAGCCCTTAAATGATTTAACGCCGAAATAGCTAATTTACACAATAATTTTTACACTAACAGTGTACGTGCACACCAGAAATACGTTTCTTGTATTGAAAAGTAGAGATAATCACAATAAATTAATAAATGTGACTTTCCATTTCATTTACTAGTTACTACTAAAAATTACTCATTTATTGTAATACTACGTTTTGGTAGGTTTCATGCTCGAGATGCTTAGCCTACAATTCTGTGCATTATTATCTTTAATCTTCATTATCATCGTCAACTTATGTCACTTTTTACATTATAACTGAACATTTACATGATTCTAATGAATGGTAATATTACGTACAACATTTTCGTTAATGTGTTTATTTGACAATTGTTTTCGTGTGTTTGTTTACCGACATTTATTTGTACTAGTATTCCGTAATTTATTCTTTAAAGTACATTTTTATATTTTGTGGAACCCTAAAATGACTTCAGGTTGTGATAATTCCCAAAAAATTTTAACCCTCGACAAAAAACTATGATTCCGAATTCGTCTCTCAACGATTTAAAGAAATATGAAGATTGATTGACCGATATGAAACTCTCAATGCTTGTAACGGCTCTACAATTAAACACAGTTAAAATTGAATGTTGATTTATATTTGCATGATATTTAGAATTTCCAAAAATATCACTGAATTTTAGGTTATCTTATATTGTTTCGTAAATTGTTTTTAATATAATTTCTTAATTATTATCAATTTGCTTACTGTTGAAACAAAACTAAATAGATTATTCAGAGTTTTATTTATACAGAAAATCGTCCTTTGTTTGCAGAATGCTTTATTATGTTATATCCTATATTAAACTGACAATGGTTTGCGGAACTTACAAACTTTTAAAAGCCGCGCTACATTTATTTCTACGGCGCGCGTGGAATATTCATACATTAGGAAAAAATATATTATTTCGCTATATGTGGAAATTCGTTATTACGAAACATTATTTTTTGGTCCTTTGGATTTCTTGCAATAACAAGGTTTTACTGTATTTCTTATATCTCGTAATTCCTGATGCATTCATAATTTTTTATATATTGTGGTAAACTGCAGTGGTGTTTAATATTTTGTTTCGTGTACAATATTTTTCGACAATATTATAATTTTTTCACACATATATTAAATTCCATTTGTTGGACTAACTAATGAAGTTCAACTTGAATAAAAGCAGTTCAAGTATATTAGTTTTTTTTATCCAAATAATTGCTTTATTTTCATTATACCTAAACATGATGATGTACTCTATATTAATTTCTAGTAATTAATTAATTTCAAAATTTGGACTTGACGCGTTTCTGTGATAGGTGCCAAATTGATGATATGAGGAAAATTAAAATTTAAAAAAATACTTCTTACCGATGAAATCCAATAACACTTAATGTTTTTGATATTTTATTTGAGTTTGATGAACACAGTTTGACAGCACAAGTCACCATTTTGAATAATTAAACCACTTAAAAAGTGCACTTTGTTCTAATAATGATAGCCAAGCGTCACCAGTGAAAGGCGACGTGTCCATACGAATTTCATGAAATCACCATTGAAGCTTCAAATCACCATATTAGTTTCGACTCTTTGTAATATAACCTGGTTGGAATAACCTATAACCTCACAATGATTATTTATAATTTTGATATTTTTTATGTAATAAAATTTAAATGATTATTTTTAGTTTTTATTAATCCATACTATTATACATATATAAAAAACATATTTAAAAAAAGCACATAATATTATGTTTTTTTAAAAATTTTAAATCTCTTCCTATTTTAAAAATATTTCATATGATTTTTTCAAGTGTGCTTAATTTACAACCCATGAAAATCTAAATACAATACATATATTCTAAATGTAAATCTAAGGGAAATTTTCACACAAGCTATATCGTTAAGGCACGACAACAGCTGGAACCGTTATTAAAAAGCAAGTTGGTTTGGTGTTTGTAAAATAAGTTGTGATTGGTTCACCCTCAATAATAGGGGCGAACACTGCGTACAAGCAAAAAAGCCGTATATTACCAGAAATTCTGTAAAATAAAAATAAAATTAATAATCCTTCTGATGATAATATAATATTATGTTTTCAAACCATGTGCAAGCCATCTTGATTAAAACAAAGTTTTGCTCGCCGATGAGTAATTTTGTTTTAGTCAATCCTTCTAATAGCTAGGTAGTGAATTGAATATTCGCCTATGGGAACTCTGTTTTTTCTTGTGCGGGTATATAATATGTTCTATGGATGACTTACTGTTATCTTGTCTCTTCAAAAAGTTTTCAATATGGCAGGGTACGAGTTATGCGCAATGATACTCTTACTAATTCTCAAATTTTACAGACTTGATAAACTTTTTGTTTATATATTCATTAATTTTTGCATTCAATGTGTAAAGTACTGACAACATATTAGGTTTCATTTGTTACTTGAAGAATCTGCCAAAATGTTTTATGCATAACTGTAACAAATAATAGCTGATAACTTATTACTTAACAATAATGGTAAACTCGGTATTTAGTATATGTATTTGGTTGTTTATTTATTTCTGTGTATTATCATATACAGTAAAGCTCCATTAATTCGTAACTAACGAGACCGAAATTTAAAAAAAAATCCGAATAATGAGAACAAAGTTTTTTAAAGGCAACATTAGAAAGAAATTTTTATAAAAATACGTTAGTTTACTGCGTCCGCGATTTAGTGTGCGCCGCCGCTGTTGACATCGCGATTTTCATACTGAAACATGATGACTCCATTATTTCAGCTTCTTATGTGTCACAATGTTTATCAAATAACGTATTTCTCCTGAATAAGAAAGGTGTGTGGTGAGTGGTGATGCAGCAGTCTCGCAAGGCAACAAAATCACGCACATTAATTTGATTGGCGGTCGAACTCACCTTTTTCATTCGAATTGAAATATTTAAAATGTGCGTGAAAATTAATTTAAAACTTTTAAATCTTCACGTCTCGCTGGCCTTGTTGGTTGAAACCATGTTGAAGCTTATTATTTTCCTGCGATTTTTCAAGTTCGAACCCAGAGAGGTATTCGGGATTCGATTTTTTCCGCCAATTTTATCTTTGATATCAATTTTTTGTCGATTTTTAAAATAAGCTCCTTTTATCCAAATGGCCAAGAATTTATACAAATTACAACATGTTGGTGCCATTTTAGAGAACGAAACGTGAAAAAAAATATGTTAACGTATTTAAATATGAAAGATTTGTGTAGTTTCTTTAGTACCTACATATGCAAATCGCTACTTTTCATAAACATAGAAACTAGATCAAGTGATTCAATGAAAACATTATTTTAACAAGAACAAATCTTATAAAATGCCCTATGGAATTGATGTACATATCATATTACCAATACATACTCAGTTCGGCACCTGTCATGCCAGCGCGCGGCGTCATGATAGGCAGGGATATTGCAGATATTTACGAAGGGATGAAGGTCAAATTTAGCGATTTAAAAACAATGGCAAATATGCGAATTACATGAACAAATTATTTATTTCGGGTGTCAAAAACACATACGAACTGCGAATGATCAGATTTTACGAATTATCGGTAGAAATTATTATGAAATGTTATTTTCGGGGCAAATTTTTTTGAAAAAAGTACGTTCCCTGAAAATATGAAATATAGGGTTACGAATTAATGTAGTTTTACAGTATTAATATGGCATACACACAGTATTAAAATGGTAATTGTGATCAGATTTCATTATACATATTTCATCAATATACCATGATTAACTATATTATTAGAATCATTCTCCAGTTGATGGGTTACCCATACCTCTATCACATTTTTATATCTCAATAAATAGTGTATAACTAAATTAAAAGTTACCTGCATTCATTCATCCTCCAAATGTATTTCCCGCACAACCATTCAAAATTTCCCATACCTTATTATATTATACCACACCACGATTAAACTTAAACAACTTGTCTGAGTATTTATTGCTGATCTTATATATTTTTGTAAAAGATAATTAATGTTCCGCACAGCTTTGCGAACTACGGACGCGATAGAAAGTGGCCCGAAAATAAACAAACAGAAAGGGGCCACTTTTCCGTGTCACGGGAACATTCCGCCCGGCACCCTACGCCTCTGGAATCCCCACGCCGCTGCGTCAACGGACCGCCGAGTGGAGGGGGAAGCGGGCCGCTGCGAGACTCCGCCCCCGCCAGCGCGCAGGAAGAAAAACATTATTTTTAGCATAACTAGTCGTAGAAAATTGTTTCCCATATATATGTCATATTAATAAAAAGAGAATGAAAGGGGCGATCGCCCGGAGATAATATTACGCACCTCAAAAATCATTTAGGCATTGAAAATGAGTTTTCTAAGTTTGAGGTGCGATAATTAATTCCCCGGGCCATCGCCCCGGGTAAGACTTATCAGGCATCGCGAGGAGAAATAAAGACTATAAGATAAAATACTCGCGGTGCCTGAAAAAGCAGAATTGTAAAGAGGAGAGAGGAAATGCCGGAGAAATCCGAAGTCTGCCGTCTCCAATCTGGCGGCGAGAAAAATGAACCAAGTTTCGAGATCTCGCTGCCAGGGGGTGGCTGCGCTGGACCGCAGCGGGGCGGCAGGGGGACGGATCCGGCATTGTGATTGGCTAAGATCTCCGGGAGCCTGTGGCGCTCATAATATTTCTTTGTGTTAAATAAATAATGGTCCAGCGGCTGCAAAGATCACTCTCGTTTCTACTCTCGCTTCTTGCACCGCTGGACTTAGAAAAAGCAAATTTCGTCTTTCATTTATCGCATCATTGGACCCCTGCTATCACCACTACCACCGAATCTTCTGGCTTCCTGACTTTACAACGACTTTGGAACACGGACCCGGAAAATATCACGACTTGGCTGCTACACTGGATAAGATTTTGGACCCCCCTGGACCGCTGCACCACGCTGCAGATAATCTCATCCGAGCTACCAGAGCGAACCGGCGAATCACCCTACAAGTATACAGTTCTTGTTTCCTGTACGGAACAATTAATTTTTATTTAATTACTTGTATTGTTTGTTCTGTCAAGAGCAAATATGTAGTATAATTATATTACTATAGGTGTATGTATTTGGGTTTATTGGTAGTAGCTATTTTTAAAATGCAGTTTTACAATACACATTTTATTATTATGGTTGAAACAATCCTATTAAAGAGACCGAATCAGGAGTCCGAGTTTTTATTAAGATCAAAAAGTAATTAATTAAAAGAAAATATATTGGAGATTCCATTTTGCACTGATTACACCTCGTATATTCTATGTTGTAATGAAGCAACAAATTGCTACTCTTGCCTAACTCGCATGAGTGTGATTGGTATTTATGTATAAAATTATTATTGTAACTGTTATATCATTGTAAATGTTTACTGCATTAAAATTTGGTTAATTCATTAGTTTTATTGTTAAGACAGCATTAAGATCCTGTTAATTTAATAACTTATACTAATATTGATAATAATGTTTTCTGCTGCTGGGCCAGTTTTGTTATTGCCAATATTTCAAGTGAAATTTCAGCGGTGCAATGAAAAATGAAGTAACAAACCACGCAAAAATAAAAATAATCCTGGCAAATGCAAAAGAAAGAAATTAAGCAACTGATCAGGATATCATATGACCCTTACCTCGAAAAGAAAGCAGAGGTGAACTCTAAAGGAGTGATCTTTTTACCTTAGGTACATAATATTACAGATATAATAGCAAAGACACTCCGGAAACGTGATACTAAAACGCTATTCAGGATATCTACTAATATCTCCTAACACCTTTAGATAAATAATTATATAAATAGGAACATCAGTTTGAAGCTGAAGCAAGCGTGAAACCAGCACTGCGGCTGGTGTTGTTCAATGAGTGAGCATCAACATTTTGTTGTCAGTTAATATTTTGTGGTTGTCACTTCTTTTCTGATCACATTTTATAGACACTAAATTGTGGCCCGAGTCATTGGTTTTGATACAAATCCACCAGAAGAAATACTATTATCATTGGCCTATTGTGCATCCCATGTATTCCAATATTCTTGAGTTTGCATTTCAATTATTCTAGAAATACACCGATCAAAAGCAAATATTTCTTCTTCTCCTGTGAAAATACTTGCTTTGGCGCATTCCTGAAATTAAAATAAAATTTCATAAATACAAAAATTATAAAAAATAATAATAGCCACATATAGAGTACCCCGAGTGTTGTGTGTGATTTTAAAAATTTGAGGGTTGAAGGATTCTAAGGTATATGAAAAAAAAAAAAGGAATACGGAATGGAATTGTAAAAATATTGTGATAACCTAAAAGCATGCATCAGAATTCATAAAGGCATTTTGATTTTAAAATGGAATAATATGTAATTACGTGCAAATTTCAATGTAAAATGGTATAATACACATTTTTTGTTAATTTATTGATGTTGAAGAAGATGAATAGCTTTTAAAAGTATATATGAAATTGTAAAATTTAAACAGATTGATTGACAATCAAAATAAAGTCCCGAAAGGCCATGATTCCCAAGGCCAAGGCACATGTATTAAGAAAATGACTTAATTTGAAAATGGATGTTCTTAAATTCACATTGTGGTCTTCAAATATAAAAATCATCAATTAAAAATTTCTCACATTTTTTACATGCTTCGGAACATATTCATAAATAAATACTTACAGAGTTTCTATCAATTCCCAAATCATCCATAAGTAGTCTAACATTTTTGTCATCATCAGTGTCTGATTCGTCAATATTGAATAACTCCGTCACAGGTACTTCAGAAGACATAACTAACTGGAAAACATTAAATACAGATAACTAAATATTAAAATAGCTAATTGAATGCCTTGGCGTAGGATGAATCTTCAATGGGGCATATTACAAAAAGTAAGATATATTTCAGAGAAATAAATCCTTCATGAGAATAATATTTATTTAAATCTATTATCACAACATTCCAATATAATTATGTATTACGGTTGTGGGACTCTTAGCCTCTAGAAATAATAATATTAAAAAGTAGTGTTACATAAAAGTGTAGTATATATAATATTGCACTACTTGTAACAGTAAGATTTTATTGTGATTTAAAAAAAAATTGGGTAGATTATTTTTATACTAATTGGGTACCTTAAAAACATTTTAAGTAGAAGTATAAAAATAAAGTAGAGGCAATTTTTTTGTGGCTGAAGTTAACTGAAATAAAACAATCACAAATAATTTTAATGAGTTTAATAATGATATACTTACTCTCGTCTTGTTGTCGTACAAATTATCAATTAATGTAATAAAACGTCTGCCCGAAGGAAGCTTCGCCTTTATTTGCGGGACATCCCTTATGAAGATTGTGTGAAAAGTTCTGGCTAACATGAGGTAGTCACTGGATCCTAGAGGCTAAGAAAAGTTGAAAATAATACACTAATACTGTATATACGAGCAGCGGTCGTCTAAGTGGTGGTCTGTGAAAAAATTTTGGTGGTCTGCAGAGAAATATGGACATTATTTGCATTTTTTAATAGATCTGTTTGCAGTGAACATTCAAGATAGTAATTTAAGCATGAATCTAAAAGAGAGTCTCATCGACCTATCGTCTGATGACACTGTCAAACCTAAATTTCATTCTTCCTTATCAAGACCTCAGTTTTGACTTTCCATAAAAAGTGAATACCCTTTGCTTAGTGAAAAGGTGATGAAAATTTTGATTCAATTCTCCACAACTTATTTATGTTAAAATGCATTTTCACCTATCACAGCAATCAAAACACAGTACTGATCTCGGCTTGAAATAAATGCAGTTCTCCATCTTGCAGTAACATCATTGGAGCCAAATATCCATAATCTTATTTCAAGCAAGTCGGAACATCCATCACACAAGAAATGGACAATGCTAAAAGTTTAATATAATTAAACCATATTTTAATTGTTTTGTTTTATTAATAAAGGTTTTATAATTTGGTTTCAATTGATTAATTAATTTTATTAATTAGGTGCATTTTATATGTTCTTTGATCACTTTTTTCTAAATATATTTAACACTTTAAAAAATCCTATTAGTGGTCTGCGGTATTTAAAATAATGAATTTAGTGGTCCACGAGGTCCTAAAGTTAGGTGACCACTGTACTCAAGTATAAGTCAAAATTAAGTTCTTTAGGGTTTCAAAATGTCAGAAATGGACAGTGCGAGTCGAAGCTAAAAGTAAGATTAGGCTGACATTGGAGTCTCTGCATATTCTAGTGCTTTCAACTGACATGTTGCGGTATTCAAATATTTTAATAAAATGGTGGTAAAATAGTAAAAACCTGACACATGAGAGACTCGATTATAAGTTAAGGATTTATTGTTTCAAAATATTGTACATTTTTTCTAAATAAAATAATAATAAAGCAACAAATTTTTCGACTTACATTCAAATATATATGGTACTTCTCTAAATACCTTAAACTTAATTAATTTTAATATCACAATCAAAATGTTAATGTTAAGGTTGTGCTAAGTTTTCCGCAGACATCCTCTATTTCTGGTACCATCAACACTTGCGTCATATATCTTTTTTACCATTCTCTCCTCATTCATCCATTCCATATGACAAAAGCACCTCACCGATCCTTTCTTAATCTTATTCACTGTGCTAAGATCAGCTTTACATTCTCTCTTTATGTCTTCATTTTTTACTTTGCCATAAATGGATCTGCCACATATACGCTTAAGTGATCTCATTTATTTCCACTGCATTCAGTCTACTTTTGTTCCTCTTCTGCCAGCTTCAGGCCTCACTTCCATACATCAGTGTTAGTACTAGGACTCCATTGTGTACCGCTAGTCTTGCCTTGGTTGACAAATTCCCGTTAGACAAAATTCCATTCAAAGCGTCATCCATTTTGTTCCCTGTAGTCATCCTTCTTTCGATATATTTCTCAGCCTTTCCGTTTCTATCAAACATACTTCCCAAATACACAAACTTATCCACTTGTTCCAAACATTCATTATCTATAAATATTTTACATGTTGTCTTGGTTTCATTCTTCTTGAATACTATCACTTTCGACTTATTGACATTCATAGTAACGGCTTCCTTGCATGCATTGTACATTCTACTTAATAAACTCTGTAATATAATCAAATCGCCCATTTACACTCCTACATTCATACATTTCAGTTTATTCACACAATTATCCATATACAAGTTGAACAGCCACGGAGACATTACACAACCCTACTTGACACCCTTTGTAATGTCAAACCATAGTGTGAATGATCCATTGATCCTTATACACGCAGAACTTTCTTCGTATAGGGATGCGATTGCATGTATAATTTTACTATATATAGTAAAACTCCGTTAATTCATAACTCATGGGACCGAAATTAAAAAAAAACGAATTATGAATAATGAGAACAAAGATTTTTGAAGGCAACATTAGAAAGAAATTGAAATAAAAACGCGTCAGTATTTTTGTGCATACTGCCTCTGTTGACATCGTCTTTTTCACACTGAAACATAATGACTTCATTATTTCAGCTTCTTCTGTGTTGAAATGTTTATCAAATAATGAATTTCTCCTGAATAAGAAAGGTGTGTGGTGACACAGCGATTCACCACTTGACCAGTCACTTGACGCAACAAAATCACCCACATTAATTTGATTGGCGGTCGAACTCGACTTTTCCATTAGAATTGGAATATTTAAAATGCACGTGAAAAATAATTAAAAAATTGAAAATCCTCGTGTTTTGTTGGCCTTGGTTGAAGCTTATTATTTTCCCACGATTTTTCAAGTTCGAACCCAGAGAGGTATTTGGGATTAAATTTTTTCCACCAATTTTATTTTTAATATCAATTTTTTGTACGTTATCAAAATAAGCTTCATTTTTCTAAATGGTCAAAGATTTACACGAATTACAAGGTATTGGTGCCATTATAGAGAACGAAACGTGAAAAAAAATATGAATAAAATATGTCAACGTATTTAAATATGAAAAATTTAGTTTCTTTAGTACCTACATTACAAATCTCAAAGTTATTTTAATAACAACAAATCTTATAAAATGCACTGTGGAATTTGATATACATATGGCAAAACTCAGTTTGGCACCGGTCCTGCCAGTGCGCCGTTATTGCGATAAGGAATGGTGTTGTGATTGGCTAATAGGCAGGGCTAACTGCAGATATTTACGAAGGGATGAAGGTCAAATGCATAGTCGCACAAGTTTAGGGATTTAAAAGTATTTATAAATATGCAAATTACGTGAACAAATTATCGGTAGAACTTAGTATGAAATGTCATTTTCGAGTCTAATATTTTTGATAAAAGAGAGAATTTCGTGAAAGTAGGATATTATTTCTTGATCAAAATGAGAATGTGCTGAAACTGTATTTAACATATGTTTTTTGGCTATATATTGAAAAATTTTAGACTACAAATCGAAACTGAGCTATAATTTTAAAAGGCTAATATGGTAAAAAAACATATAAAGAGCAGCTGTATAATGCGATATTGGTGTATTTCCAATTGTAATCAATTTCACTGATTGAAAATAACATTTTCAGCAATTTGTACTGCCATATTATACTTACCCTTTCACACAATTCGGAGAATGTCGAGTCAAGAATTTGCCCACAAGTTATTTTGAAAGGCACATTTCTGCCCATAATATTGATAGTTTTTGGCCGTACTGTGTCATTCTCCTTTGATATCAAATATTTGAATAATTTATCAACAGGATTTTCTGTCATGTCTTTTGTGATTCTGTAACATATAAAGTTAGGGGGGCTAAGAGTACGCATTTAACAATTTTTGATTGGTAAAAGCTTTGTTTAAGAAATAAAAAAGTTTGAGCTAAATAAAATTAAAAAAGGGTAAAGAGTGTGTACTCTTGGACGCATTAGAAATAAAGAGTATTCACAATGATGTCTGAGAATGTGCAGCTAAGAATCGGCTAGATCATATGGTAAGATGATGCTTTCTCAAATATGAAATATATATTACATACATACTTTCATAATTTATTTTAGTTGATTTGTTCAATTTAATAAAATAACTCACACAAAGTAGGTTCCACCTGATTTTGTACCAGCAATTTGCCTGCGATAATCTATTCCAGAATTTAAAGGCTTTATTACACAATGATCTTTTAAAACTTGTATGAAAGGGATAAAATTTGTTCTTTGTAAGCCATTTTTATACAAGTCATCAGGCGACCTGTTACTGGTTGCAATAACTATACATCCCATATCAAAAAGTTCAGTGAACAATCGTTTTAGAATCATGGCATCTCCAATATCGGTCACCTATTTCATAAAAATATTTTATTTAAAAAAATAATAGGCAATATAAATTATCATGCTGCAAGTTTAGAATATTGTTTTGTAATATTTTTTAATACAAATTAAATTAATCAATTAAAACGATGCAGAGAGAAAATCTATCGTAAAATATTTTTGATCGGGCTACGAACCTGGAACTTTTCCTATCCTGGGAAACTTGTTACCATTTCACGGTGGCATGCTGTAGGCACAACATAGGTCATGCTGTTACTTACAATGCTAACTATACAATAGGTATACTGGGTATCAAAAAAATTAAAGAAAAATTATTACTACGATTTCTCCTTCAGACAACGGATTTAAAATGTTTCATTAACAGTGCTCAAAAACATATATCTAAATAACTAGCTATATAAATTACCATAGACGAAACTCATAACAGAAATAAATATATTTCAATATTTTATTTAATAATAATCTATATTAGTAATATTTAAAAAAAAAATGCAAACTCACTCGCTTGACAGATAATAAATTATAACTATAACTTTTATCTATGCAAACACCATATGAAATACGGAATGACATTGGAATACACCATGAAAACAAAACCTTTAGTGTTACCAAATTGAATATGTAGGTGTTATTGCACACAGTTTTCAGTAAGCCCTTTCAAAGACAACAGAATTAAGCACAAATTGTTTGAAAAATGCAGAAAATTGGCAGAAGTAAAGATGCCAACAAAACATTAACATGTAACAGTAAGAAAGTATTTAGTTTAGTATGATTCTTACACGGATTGAACAAACAAATTAGACGTGAACCCGAACGTACTGGTAAATTGCCTGCCAGCATTGCCATGAAGTTGTACACAAACGACTCGCAATTTTTCTAAATAACCCACGGCTAGACAAGTATCTAGCCATAAGTTACGCTAATCAGGGTAAAAACAGCTAGAATTTTATAGGGTCTTTTCTAAGATAAGGATTATTTAATTTATTTTTATTTCCCAGAATCTTCAGTAATGTACAGATTTTTTGTTTGTATGCAGTGCACGTCCCTGCCATTTCACCATATCAACCGATTACGTTTTTGACAATGTTTAAACTTATATTCCGTGGTCTTTTTTATAATTGATACATCTATTATTCCAGAAAAAAATATTCTTTATAATCGATTCATTTAATTTGTATTAAAAAATATATTGTATATCGCAATAGACATATTGCAAACATTTCACAAACACAAAAAATACATCTAGTTAGGAAGTTGGAAAAATATATTTAGTTAAGAAGTTAGTTTTTCCTAGTACATTATGGTATCAAAAAAATATTTTTAATTATTCATTGTTAAGAAAATTTTATGACATGTTTTGTATTATATCATGTGGAATTTTGATATATATATATAATTAACAAGTTGTTAATGTGCTCCCACGAATCAAAATTACTCTATAAGTCACTATGTAAGACTTATAAAGTTACACTACTGGAGAAACATCTAGTCAGCGGGGATGGCGACCTGAAGTTAATTGCATTGCACTAAATCCAGCACTATAATGCAATTTAGTGATGTTTTTGAACCAGCGAGTATTCAACTTATTGATGTGCCTGATTAGGACTGGCGGTGTGATCCACTAAAATGAGACAAATATCAATATAAAAAAATTTTAATCCGCTTAAAAAGGACAGGTAATAAGAAATATAATACTACTGACCTGAAATTCGTCAAAACACAGCAGATAGCACTCTTGTAAAATGGACTGAGCCACCGGGGGAATGGGATCAAATCTGGAAGGTCGCTTGTCACCTTCTACGGCAGCAGTCTTCTTCAAGTTGTGTATTCGTGAATGGATATCCAACATAAAAGCATTGAAATGGACTCTTTTTTTTGCATCCATCTGTTGAACAATTATTTCATCATTCTAATTAATATTATGGTTGTTTACTAATAATCATTCTTCTATATTTGGTTATAATTTATGGTTACCACTAAAAATACATATAAATCTTCTGTGCAATAAAATAAAATTTGGAATATTTTTCATCAAAATTACTTTAATTTTTCCAGTTTGAAATTCGAGAAATTCTATGTGAATTACATACTATTTTAAGATGGGGCTAATAGTTAAACCACTTATGTAACTATAGCTTGATGGTCTAGTGGTTAAGACCTAGTGATCTAGTGGTCAGGGATTCGCGCCTCGTTCCAGGAGATCGGCAAGTTAGTCCTATTTTCATAGCACAAGTGTTTAGCTTAGTTTGAAAATAGTAAGAATATTGATGTGAAATGAATTCCATGTACACATCTCAATTTTAAAAAAAACTTATATTATTCAGGCCTATTCTCAAAATTGCAATATTGAAATGAAGGTGATTGTTACACCAACCTTCAAAAATAGTGGTATATTTGAATGAGAGAGAGGGAGAGAGAGTGAGGGAGTGAGGGAGATAAACGTACCATAATCTGTCAAAATTATCTGTCTATTTTTGAATGAGAGAGAGGGAGAGAGAGTGAGGGAGTGAGGGAGATAAACGTACCATAATCTGTCAAAATTATCTGTCTATTTTTGAGGGTTGGTGTAACAATCACCTCCATTTCAATATTGCAATTTTGAGAATAGGCCTGATTATCTAAATACTAAAAGACGTTATCTTGCCAGAGAGGAAGGTTTTGATAGAAAGAAATGTCAACAAAATGGTTGATTTTCTTGGGTTCAAGACAAGCTGTCAAAAAGAACTCTTATCTAGAGATTTATCCATATTTTTTCATATTAATATTTTGGAATGAAATAATGTGTATGTTGTCATTTGAATTTGTCGATCAAAAATTAAATAATTTGTTGAAAAACCTAGTTTATATCCATAAAAATGTTTTGGAATATCATTGATAGTATATGATGTTCCAGATTCAAAATTATCGTGACAGCTTCAATTTTGTTTATAAAAATTGATTTAAATATTGCCGTTTTGTGATCTGTGTTTCACAATTACGCAGTATTTTGCTATGTTTAAAAGATAACAATGTTAAATATATACGAAGTATTTAATTGTGATTAACACACAAAATAACATACATAAAATATTTAATTTGTTCTAGAAAACATAGGTTTCCCTTAAAATCAGTGAAAAATCAAAAACTAATGAAGTGACAACTCTGAGTCCGTTTCTGGCACTCAAACCGGCACAATAAAAAAAAAAACAATAAAAAAGCACAAGGATCAATATAAATATTATTTAGTAAGAAATTATTGTATTTTTGATAAAATCTTAGTTTTAAATAGTAGTTGTATAAATGTCAGTAAATACAATACATTAGTTAAAATTATGTATCTGTTTATATAAATACAAAGCGCTTTAAAACCATAAAAAAATTAAATAACGCCTTGCAAATTTAATGGTTTATATATAACTATTAATTTTTAACATATCGTTAATTTGTATGTCCAGATTTGTTTCCGTAATCTTGGCTTCAAGATTACAAGAAAATATATTTTGTATATGTAAGAATTTTCCATATTAAGGCATTTTTGTGGCACATGGAAAATGGATTTAACAGTTGCAGTCTTTCTTTATAATGCTTGTATTGTCTTAATTATAGCTAAAAATATTTAGCTTATTAATTTATATTAGTGTAAAGGTCCTATCTAAGTAATAGTTTTAAAAAAATATAATCTAGTGTGTAAAACTTCTAGTATAAATTAATAATAAAAACCCACATTTTCGTAAAAAATGTGAAAAGATGGATTAGTTTTAAATGCCCAGATAATAAAATCTTATCACTATTCAATTCACAAAATCATTCTTAATTAAGCTTATCATTTCTTATTTAATCTAATATATAATGCTACAAGATGTGATAAGGAAAATATTTAAAATCCATAAAAAAAATACAATCAATTAACATTACACCAGTATTTCAAGCAGCAGTTACACTACACATTGTAAACTAAGCATTATCGGGTGCAGACAGACTTTGTATGGGGATCATATAAAAGATTAAAATTTGCATATTTAACATACGTACCCTACCCCGATCGATGTTATAGCACATGTTTAATTGAATAAAAATAGTAATTTTCTTACGATTGTTTTGGAAAACTGAGAATCATTAATTGAAAATTTAACAAATATATTTCTGTAAAAATAACTAAAACAAGCGGTATTCATTTTGTTATAAAAAATGTTAAAAGTGAGCTACTTTTGATGGTTTTGACATTTCCTTTTATAATTTAAATAGTGAGAGATGGCGACATGGCAACGTTGCACTGCGCTGAAAGTTTGAAATACCATAAAGGTGCAGCAGTTTTTAATAAATGCGAGTAGCTCACAGATATAGGTTAAATGTAGGTTATTGTGAATGAAAAATCATTTTTTATAACAAATGAAATATTAATTACTATTCAATATTAATAAGCATCATGTTAACATAATAAATAATTATTGATTCTATAATATAATCAGTGATAGAATTTTCATAAAGAATTTTATTTTTAACATCAAACAAACATAAAATCCTAGCAATATATGTATTACTTTTTTTAGACATTAGTACATTCTTATTACTTATTTTTTTTGGTTTTCAACTTTTTATCTTTGGCGAATTTAGATTTTTTAAGAAGTCTAAGACTTTCATTATAATATATTTATTTTTAGTTATCTGCACTTTCTTATCTAATTTTTCAGTAAACAATTGCACAATAACATTTTAACCGCCTTCCTTGTAGATTTTTTATAAATGATCACATGAAATGTCATTTAAAACAAGTTTTTTACACATATTGATAGAAATAATATCCTTTAATTCTGCCAACATACTTGCTAAGCTATTTTATCACCAGTCTTTTTTTTAACGAATCTACCATTTTTTAAATGTGAACTCATTATTAATAAACTATTCGCAATCTCCAATATAAAAGTAACCTCCAAAAAATTTTCAAAACATTAAGACTACACTAACACCACATGTCTCCAGTGTAAGAATATTCAGAGTAAGAATACCATGTTGCTGGATCGGAGAAATGATGTAATGAGAATATTTTTGGACTTTAGCGCATGTGAGCAGAAGCAAAAAAGTACACTGAACCTTAACTATTTTTTATTTTATTCATAGTTTACATACAGGGGAATCTTCTTGAAAGTTGAGTACGACTGCTCTTTGGGAACGTCCTTAAAATACATAAAAAAGATGTATTAATTTGAAAAAAGTGTAATATATAGGTTCGAAAATTTGTCATGAAAAATACTGGCGCTATAACACAATTGGTAGTGTATTTCTAACACAATTGGTAGTGTATTTCCCCGGATTGGAAATAGAGATCCAGGTTCGAATCCTGGTAGCGCAAAAACAATATTTTTCGACAAAATTGATTTTATATGTATATATACATTAAATTAGTATTTAAAACATCACAGACCTATGTTCTGAATAATTACAACTTCACAATAAGAATGTGTTCTCCTTAACAATGTACTTTTCATGTCATGTCGTTGTATACTACTCATTTTTCATCTCTTGATGCAAAAAGGGTTTGTGTTTTTATCTAGCCCTCAAAGAAACACATGTTGAAACACGATCCGTTAAATTGGCAGCTGACAACTGATGAGGAGTCCAAACATTGTATTGCAAAAGCATTGCAGATGTCTCACCATAGTTAATTGATTGACTCCCATCTTCAATGCGATCTCCCTGGTATTTTTACGTGGATCAGTATCAATTATGACCTTCAACATGATAGCATCAGGCTTCGAAGGGCTTGGTTTATCACCAAATGAAAAATCTAAGAGATCGGAATGTTGAATACCACCCCTGTGTTAGTCGAACTTTTGCAACATTTTCTTCATACACTTCCCAAACATTTTTGGTTGTCACATTCGCAATATTACCTTTACGAAATTCGTAAAATAAACAATGATGTAAATACAATTTATCAATAGACATTTTAAAAAATCACAAGGGCTCTCTTTCGCCAAGGTTCGCCGGCTGGGCTAAAATTCAATATAAAGTGAGAAGACAGCTTCCTTTACACAATATGATTGTTTAGAAACATGTTATTTGTCAATTCGGAGAATCTGTATTTTTTTTATTGGTAGTAATTCAATTATCTACAAGCATACTAAATAAAGCACTATTCAAAAAAGAGAAGCACAAATTTAAAATTATACATTTTTAATGACTATGTAAAAATATAATTACATTCATAATAAAATGATTGTCAGTCAGACACCTTACTTATGGTCATTCACCTTTTTAAAAATTATAATATTACTTTTATAATGAATAAATAAACCCATATTTATAATAGAACAAAATGAACCCAGCAATGGGATTCAAAATATCGGCCAGAAAGTTCGGGGATATGGGCAGAAGAGCCCAGAAAACTACACAGAAGGGGTATTTTCTTCCAAAATAATTTCATTAACTTTGAAAATTTGATTTGCTGTAAATCTTTTATGATTGATATATTATAGTATGAGCAAACTTCATAAAATTTTTAGGCAGCATCATATCTGATGAACTTTCTCCATGGATTTTTATATTTTACGTTGAAAAATATTTCTGAAAGTTTTTGAACCAACATTTGATAGTGCTATAGCCATGTTATACATATATTACAATTTTTTTGATTGTGTTAAATTAAATCCATAATGCACAGTATTATACAAGTACAGTGGACCCTCAATATTTATCATTAATCCGTTCCCGAAGGAAGGATAAATATCAAAGAAATATTTCCCATAGGAATTGACTAAAAATGGTTTAATTCATTCCCAGCCCTGAACTTTACCTATCTAACCTAGAACAACAAAAATTTCACTCAATTTCGGAAATCATCGCAAATCCATTTTAATAACGTATTAACTACTACTTATTAATACTTTATCGTTATGATAGAGATTTACTTGTTGTGATGCCATAAATATACTGTAGTAGGCCTACATAAAAAATAGCTACAAAAACTCGTAAAAAAATAAATATAGTAAACAAGAGTTGATGCGCCCACTTTGAATCACCACCCGAGACTGACTGACTCACATGGCGGTTGGGACGAACAAAACGAATACCGACATGGACAGATATTGAGGGTCCACTGTACTATTATACAATAGTTTGCTGTATATCTAAAAATTGAAAAGAATATATTGTACTAAAACTTTAACATTTGGTTCCATTTAAATACCAGATTTTTCAGAAAAGTTTTTGTATGAAAGTTCAATGAATATATATTTGGTTTGATGTAAATTTTTTCATGACAATATGAACCTTCATACTCCATAACCATCTCTCAACGGTTTCATTTATCGATTCCATTTTTATAAAACACTTGAATTTTACTGTGGAGAAAACTTGGTGCTTTTTTTCAAATCTTTGTTATTGAACTGCTTCTCTTTCCCATGGTTGTCCAGATGAGGAACAAATGGAAATCTATTTGTGAGAGGTCTGGTGAATATGGTGGATGGGGCAAAAGCTCCCATCCAAGTTCCATTATCTTGTCAAGGATCATCTTTGCCACATGAGGTCAATCGTTATCTTGCAGAAACAAAACTTTTTTCCTGTTTGCCAATGCTGCCTGTTTTTTACGAGTCTTCCTGAATTGTTGAAATTGGCCACAATAGATACTAGCAGTTATGGTTTCTCCCACTTTTAGAAACTTGTGGTGAATGATCCCTGCAGAAATCTACCAAACACATAAAATCTTTCTTGGCGATGCACTATTAGTATTTGTGGCAGCGGATCATTTTGAGATAATCAATGATGAGACCTCTTATAATTCAAGTACATGATCCATATATAGGATGAACAGATTTTAGTTTATTTAAATCCTGAGATTGTTGATTTAAAAAATAAAACACTTGTGGAATCCAAGACAGCATTTACAAAGAAAAATATGATGATAGATATAAGCGGCGATTAAATGAAATTTATTTTATTTTCATTGATATAACTGACTTACGGTTAAGATAAATTTAGACAAAATTAGCATAACCCGGAGACATTATAACAAAACTCGGAGCAGTGGGGTTGAAATCCTGAGACTCCAGGTGAAATGTGATCACATGACATTATGTGATCGAAAAATGATTAAGTTTTTGACCGAGTGAGAAGAGAAGTCATATCAGTTTATTCTCCGGCATTAAATTGATAGGCACTCATTTGCTTATCTTCCGTTTCTTTCTCATTTGATGCAGATATGGTTTTACAATTTCTTCACTTATATTTTAAATATAGCAGAAAGTTTCTGGCAGGACAATTTAGAATTCGTATCGATTGCTGTGTTTAAATCCTCATCATTCAAAGAAATTTGTCTTCCAGATCGAGATGCATCCTCAAGAGTCCCATCACCAAAAGCAAATTTTTGAAACCAGTAACAACAAACACATTGTTCTAGTGATGAGAAAAAATGCTACTTTTGACTCACTGGTGTGATTGTGATTGGTACAGTAAGTCCTCGACTTATGTGATTAATTTGTTCTGAAGGTTTTCATATAAGTCGAAAAAATTTAATTTGATAAATTTTTGATATAATATGTATGTGTTAGTTTCAAAGGATAGGTGAAAATAGAATGGACCTACATACACATATTTAATAAAACATTATTTTTAGAAGTTATTATTTATTCAGATATGTACATACTCATTTCTATGTACATAGTTACATTTAATTACAAACTACTTATTAAAGTACTGGCCCAATGTTGTTTGCCTTGTAGCCCTTTTTTTTTCTTCGTAAATGATAGTATAGCATGCAATAGCATCATTCATTGCTTTTGAAACTTTTACAAATCGTTCTGGATCAGGGTCTTGAGCCTCGAAGCCAGCTAAACCATTTTGGATTATATTTAAATATTCAGCTATTTTCTTGGTTTCAAATTGGTTCACTTGTTCATTTTCTTTCTGTTCTTCTGAAAAAGAGTCTTCTTTACTCAGGTCCTCGAGTTCCATCAAAACTTCGTTGCTCATTTCTGTTGATTAAATTGATGAAGTCCTCTTCTTCCAGATTTAGGTTCAGTTCTTTGGTCATTTCGACCAGTTTACTAATAACATTGTAGACTTCTTCAGTTTGCATACTATCCTCGGTCAATTTGGGGATGAGCTTATTCCATACATCACTCGTCGTAGATATTGAAATTTCATTCCAGGCATCACCAATATTTTTAACGGCTTTATAAATGTTATACTCTTTCTAGAATTGGGTTAACGATTTGCCGTTCTCTCCATCAGTAGCTTTAACTGCCTGTCTAAATATCTTCTGTAGGTAATACTTTTTAAATGTATGAATTACACCTTGATCCATCGGTTGTATAATGGAGGTTGCATTTGGAGGAAGGAACATTATTTTTACATTTTCATTATAGTCACAAGGCGGATGACCCGGTGCATTATCAACTAACAATAAAATCTTAAATGGTAGGTTACTTTCTTTGCAATATTCTTCTACCTCTTGTATAAAATGACAACGAAACCAGACTTCAAAAATTTATTGATGAATGAATTTCAAATGCTTTTTGATTGGATTTCCAAATTACAGGTAGTGATGATTTGGAAATATTTTTTAAGGCCCTTGGGTTTTCGCTGTGGTAAATAAAAAGTGGCTTGATTTTGCACTCCCCAGCTGCATTTTCACTAAGTAAAAGTGTTAGTCTATCTTTAGACACCTTAAAACCTGGCATAGATTTTTCTTGTTGGGATATATATGACCGATATGGCATTTTTTTCCAATATATTCCAGTTTCGTCCAAATTAAAAATTTGTTGGGGCAGGTAATCCTCATTTTTGATGATTTCTGCTAGACTCTTGATAAAATTCTTAGCTCCCTCTGTGTCTGCACTGGCAGCCTAATCTGTTACTTTGATGTTGTGTACTTTACCATCCATGGCTTGCAGTGAATGTATGAGTATAAACATTATCGTCATTTTTACACTTTAGGTCTTCATAAAGACTCAAAACTTTCTCTTGTATGAACATAAGGTTTATTGGCAAATGTTGTCGCTGCATATCTTCTATCCATATAGCCAACAATTTTTCCATTTCTTCTATTAATATTCCTCTATTCTTGGTGATTATCGTAGATTGCATTGGTACTAATTTTTTAACATGATCCATAATTTTATAATTTTAAATTTGGTCTCCATAATAATGGCATGTCTTCTTTTATTATCAATTCGAGAATCACATTTACGTTTGTTCGACATGATTATGGGTTATGTTTTTTTAATGAACATGCGTAAAAAATTCTGAGCACAACACACAAGGAAAAAATCTAAATGAAGACAAAATCGCATAGTGTGGAGAGGAAGGGCAGAGGCCAGTGCTGTTTCTCTCTTTCTCCCTGTCTCACTATCACACGAACATAATAATTTAAGTAAACAAACCCTGCAGAGAAACAAAGCGCAGCTAAATAAAATAAAAACTATTTTTTTCAAATCGCATAAGTATGAATTCACGTTAGTCAAAATCGCGTAAGTCGAGGACTTACTGTATTCGATAATATCAGTGATTGAAAACTGTTACTCAGTTTCATTATTAATGCGCGCATGCATTGCACGATATCGCAATAAACGAAATAAAAAAAATAAAAAAATTGCGTATGTTTTTATATTATTAAAACTTCATTTATGTAAAAACATATTCTAGCATAAATAATTAATATAAATCTAATTTAATATCATTAAAAAGAGAATGCTTTAAAAAATATAAATTTATTTTTCGTTAAAATTCTCATCTAATATGCGTAAAACGTTTTGGCAGAATGTACTAGTTAGCGCTAATCACGAGTTATAGTCTCATCTCTTCATAAATATTTTTGTCTCAAATGCGCATGCGCCAAATCACTATTCACATTCAAATATGATAAGTAATATTGTGACTGATCACTGTTTATTTACGCATGCACAAAATCACGGTTAAGAATCACTAATACATCAAATATCGAAATATCAGTGCGGCCGCAAAGCGTGAGTCGTAAGTGTGATCACAATTTACAAAACCGATTTTGATCATGGATAGAATTACTGATATATTAAATATTAACAACGCATCCAGCATGACTGATCACGGTTTTCTCTTAGAATTACATAGACAATATATAATATGATTATATATAAATTAATAAATAACTTATAAAAAAATGTAAATGATTTATAAAAATATATAAAGATAAAAAATAAAACTTATAATAAAAAACAAAGTACTAAAAAAGAAAAAAATTTAAATAACTTATAACAAAAAAATATTTAAAATTATGAAAAACTTATAACAAAAAACTTTAAAGAAACTTAAAAACTTATTTATAACTTATTGTGCTTGTTTAATAATAATGTCATGGGTCATGACTCAGATAACAACAGAAAGTATGGGTCCATAAAAATTTAATTCAATAATCACATATAAAAAGAGAAATTATTATATTAAAACAATTTTAAAAGATCACAAATATAAATTATCATGAAGCTTATTCAAATATAATCACACTAATTACAACACAAAAAAGGCTTTAACTTAATTATCTTGTAAAAAATTAAAAACAGTAAAAGTATTTATTTAAATTTTGGAGGTAGAAAATTGCTGCACATACACCTGTAAAATGTAAAATGATAACACAAACAAAATAAAATAAAGTTTTTTAGCAAGTTAGCAAAAACATTATCAACAACAGAATCCAATAGATGGCACTGATTCAAGTGATAATCGATTTGGACGGCGACTTCAGAAAATCAGTTGAATATTCAAAAAAAAAAAAAATCATAAATCACAATATTACCAGATATTCAATCACTGATAGTGAGTGTGACTCAAAAATATCAGTGATTGACTGACAGTTCGTGATTTTGAGCTCATCACTACATTGTTCCTTTACTGGGTCTTTTCCAAATTCCATATACATTTTTTGGCAGGTCTCTAATGCGTTAGAACCAAGTTTAAATTTGTACAATAAACATTCACAAATAATTTATCTTTAATAATATAGTAGTAGGGCACGATGGCTGTTATGTTTCTGTATTCAATAGTTGAAATAATTTTAATGTATGTGATCCACCTGGTTAATAAAAAATTCTTGTATTTGGTCGCAATTTTAAATATATTAATCTTATTTTAGAATATGGCACTTAGCACTATAATTTACATTTTTGTTTGAATTTTGGACCCAATTTGGCATTAAAAATGTACATAATTTAGAGTAGTTTATTTGAGAATATAAATAACTATATATTTTTTTATAATTAACTGTGTATCAATATTAGCCGATCTGCGATGGGCCATAAATTTCAGGCCTACATGTCATCACAGCGGCCGAGCCAGGGACAGAATGACACGGCTGGAGGCGTGATCGAGATTGGAGGCGTAGAGTTGCTACCAGTCATTGGCAGGATCTTATTGTTACGGCGTAAGTGTGCGACCCAATCATCGTTTAACCTTTAAGCAGTCGCGCGGCATCAAATCGACCACGCTTGGCAAGTATTCCTTCATAAAATCATACTTTCACATCGTATGTACTTCCCATCTCTAGTAGCCTGCGATAGGTTCATCACGCACATAAATGAACTATTTACACCCCTTTCCCACACGCCTTGTGCCGTACAGGTAGCCTTTGTTTCAGTTACGCTCAGGCTTCGAATCGGTTACGCGCGCTTAGCATTCAAGGAGTCGAAAAAATTATGCTTGACTTTCTTTGCTTTACTTCAAAGTTTTTCGCTGTTTTTGTCAAAAAAGGTCACATTTTTGTGTGTATTTTTATTATAAACAATGACTCACAGACATACTAGGAATGATGAAAAATACTTCTTGAAGAAGATAGAGAAAGTAAACCAACGCTTAGTGACAAAGGATCACCGATCAGATATGGAAGAAACTGAAGAAATTCAATCTGTAAATGAAGCAAGCAGCTCAGACGATGATGATGTACCCCTATCAGTTAGAGCTACATTTTTTACGGGACGTGATAAAGTGGCAAAAATCTGATAATGACAGGGTGAGATATCAACCACAAATATTCTTACAGAAGAGGCTGGCGTTCGTAGAAATGGCGTGAGGGTAACTATGTACTTTTGTACAAGCCTGGAATTTATTCATATGTGAAATTTACGGACTCTGAAGAAGATAAAAACTATTATGTAATGTAACTTATTATTTGACTTCACCAAATGTTGATTTTATAATGTGAGTTTATGATTAGTAATTGTTGAAAAAATGTTTATGTAAGATTTTTGTAACCAAAATGTTTCCTAATCCAAATATATTGACTCATA
The DNA here is from genome assembly GCA_031772225.1 of Eubasilissa splendida. NCBI lineage: Eukaryota > Metazoa > Arthropoda > Insecta > Trichoptera > Phryganeidae > Eubasilissa > Eubasilissa splendida. The sequence continues at coordinate 44,098,493 of CM062845.1, forward strand.
TTATAAAGAATACTTGATTATTATATTTTTTATTATATTTTTAAAAGACCGCGTGCCCACTTGATGGTTAAGGGATGGACCGAGGAACGTGGTAAGAGGCACGCCCTGCACCTCGAGATGTTTAAAAGGCCGAACATGATGATGAAGAAGTTAGTTGAAATTGCACAGTAGAAGGAAGTGAGTAGAATTCTCAGTTCAGTTAAATTCACAGTTGAACAGACAATCAAGTGAGTGGCGCAGACCTTCAGGAGGAACGGACATCTACATCCATGAAAACAGGTCACAACAGCGACGACAACGGAGATCCGCCATCGACGAAGAAGAGTAGTCGAAGAATCTAATACCGACAGCACCAGGAGCGGATGCTACAGCGATCGAACCCAGTCCGCCTACTTCTGGGACATCGCAGTCCGGATGTCTCCTCCAGAAAAACAATTAATTAAGGTAGACGTTAAAATTAGAATGAAGTAGAGTCTAAGTTAGATTAGGAACATTTCACTTTATATTTTTCTTGCCTAAGATATATAAATAAATCTAATATGCAGACTTACAGTACGTAATTCATACCTCAGTGACCAATCGCCACCAGTTATACTTGATTACGCAATGACAACAAAGCGTCTGTGTATATCATGGTCATTAAATAGTTGTCACGAAAATACCAAGAATTATAACTTAAATCAGCAAAAACTTTTCTGGAAATCTGATATTAAGTAATAAATAAGCGGTTTATCAACAAAAAAATAAAGAAAACGAACCTGAAGACAATCAAAGAATAAATCCATTAGCATCGTCTTTCCACCACCGACACTTCCATAAATATATAATCCTTTTGGGGCCTTTATTATGACCTTTTTATCATTGGAGAAGAAATCAAAGATACTTTTCTTTGGTTGCGGAATAGAATAAGTTTGGAGATTTTCGTATACTCGCTGCAAATCTTTGATAACCTCTTGTTGATGTTCATCATGAACTAATTTACCACTTTCAATTTTTTTAGAGTATAATCCTGCGGGTCCGTTTTGGATATCTGTTAAACTTTCAATAACTTGCGTTTTAAATTGAGATATACAAGCAAGACTTGTGTTTTTTATTGTTTGTCGAAAAATACTCAAATGACCAAATTTATTTCCCAAACAATACACCGCCGCCATAATTTTAAAATGTTAATGTCACTTTGATATATTTATAGAAAACATATTACATAAGCATATTTTTGTATTATCACCAATTATCTATGCTATAGAAGATATTTTAAAAGAACTCACGAATTTTCATGACATTTAACATAGATAACTTTTTTACTATTTGACAAATGACTGGAGTGACAGTAAGAGTGTTTACATTAAAATAATTTATTTCCCTTATTTTAGAAATAAGGTAATCAGTAAAAATGTTGGTGATTTGCGCCGGTGCATTTGTAGTACTTATGATACGCATCTACATCAAATTAAATTGTACCTTTAGTTTTCCTTTAATTACGAATGGACGTTTTGCGAGACCCGATACGATGAGGGTGGATCCGCTTCGTGGAAGCTTCTATATGGTCCTTCTAATTCTCCGCCTGGTTGGCATTTTTTTAATGCTAATAGGCAGCTGTGTAATTCCATATGTCACTTAAGTAACAAAACAGAGCCGCACAGCTGCCATCACAAACACTCTTATTGTCCCCGACCATTTCATTTATTCAGAAAGTAAGAATATCATCACAAAAAAATAGTACATAAGAAATTCTAACATACAAAGAACAGTTAAATAAAATAAAATAAAATAAATAAATGGCAAATAAAAATTACATAAATTTCGTTACATAATTTCAGAACCATAACAGGGAGATAACATGGTAAATGGAGCTGTAGTCGGGGAGTCGAGCCCGAAAAAGGGAAAAAGACAAAACAAATAATTACGATCTGACTTGTCATCAGAGCACCACTGCTAACCATTCATCCCCAATGACAGGAGAAACAGATAAAGACAGCACTGATATTGGTATTAATAGTTAATACCCCTAAGTAATTCCCATCTAGAAACCTAAACTCTCACAAAAGTCCTAAACAATTCCAGATTCTTTTTGCAACTGAGGAGATCGGAGTTTCGGATAGACACCTGATCCACTTCCACCAAACCCTCAATCATATCCTCTCTTGCATCCGTCAAGATTTCGCATCGCCATAGAATGTGATCCGGCGTTTGCTTCATCCGGCCTTAGGCGCATCAAAGATCAGGCTTGAGTCCCAGATCATAAAGTTTACTCTTAAACTTACCATGTCCCGAAACAACCTGAACCGAGTAATGTTCAAACGTTGGAGGACCCCACCGGCCTTCCACTCAGACAGCAACTGTAGGGAGGAAAGAAAAGGTCCATCTCTCTAGAGGAGCCGCCTTCCATCTATCTTGCCACCTGACTAACGTAATAGGCTTCAGTCTCTTGCATTAAACTTTCTATTCTACTCTGGATGGTCTGAGGCCTGTATTCGGAATCAAGCTTCAAAATGACTGTTTCGAGGTGCGGACCTTATACTCGTTGAAGGAAAGCGCGCACCTCTCATCGGCCGTACCGTGAAATTTCTATCCAGAGTGTATTTCTTGACAAAGGTAATGTACCGTCTTCAAATTTTGGATGTTCATTAATTCCACGTCCTGGTTAAGATGCAGCCGTCCACGAATATAGAGTGGTGCTTATTTATGGTTTGGTGGTACTACATTATCGCATTTAAGGTTATGTTATAGCGATTCCAAAAAATGTTTACGTCCAGGGAAAGAGCTTGTTTATTAGATATTCTCAGTCGGTATCCCACTATAACTATTCTCGCTACCGATTATTATCAACTCGGATAGAATCAAAGTGCGCGGTCAGACTTGTTTAGATTAATTCTGTCGAAGGCAGCCAGACTAAGTACATATCAAAATATCGTTTTCACGAAACAGATGAACATTACTTAAGCCAAAAATATGATAATGATCTTTCAAACAATTAACAATATTCATATTTTCCAGAGAACAATGCAGGATAACGAAATGAAAAGACAATGATGGCAAGGAAGAAACATCATTCTCTCACCAAAGGAAAAATGATGAGAACTAGAGGAGGGCCAATGTCTCCAGCCCTGTAAGATAATCATATCGACTCCATGCTAAATATGAGCATCAATGTAGAAAACAGGGGTCAATGACAGTGACGGTCGGCTCAGGTCAAGTCAGCTCTGCAACCTTCGACGAGCGCTGAAAGAGTTCCTGATTTATGGTGAGTTTATAAAACAATATCTTCACATTGACAGAATTTTAGATTTTAACTATTATAATTTAATATTAGTTGGATCTTAGGCGCAGAAATAAACAAATGTGTGAATCATTTCATACTTCTCTAGAGATCTTAGTAACTAAAGTAATAGACCTCAGCACAATTGCAGCAGGGAAGTGTACTAAATATGTTCACAGTAGAGTAGTAGTGCAGTGCCCATACATCACTGTATGCTGCATCAATTAATTATATATTTTTTTATGGCATTAGCGATTAATTTAAACAATATGGATGGATATTGGTGTGTATTCGTTCATGTATAATTTGTAATCTTAAACAGTATTTTTCACATAGGTATGAGGAACCCTCATTTGTGGACCATCAAAGATGAAGCTCATTGCAGGATGGACCATAATAATCGCTTGATCCAATATGATCAAGAATTGCATTTATTAACCCTTCCTTAGCCATGCAGTAACACAGGTCTACCGAGCTCAATAAACCGGTTATATTTTCGTAATTACAAGCAATATAAAATTAATATTTTAGCTATTCCTAGAAAAAACATTTTCGCATAAAAATAAGTAGTCAAAAATTAATTATGTATATGTAATCTTACTAAAAAAAACATTTTTCGTTTCAATACGAAGAAAAACGTAAAATGTAGATGTCGATGAACGCGATAAAAAATACATTTTTTAATGGAACAGAGAGACTCACACAATAATACCACAGATGACAAAAAGAACACGCAAATATTTATGAATGCGTCTCTCTCCAACTTATTAATTGAAATGAGAGCGTGCGATAACACACGTGTAATAGCAATTGTCTGTTCTCAGCTAGCCGGGCGCGAATATGATTTACCAGTAATACAGCATAGGCCGATAGTTTGATGCGTTTTTTATCCATCATGGCACGACAAAATTTAACGGAGGAAGAAATTAAAATCCTTGCCGAACAAAGTGTTTATGATTCTGATGTGGAGTTTGAAAATTGTGATAATATTACAGATACCGAAGACTTTATAGAATTTCAGGAAGATACGAGTGTTATCGAAAGTGAATATGAAGAAATAAGTGAATTTGACACAAAAGCTTCTATTAATTTTCAAGAAAACACCTGTGTAACTAATATTAGTGACGACATTGAACGCATTGAAAATAATAGTGAAACCTTTACTTTTAAATCAAAATCAGGCTTTGAATGGAGCTCGCAACCACCTCCACTATCTAAACGTCGAGCTCATAATATTTTATGTGAAAATCCTGGATTACGAAATGAAAGTGAAAATGTGGCAGTTATTAGCGATATGTTTTATCTATTTATAAGCAAGGAAATGGTTGAGGAGATTTGTTTAGAGACAAATCGTCACTGTGATAGTTTGCAAAGAGACGATCCAAATAAAACCATTCGTCCTATTACTGTCGACGATATGTATACGTTCATCACAATATTGCTGGCATCGGGTAGAAATCGAGGAAGAAAATTACAACTGAACGAGTTGTGGACAAGTGAATTTCTATCTAGACAATCGGTCAACTAGGCAAGCGAGAATACTGGACTCTGGAAATAAATTAGAGGCTATAAAGTTAGTGTTCGAAAAATTCACTTACTCCTGTAAAAGACTATTCTCCCGGCTTAAATATAACAGTGGATGTATGTTTAGCCACCTTTAGAGGAAATTGTCCATTCCGGGTTTACATGAAAAGTAAACCTGGAAAATATGGGATTAAGATTTGGACCGTTGCTGATTCAGCCAACGCCTACATATTAAATTTGCAAATATATACAGGTTTGACCAATAACCAGAGAGAGAAAAACCAGGGACATCGGGTAGTGACAGACTTGATTCAACAGTATTATGAAACGAACCGAGGAGTGACCACAAATAATTTTTTTACGTCAGTGCCGCTGGTAGAACATTTTTTTTCAAAAAAATAACTCTCACGGGTACACTTCGTAAAAACAACTGAATTCCTAGCAAAAGTGTTATATGCCTAAATTGTAAAAATAGTACTATGTGATTTAATAACATTTCTATTCTTTTTTCTAATAGTTTTTTGTTAGTTTTATGCTTGTGTTATCGTGTTATGACCCTGGATTGCGATGAATTATGCTCACTAAATACACGTTAAGTAAGTCAACAAATATCAATTTTATTTTCGTGTTTCGTTGTTTATTTTAATGATGTTGGTGCATTTGAATCAGAGTCAGAATTGTTAGAAATTATTATAACAAAAATGACGCGTTTTAATGAAGCCGCTGTTTTGTTCATCACTTGATATAAACAAATATTTGTCCGACAGCGCTTGGAGACATGAGACGATCTTATTATTACTGTCCCAATGTTTGTATTCTATTAATAAACTATATCGTTTATGCCATTAGCCTGTATTGTTTATTCAATGCAACCTAAGTTTTTTGTGTGGATTTTTATATCGAGACATTATTTATGAGATGTCTATATAAACAAATCGGATACCCTCGCCCAGCACCCCACCCCGCGACAAGCACGGTTCATTTCGGCACATGTCGCCGGTCCTAATATCCGTGTCATTTGATTGCTTATGATGAATCCTTCGTTTTATGATGATATTTATCAATATTTCACTTAAAATACTCAATATTTGGAGTAAAAATATGATACAAACTATTTTACAGCCATTAAAACTAGTAAAAGCACTTTTTTCTCATTTAAAAATTGCAAAATCCATTTGGGTAACATGAGTTGACATCGCGGCTGCGTGAGGGATTTTTCTAGCACGGTATGCTGTGGGTTAAAAACGGAAACAGCCAGGCACCAACTGGAAACATCCATACAGCTAGAGAAAGCGGCCACTTTGCAGACGGAAACCGCCCTTATTGAAAAAAGTATGCCTTGAAAAAGGCTGGAGTAACCGATCAATGGACAAAATAAAAAAATAATTTTAATATCTCCTGTTTAAACTCTAATGAAAAAATATTTTTTCATAATTATTTGTCTTCAATTTTCGAATTACTTTATTATCTTTTTATTCTTCTTCTTGCCATTAACTTCTTCTCATTAGCCATGATTTTCTCCTACTTCCAGGGCCCCCACTTTCAGCAATCTTTCCCTGCATTATGAGGTGCAAGATCTCATACTTCTCTAGATGTCTTATTACATGTCCGAGAGATTAAAGTATTTGGATTTTTATTCTTTTTCTTTATTCATCTGAACCATAACAACTTCATTCGTAACTATCCATCCAGCTTATTTTAAGCATTATTTTGTAGATCCACATCTCAAACGCTTCAAGTCGCTTTATCGCTTCTTCGGTGAGTGTCTATGCTTCCATTCCTTAAAATAAAATCGAGAACACATTGCATCTGACCATTCTCATTCGTAATATAAGGTTGAGATCATGACTGCAGAACATATTTTTCATGCAGATAAAGGTTGCATCTTTTTATTAAACTTTACTTTTGTGTTTGCACCACTATAATGTCAAAATTATATGCATGTTTTGTAATAAAATATATGTACACGAAAAAAAAAGTTGTTTTACTATGTTGTGTAATCATTCTACAATATAATATCTTATAAGTATTTATATCTGTATTTTTATTTGTTAGCATAAAGTTCTTTGTCTTTTCGCATCCAATCAATGCATTACCATCAGTGACCCTATGAACCCAGCTAACTTTTAGTAGTCGCCTATAGATGATCCACATCTCAAATACTTGTGTTGCTTTAGTACTGTTTCAGAAACTGTTACTGTTTGTTGTTTAGAAGCCATTTGATGTAAGTGCATAATACTTTCGTCGGGTGAAAGAATGCAGTTCGAGCTTGCTTATACTCCTTAGATGAGGTTTAATACATTCATTATTTGGATATAGTATATAATTAAAATTGTGTTGAGTTTACATGCCAACTCGTCTCCTCACATAGGTTGCTGATATTCGGGATAGGAACCGGGAAGGTTGTCAAAGAGAAGTCTGGTTGTATAAAATCATGTATTATAAACACAAAGATAACTTAGATGCTATAACTTAATTGACTAAATTATCCTAATACTTAAAAGCTACCTTACAAATAATCTAAATCTAAGCTTAACCTAAGCCAGCCACCCTCGGGGTCAATGGCTCCTGGATCCCCGCCACGCGGTACCCGGTGCCGTCCCTCGACCCCTCCTGATGCTGTGTGGGTACTGGACAGCCGTCACCGAACGGTATCCCTCCGAGCGTGATACGTCCACCTGAGCGCCCCACCTGCTCCAGCAGCCCTCCTCCCTACTCCCGGCTGCTCCGTGGGCTCTTGATACGCTGGATAGGCGTATCCACCAGAGCGGCCCACACTCTCGACAGCTTCTGCAGAGCTTGTGTCTCACAGACACACAGGCTGTCATCAGCCTCAGCATCGTCCTCGATGCTCCGTAGGTCTGGGCACCATCACCGCGCGGACTCCATCCGTGCGGGATACCTTATTGCCAGCGTGCCCCACCTACCAGCAGTCCTTCTCCCTACTCTGACTGCACCGTGAGCTCTGGGTGTAAAACACCCTCCTGAGCGGCCCACACACTCAACAGCTTCTGGCAAAGCTACTGCGTCTGACAGACGCACAGGCTGTGCACAGCCTCAGCACCTTCCACGACTGGAGCCTCCGAGCGCCCCGCAAGGCGGATCCACGGCGCCCTCCTCCAATCCTTCATGATGCTCTGTGGGTACTGGTCACAAGGTGACCTCCTGAGCACCCCACCTACTCGGGTCTTTACGGACGTCGCCAGCCTTGGCCTTGATGCCGAGGCACCTCGAGCTTTCGGAGTCAGCGTTGTCGGGGCTAAAGCCCTTATTGTGCTGACCCGATAGCCCTCCGCTACCTCCAGTTGGAGATATCGGCCGCAGATGACCCTCCTCCTCCCCTCTCCTCGGGTTCAGTTCTCACATTTAACATTGGGATAAATAAATACCTCGACTGCATGTATCCTTCCCCGAGAAGGATATCTGAAATCTTTCCCTTTTAAAACTTTCTACAACTACTGTTTGAGAATATCCTCGAATTGTGGGCAGAACCTGGCTATCTGGCAACAAAGTCCAAAATTTCCATCCGTGGCCTTTCCTGTTTCTGAAAATTTCTCTTTTGTCTCTGTTTGGGCTTATGATGAGAATGTGGGTGCAAGATGCATCCCATCACTCCTGGAAATTGCACTTTTCCATAAAATATTTTCCAGAAATTGCTTGAATAATTCTAATGGAAGTCGGCTGACTTATTTTGTGGATATCTCCAGCAATAATCTGAAAATATGTTGTAGATAATTGTCAATAAAATATTTAAATAGTTATGTATGATTACTCAATTTGAAATAAGATTGTATCGACCGAATAATAAGAATATGTAGAAATATGAAATAATCCCATATTAACGACAAGAATATCGGACATATGTACCTGAAAATTTCCTGTCGCATAAAAGCGCAGCACCACTGCAACTTGTATAATCGGAGAAATGGTAAGCCGCGATTGTTAATTAGTTTATAATTTGGAAACAATAGAGGCATTATTGTTTTCATTACAGTTTGTTTTTCTAGGCAAAACCTCAATTTCAAGTTGCGGCCGTTATACAGTTCGACAGGATTCTCAAAGTCGCGTAAATAATGCCGAATTACCGTGGGGCTGTCCATCTCATTCATATAATCGACGTACTCCTCAAAATTGTCATCCGGAACATCAATGTTCTCCATAATTAAAGAAAAAGTCAAAAATATCGACATCAACAAAATATAAGGTAGCCAGAGATCACCCATCTTTAACTGTCAAATAAAAGGTGTGCGCTTTCCTTTTATTTTGCATAGGTGTGACTGAAATTAAATTCTATACAAATTTTCAAGGTGAGCGTCGACTTTAACGTGTGACGTCATACCTTTGTCGAGTGCGGACTTTTGTGCAACTCTGAATAGAAATGATTTGTTTATGGAATTTTAAAAGAGAGCGCAGGCTTTACCGATGCATTCTGAATACAGGCATGAAAGTATGTCCGAAATGACACACTTCCTGACGCCACTTCAGAGCCCGTCTGGCAAACGCCTTCTGCATCAGTAGGTCAGCAGGCAACATCCCCGCAAGCACCGATAGGGTGACACTGGACATAGTCCGATACGCTTCAGTTAGCGCCAACATGGGTATTCTCTGCCCCTTATTAAGGGCATTCGCAATGGCAGCCAAATGAAGCCTATGCGCCCATTCCCCCGCAGCGTACGTGACTTGGGTCACATCTATCGCGTTATATATGAAAGGCATGGCAGGTGACTTTACACTTCACTCGCAAGTTGATATTCTCCTGAGAGTGTAGAAGAAGTTCGCCGTGCGCTCCGACACCGCCTTCACATGCGTAAGAAAGGAACTGGACACATCCAAGATAACTTCCATATACCTCGCTTTCCTCTCAAATTTCACCCTAGTATCGCACATTATAATAATCTGATTCCTTTCATGACTCAATTTTCCTTTCAGCATTAGGGCTACAGTATTATGTGGCGCAAGTGCCAGTTTAATCCTTTCACACCAATTCAGTATCGTATCTATTGCCTTTTCAGCCTTCAACTCAAGCTCTCGCCGACTATTAGCTTCTACCAACGTAGTGTCATTGTCAGCATAAGCGACAAAATCGCACCCGTCTGGAAGTGGTAGCAAAAGGAAGTCATTAAAAAGGATAATCCACAGGATAGGTCCAAGGACCGACCCCTGTGGACAATCCACGTCTGTTTCACTGGTTATGCTTACCCCGCTCAGGACCACTGAAACACTGAACGGTCTCCGAGGTGGCTCTCGATAATCTCGAAAAGATACTTTGGGCACCCCCGTAATTTGAACTTGGTGAGGATCATGCACCACCACGCTGTATTTATATGATGGTTGCCCGGGATAGAACAGGAAAAATATTGTAATTAGGTTTCTTTTAGCTCTTGTTCTGATGAAAGTTTTTCGAAAATTTATATTTATTTTCCTCAGTATGGACACTCATACAATGATTGTGACTGTGCACAACAAATAGCGGCTAGCAGCCGTGTGAACGAGTCGAGGCCTTCCAACTTGACCCCATAAAAGATGGCTTGTCTTTGATGTCAATCAGAGGCGAAATAAAATTTTAACCTGGGCGCGTGTCGGTTTAAGGACGGCCACCACTTCAACCCTACGGATGAGTTAAAGTATTAGTGAAAATGTTTACCCCGTAAAGTGTCTCAGAAGTGGCGAAGTTTGTTTGATAAACCTATTAGTTATAGAAAATCTGGAACTCTACGTGTTTACAATGTCGGGTTTCTCACGTTTAATGTAATTAAAGTGTGATTATTGTGTTAATTCAGTGTCTTTATTGTTTGCCAGCCAATCTGACACCTTATGCATAGATACCCACAGACTGAGCTAAGCCGGGGGCGTAATGCGCTTTACCAGCGCGTTGCGTCACAATGTATGTAATAAAATTTCGTTATTTCTTTTCCAATGAGTTGTACACATAACAAACACACACACATACACAAGAGCGTTAATATATAACCATGAGAGTCGGTACCTAACTGTATTCACTCGATTTTTTTGAAATATGTATTACAATTTCATAATATCGCAATTTATGCACAAAATAATTAAATTTGTATATCACATTTAAGAAGAAAAAAACATTATTTTAATGAATACATCTGATTTGGCACTAACAGAAGCAAAATGTATTTAGGTTACAATATTTATAAAGAGTTCTCCCTCTCACGTATTTAATTAAGTTTAAAGAGTCGGAGATATTATCTCGTCGCACCATGTTGCTTTTGGGTTAGGCAGAGAGTACATTATGAGAGGCCTGATGTATCCAGCCCGTTACCAGTTCTATCGATCAGTAGATTTGTACATTAGTCCTATGGGGACGGCGATGGTGGCGGTAAATTTGAATTTGATTTAAACTCACCGCCATCGTCGCCGTCCCCAGCTGATAATGAATGCGAGTGACATCTACATTCAGGGTGTAGGATTCCGCAGAGACAAGCCGCCCGCAGTCTGACCCGATCGCTCGCCCGATGACTAGTTCCGTTCAGCCACGACGAATCGCGCTCGGTGCTCAAGCGCCGCCTATTTGCTTTTCTCATTCTTCATACTTTATGCTCCACTGTCTCTTTGTAGCTTGGCATAATAAACTACTCACAAACAAACATGAATAAATAGATTTACTAGACTTCATATTTGAATATGTCCAAGAACACACAATTACTGGATTTTCAAAGGCTTCCCAAACCATGCAGTACACAGGTCCTACCATCATAATTAAACCTGTAACATTTCGGTAAATGCATGCAACATAAAAATCATATTTTAGATAATCCTAAAGAAAATATCAGCACTTAGGAATGACTAGTGAAAAACCAATTATGAAAAGAGAATCGTACAAAAACAATTATTTTTTCCATTCAGTAACAGCAACAGTAAATTACTACAAACACAAATAAATTCCAAGTGAAACCTATAACGTATCGAGACGTAACTACTTTTAAGGATTGGTGGCTAGATTGTTTTAAAAATAAAGTTCTGTCACAGGAAAGTTACGGAAAGCAAATTTCCAAATAGTAAAAGTCTTTGCTTTCATAAAATTTTACGAATTTATTTTTATGAGTGAGGAACCAGGAGTCATTGTTGCAAAACCATATATCGATAGCTTTGTAGGACACCGTTTTCTTCTAAAGAAACCATCCATCAAGAGATCCCAGTTCTTCGTACCATCATCAGAAAGCAACCCTGCTTATCAAGGAAACTTCCTATTAATATAAAAAAAATGCAAGACACCAGGAAACTGTATCTAACGACAAGAAAGTTTTTTGAAAAGTGTAGTGAAATAAAAATGTTTTGTTTATTATTATCGATTGAAAACGCCCCAATATCGTTTTGGTGATATGTCTGTTTCATAATTATATACATTTATGAAACAGACAGCTTTGTTTAAAATGCAACAGTGTTATATATAAATGAAATATTTAATTCTGACTAACATAAAAATAACATACATAAAATGTTTACTTTGTTCAAGAAAACGTTGTTTTCCCTAAAAATTAGTAAAAAGAGATCTAATTTATGATATTTGCTACTAATGTTGTGAATAAGTTTAATATTAATTCAAACCGAGGGTAAAATATGCATGAAAAATATAATTTTGGCATTTTTTAACGAAAATACGAGCGCGAACTAAACATCATTAGGTACGGCCGTTGTCGACTGGTGATCTGAAGTTAATAAAGAAAATAAAAAATACACATTATGTATTATGATCGATATAAATATTATTTAGTAAGAAATTATTGCATTTTTGATATCAAACTTGATTTTAAATAGTAGCTGAAGCCTCAAAGCAACATATTATAAAACGTATGTTTTCACTAAAATAAAGTATTTTAAAAATGTTGAATGTTGATCATATGTATTGCAAATTTAATGGTTTATAACTCTATTAATTTTTAACATTTTGCTAATTTGGTTTAAGACAGATTTGTCTCCGTAATCTTGGCTTCAAGATTATAGGAAAATATATTTCGTTTATGCAATAATTTAGCATATTAACATAATTTTGTAGATCGGGCAAATGCATCTAACGGTTGAGGTCTTTCTTATGATGCTTGTATTGTCTTAATTATGGCAAATAACTTTCATTTTATTAGTTTTAAATGAGTATAAAGATTTTATCTAAGTAATAGTTTAAAAAAAGTCAAATCTAATCTAACTTCTGATATAAATGAATAATAAAAATTATTAAGCGGAACACATTCTTATTGTGATTATTAGTTGTAATTATTCAGAACATAGATCTGTGATATTTTAAATACAAATTAAATGTATTAATTAAAAAGATACACATATAAAATCAATTTTGTCGAAAAATATTGTTGTTGCTACCGGGATTCGAACCTGGATCTCTTCCAATCTAGGGAACGTGCGTTATCCGATTATGCTATACCAACACAGTGGATTGACGACAAATTTTCGAATGCCAGCGTTCACTAATATCAGAGTTATCAAAGAACATGTGTCCCGCCATCAGACGTCTACCCGACAACAATGTTTTATCACTACGTACATAATCAGGCCTATTCTCAAAATTGCAATATTGAAATGAAGGTGATTCTTACACCAACCCTCAAAAATAGACAGATTATGGTACATTTATCTCCCTCACTCTCTCTCATTCAAATATAACACTATTTTTGAGGGTTAGTGTAACAATCACCTTCATTTCAATATTGCAATTTTGAGAATAGGCCTGATTATATATGTATCGCATTTGGGCCTCACTTTGTGAAAAAAACAATTAATTGAATTAAGTAATTAATTAATTGACATCAAATCAAATACTATGGGTTCCATTATTTTTTTCTAATTAAATTTAAATTAAAAATATATAAATTAAAAATTCAATGGTAACAGCATTATGTAAGTCTAAGTCTACTGCACGCCACTGATATTTATGTAAATATGTACTATTATAGCGCCTGAGTCTATCCAAAATCCATAGAGTGGGGATATAAAATTGAAATAGTTAGAAAGCCATTTTACATTCCTTTCTATTGTTTCCTGCATGTTTGTGTACTCAATAGCGGTTACTTAATGTGGTTAGGTAAAAAATACCTAAACGCATAATTTCTCAATTAAATTTAGTCGTGGAACATTTTAATAATTGTGTTAATATTGCTAGCAGATGTGTGCTTGAGTAAATACATAATATAAAATAATAATAATAGCAAAATCAGCATTTAATGTTACAGTCAAAAGCTGGCTGTCAGCGAGTTAAAAATCTTTTATTTTGACTGAATTCATTAGAGGCATAAAAGTACAAAAAATGATTTAATCACTAATTTAGATTAAAAATTATGAGGATTTCTCCCTGATCCCCCATGCAGCCATTAGTCCCATTTCCAAAGTACAAATACAAGTTTTAATAGTCAATGGATTAATATAATTGTTTTAAATACTAATTTTAATGTTTTAATTATAAATATATACATATAAAATCAATTTTGTCGAAAAATACTGTTTTTGCGTTACCGGGATTCGAACCTGGATCTCTATTTCCAATCCGGGGAAGTACACTACCAATTGTGTTATAACGCCAGTATTTTTCATGACAAATTTTCAAACCTATATGTTACACTTTTTCAAATTAATAAATCTGTTCCATTATTTTTGAAAGCCATCTACATTATTTTTACCGAATCACAAATACCTTTGAGTAAACCGACTGCAGACGCCAGAATTAACAATTCAATTTTATTAAATTTTGCACACATTGATACAACTTATATTATTAAGGAGAACACATTCTTATTGTGAAGTTGTAATTATTCAGAACATAGGTCTGTGATATTTTAAATACTAATTTTAATGTATTAATTATAAATATATACATATAAAATCAATTTTGTCGAAAAATATTGTTTTTGCATTGCCGGAATTCGAACCCGGATCTCTATTTCCAATCCGGATTGATAGAATAAGAATGTGTTCTCCTTAATAATATAATTGTTGTTTAGTTTCAGTATCTGGACCACAACTTGTGATTTCGACGAGATAATAGAAATGCTCTGACAAGTATAGTCTTCATATATATCACAGAATTATTTTAGTAGGCCAGTTAAAATAAAATATTTATGCAGTTGATTGAGACACGGATAGAAATGTACCTCTAAAAGTCCTGAGACCATTTCACGTCTGACTTATGGGTCTCTCTGACAATTTATTTTCTAAACTTACGTATATTGCGGCCAAAATATGAAAGAATCTTTAATGCACTACCATAGGTAGAGTTTGCCATGGATAGAGTTGCTGCAAGATTCAGGATACATAGTATACATTGCAAAGATGTTTATTTTTTGTTCATTGCTATTGTGGACTGTTCATGTATCTGCCTAATACATGACCATGAAAATTGTACTGGAAACCATTAGGATACTCCAACATGTTCCAATTTGTGCCGAACCATTGACCCCAAATGGATGGGATAAAAGTGAGGAGAAAGAAGACCTAGTGAACACCTTAGTGAAGCTATAAAATATGACTTTATATTTATTATAAAAACAATTGAAGTATGTATGTACTGAACAATACAACAATATTTTGACACCAACAAAATTCTTACAATGACAGAAGAGTCCCTTAATAATTCTGCATGAATCTTTTGTTTCAAAATCCGCTCTAATTGATTTAAGCGAAATTGAGTTTTCAAAGTATATTCTCATAACAGTTCTTGTGCTTATAAGACAGATATGTTCATGAGGTTTAAATTTTTCATAATTTCAATGCATTTGAATATTGGACCAAAATCCTCAATATACCGATAACAATCTAGATATTAATTCAAAATGAAGAATATCCATTACAACAGATTTTGGAACTGAATGATTTAATTCAAGGCTGATATTTTAGGGAAGGTTTTGAAATAAACTGTTATTGGGAAGCTATTCAGCACAATACTACATTAAAATAAGTTTGTGTGGAAAATATTGCAAAATTAATTACGCAAAATCTTAATTTATTGCATTAAATACATATAACAATCATACATTAGTCATACATATGACTGTAATATTCTTGATATATTTGAATGTACGTTTCTTTCTCTGAAGGTGACATCTTTGCAATTATATCATCATCAATACTTGTTATGGGGATTGTTTTTCCATTCACCATGACAGTCGGAGCATTGTCTTCAGAGTCAGAGTCATTGCTGTCCATTTCAGCTGAAAGAATTAAAAAATACATACACATAACTATTCAATTTTCTATAAAGAAATCTTTGATATTGATAACAGCCATCATTTAAACTTCTGTCCACACAAAATTAAAATGATTTAGAATTCAATAGTAATCATAAACATACAGTAAAGAAAACTAAAGTTTGTTCTTAATCCAAGAACCCATTGTTTCACCCATGTATTAAATATGGTATGGCATTTATAGCATGGTTTTCGGTCTTTAATAATTTTTATGAAGTGATGTGTTAATATTTGAAGACACAGTAAAACTCTGTTAATTCGTAACCTTATATTTCGTATTTTCACAGAATTCAAACTTTTTTCAAAAATATTTGCCCCGAAAATAGTATTTCATACTAATTTCTACTGATAATTCGTAAAATCTGTTATTCGCAGTTCGTATGTGTTTTTGACACCCAAAATAAATAATTTGTTTTCGTAATTCGCATATTTGTCATTGTTTTTAAATCGCTAAACTCGCACATCTAGGCATGTGACCTTCATCCCTTCGTAAACATCTGCAATTAGCCCCGCTTACCAGCCAATCACGACGCCAACTGAGTTTTGCCACATGACATATGGCAAAACTCATGTACGTAATATGATATGTACATCAAATTCTATAGTGCATTTTATAAGATTTGTTGTTGTTAAAATAATGTTTTCATTGAATCACTTGATCTAGTTTCTATGTTTATGAAACGTTGCGATTTGCATATGTAGGTACTAAAGAAACTATGTAAATCTTTCATATTTAAATACGTTGGCACATTATATTAATTTTTTTTCACGTTTCGTTCTCTAAAATGGCACCAACATCTTGTAATTCGTATAAATCCTTTTGGATAAATGGAACTTATTTTGAAAACTGACAAAAAATTGATATCATAAATAAAATTGGTGGAAAAAAATAGAAAAAAAACTTGAAAAATCAAGGGAAAATAATAAGCTTCAACCAATAAGGCCAGCGATGAAGATTTAAAAGTTTAAAATTATTTTTCATGCGCATTTTAAATATTCTAATTCGGATGGAAACGGTGAGTTCGACCGCCAATCAAATTAATGTGCGTGATTTTGTTGCCTTGAGAGACTGCCGCGTCACCACTCACCACACACTTTTCTTATTCAGGAGAAATACGTTATTTGATAAACATTTCGACACATAAGAAGCTGAAATAATGGAGTCATCATGTTTCAGTATGAAAATCGTGATGTCAACAGCGGCAGCGCACACTAAATCGCGGACGCAGTAAACTAACGTGTTTTCATAAAAATTTATTTCTAATATTGTATTTAAAACACTTTGTTCTCTTTCTTCTTCTTTCTTTCAAATAGGCAATCCACCCTTTAAGAGTGACTTGTGATTGTTCTCATTATTCATAATTTGGATTTTTTTTTAAATTTCGGTCCTGTGAGTTACGAATTAACTGTTATATTGGTTTAAGATGACAAACTACATAATTAGACAAACTATTGTATTCAACATTGGGGGAGTTCTGTAATGATTTGGAAGTTCTTTGAAGGGTATTGTGTAAAGATATTTAAAAAATAAATATTGTGCAGTTCCATCTGTGTAGAAAAATATTAGGGAGAATTGGATAACAGACTGAAAATTGTGTCCAAAGTCAAATTTAGAATTAGAAAAATATTAAGAACTGCAATATGTGGATTGTCTAAAATGCACCACCTTATTATCTATTTAACATAGAAAATTCTGAAGTGAATTTGTAATTCAAAAATCTATTGGCTTTAAACGTTTACTGCCGATCACACCCACGTTATGCTATTTTCCTAAATGCCGTCAATGCTCAAGGGTGGACCATATTCATACATCTTTATTTACATCAGTAAGTTACCGGCATCCCTTGCAACCTGTTGTTCTGTGGAATTTTCAAGCACACAGACATGATGTTTTGGTGTACTCTAACAAAATATATATTCAGCATTTATTCACAGTCAAAAGCCGGCAGCCAATGTGTTTAAAGACATTATGCCATCAATTGGTTGAAAACGAAAGTGTAAACCAATGATGATGAGCTATTTTATCAGAACCTTTTCTCACATTTTATATGGAATGTTAGCAAATTATCCATTAACCCTTTATATATTTTTTTAAAATTCTAAAATCTACTATAGTTTTTTGAAGTTTATATAACATATAAACAAATAAATTAGAAATCAAAATGAAATATTTTCTGAAAAAATTGAAATTAGCATTGGTCGATATATCAATATTATTGAGAACAATTTTTGAAAAATCATTTATTTAAAAAAATTTAAATTTTAAATGTAATGTCGTATGTGGAGAGTGCTGTTGGAAATGCAAATTGGTTAATTTTTTGACCGCTGCACATAAACAACAATTGCAAATGATTCGGAGCAAAATTCACGTTGCTGGTATCAATCAAAGAACATTTTGCGTAACTAAGGTTAACAGTACGAGTAGCTTATGATTTGCAAATTAATTAGACATAAATAATCATTCAGTTAGTTAGAATGATATACACAATATATGTATACAGATTACCTGATTTTGGATGAGTATAAAAAATATAAAGTAAATTTTAAAAGAGTTATTGTTCAATAATTTTAACACTCGTTTTCAGAAATATTATGCTTAGAATAAACTCTCATCACCACTACAGAATAAACTCACACCAAACATTTAGTTTAAAATTAGAAATAGGAAGATACCTATTGTTGAAACATCCTCAACTAGTTTGAAGGGATCTTTCATTTCTTCATCACTTGAATCCGAGCTGTCTTGTCCAGTACTTGCTAAAGCACCGGCAGCAGTATTACCTAGAAAATATTGAGATACCAATTTCGAATTAATGATAATAAATTTTTGGTGAAGAGCGCAAAGTATATGTGTATGAAATTGAAAAAAAAAGTATAAAATAAAAGAAATATTTTACAAATTACAATAAAACCTCACATAGTCGAACATTAATTAAAAATAATTTTGAATCCCACGTGTCATATAATTGGTAAAATAACATAAGTATTACATATTATTTTAGCAAATAAATCATAGATTTTTTTTTTGACTTAGATGGATTTTTCTGTTAAACATTTTCATTGAAATCTCAAATGAAAAAGTAATTGCAATGTTGTTAAATAAATATTTGATGTACATTTATTTACAGTGATGAACTAACCCAGGTTTTGCTTTTCGTGTGCCAACAATACAGACATGATATCATCATTTTTATCTTTAGGGTTTGATTTTTGACTTGTGGCATTCGAAGCAGCCTTTTCCAATATTGCATCGGTGGAGTGATTACTGTCATTCTGGAAGTAAAAAAAAGAAAATAACCATAAAGTTGGATTAGTTACATTAGAAAATAAAAACCTAATTTTAAGATATGTTACCCGATGACATTTTTATATATAGTAAAATCCCGTTAATTCAACGTTGAGGTGACTGAAAATGAATAAGAGTTTACAATAATGAAAATTTCAAAAATTAGATTTATTTTACATATTAACTTTTTTCATTACAACTCGTATACCTATATCTACATTGTTAAAACCATGAACAAGTTGTAAACAAATCAATAAAAATAGAAAATTGTTATAAATAATATTATTACATTATTTTCACTTGGTCCTTTAGAAAAAAACAGTAAACAGTCCCTTCATAATCATGATTACAAGAACAAATTTAAACAAAGAACTTATTTTTAAAAATCTGATTATAATGGAGTATTTTTTCACAAAAGTTTTAATAATGATATAATTTGAAAACTTGTCAACGTATGCCATTCCTCCGTTGTATCCGTGAAGTTAGCAATAAAAATTTCAAACGTATTTAAAACTTTGCTCCGCGGTGGTTGCGGCGGGATTTCACATTCGCCTGTGACTATATCTTCCTCACTCTCCGCTTTCTTAATCTTCTTCCCTTCGTGACATTTCTCACCTTTCAACGTTAAAGTTATGTCTGGCATCATGATTAATATTGTAGACAACATCAATAATGGAGTTGCATATTTATCTGCTCATTTTGTTTTGGATTCGATTTTTTAGCAACTGTTAGTGTTTTATGAGTTTCACATTGGTGCTATTTTGAAGAATATAAAATTATCAATCTAAATGTTTTAATTTGAATTTAATAAAATACGGAACAGTCTGAAGAATGTAAACCACGCACTCCCGAATTTCAAAATTTCTTACACGTAAATATTGTAGATATAATTGTTTTTACAGATAAATCAATGGTAATAATTAACTAGGTAATTAAGATAAAATAAAATCAGAGAAATGCCAACCACACACTCTTCAAAATGCCTTGACGCTAAATTTAAATAGAAAGAAAAGTCTGTGAAAGAAATAAAAATGAAACAATTTTTAAAATATGGAAAGGACGAGGAACTCATCTGCGCAGTAGCATTTTGTGTAACAAAATGTAAAATAATACAAACAAATAATAGATTGTCTTCAAAATGGAAACAAAAATAATTATGGTAATATAGAACAGAAGATCGACAACCACTAACATTCGCAAACCTGCAACTTGGAAAATTATAAGGGCGCAAGTATGATATTTGTTATCTTTTTCTAATGTAAAGAAAACAAGCGAGAGAAAAAACATGCAAGTTAAGTTGATGTCTCATGGTAAGGAAGAGAAAGACTTCAAAACTGAGGATGCGCAAGATAAATTTGATATCTTTTTTTAGTATAGTCGGTATAGGGGTGGGTACTATCCATTTGGATGAACATTGAACAGGCGTGCCAAATTGCCGTAGCACATGTCCTATGCCAGTCAGCTGCTATTCTTTTCTTGTTAATTCAATTCTTGTTATTTGACAAAAAAAATACAAATTAGGCAAAAAATTGATCGACAAATTCATTTGATAGGACCCACATTCTGCTACATGACTTTGACTTGTGAATTTCAAAACAAATGTTCTTCGAATAAACAGGATTTTACTGTATATTATAGAAAAATTCTAGAATTGTAAACCATATTAAACAAGTTAAGATTAAATTAAATAGATTAAAAATGACCAATCTAATCAAACCGCATACATTAAATTAAAATAAATGTTTGCAGAATAATGCAGAACACCTGTGTGTCAGCCCCGATGACGGTGCTCTCCACCATCCACACAGGCCTTTCCTTGCGCTGCTGCGCCGCATCCTGGGAGGCACCGGCGGCTGCACCCCCTGAGATATTGATATCCACACGAGTCTCTTCAGTAGCAAAACCTCCTCTGCGTGTTGCTTCGCCTGACCATATCTCGGAGCCACCAGTATTTTTTCCCGCTTGTTTGTTCAGAATGCTAAAAATATAACAATTTGGTTTTAAGAAAAATACAACATTAATTTTTTTTTCATTAAATGTGGAAACTAAATAAATGTAGTCATATAAATAAATGGCATACCAGTTAAGTACAAAAGATTACTCACCCTCGGATGGTGTTGATGTCTACAGGTTCCGGTTCCAGAATTTCTGGTGACAATTTAATGCCTTCTACTTCCCGTAATAATATGTACAATGGTTCAAGTTGTTCATTGTATTTTGCTAAAAGCAACCGTGAATCCTTTTTTGGTAAGGCAGATTGGTCTTCTTCAACAACCGAGTTGCAAAATGTGCAATGGAACTCTTGTGACATAAAATCAAATAGCTGATCTGCCTGAGGATTGATAAAAGTATCAATTAGAAATAAAAATAATAATACATATTAAATATGTCAACTAGAAAATAAAAGCAATAAAAATATAATTTATTAAATTTTGAAAGAGGTTAAAACTTGTGTTAGCCATAATATTATATTTAATTATAATTAAATAAATACACTGTCAACACTTTATTACGTAAGTTAGTAATATCCATTAAGATGTAACTAACTAACTAACTAATTTACCATCACGCCGTTTTCCTGCGGGGGTAGACACAGAGAATAGAGCGCCACACTCTGTCCTGACACAGTTCTAGCCTCATCCACATTTATACATCTTCTCATATAAGCTCATCGATTATTTAAGCTTTTAACAGGACCTTCCTCCAGTATCTGGTTTACCTGGTTGTACCAAGTCTTTCGCGGACATTCTCTAATTCTGGTGCCATCAACACTTGCATCATATATCTTCCTTACCATTCTCTCCTCATTCATCCGTTTCATATGATCAAACCACCTTAAGGATCCTTTCTTAATCTTACTCACTTTATTAAGATCAGTTTTACATTCTTTCCATTTCTTACTCTGACTTAACGGCATATGTTACGATAGGTTCAGCTAGATTATATAATTTCATTATTTTAATATTTAGGGCTGGTTGTGTGTTTCTTTTTATGTTTAAAACGTTTGTGGGTTGTTTGTACATCAAATTTATTACTATCAAAGTTAATCCTGGCTAATAGGCAAGGTGAATAATTATCAAATATGTACCTGCGAATTTGACCAAAATTGATTTATTTTAAATATTCACCATTAGCAAAACATATAATTTTATGGTTTATTTATGGCTTTATTCACCCCTGCGCTCGAATTTTGTCACTTTGCTGGTGAAAAATCTCCAGTAATATAAATTAAACAGCGAGATCATCATCGGACAAACTAAAATAGTGGGATGTTGAATGATTCTTTGTCATATACTGCAACTTTCAAAGTATCAATGATGGATGAATTTTAAAACAGCTGAGAGTTCACAATATATTTAACTAACAATTGATGGTTTTACCATCGGATATCGGACAGTAAAATTAGTTTACTATTGAATGTACTTTTGATAAATAAATATTTTTTTGCAATTTTTTTACTATACTAATAGTTCTTGATTTACGAATGTTCAATCTATGAACGTTCGATTCACGAACATCACAATTATAAGATTTTTTTACTTACATAACTGTAATAACCTTGGGTTAAACAATTTATACTTTCTAGAAATGTAATTCTTTTTGCGGATTTATCTGCGTCGTTTGTGTAGCAATAAAACTCGTGTGTACCACAATTTATAATTTATTAAATTGTACAAAATATATTTACAATAACACCTTAACTAGGAAGTTATCTTAAGACTGAGAAGTAAAGAGAGAGCTTCTCTCAGGTCCTCAGAGCTATTTAAATGCTTCGGGTCCTCCCCCTTAATGCGCACCCCGTGCCCGGCAACCTGATCAGTCATCTCACCTATGCTTGACATCTGTCACCCAGCGCGTCACATACACACACAAACACACATGACAGACGTCAAGCATACCACAATAATGCACAAAGTTGTTGAACTGGGAATCAAATGGAACTCGAACATGACTCAACACAAAAATTCCTATTCTAGTTAGCGAGATCATAAAAAGGTATTTAACATTTATTAAACATTTGAGGGCTGTTTTAGGTGACTAACTAATTTACTAACATGCCATTTCACCGCAAGAGCAGGCAAAGAAGATAGAAAACAACTTTCTGTCCTGGCACACCGCTCTTGCCTCGTTCATTTACCATGTACATTCTTCAGTTGTTAAAGCATCTAATCTGGTCATGCCAGGTCTTTCGCAGACACTATTTCTGATGCCTTTAACACTCGCCTCATTCATACGTTCCATATGACCAAATCATCTCAGTGATTCTTTCTTTATTCTATCGACTATGCTACAAGCAGGAGGTACTCAAACTAAAATAAAAATACTGAAAAATATGAAAAAAATCTAACCTCCAAATCTGTAAAAGTCTTGCAACATCCAGGGCACTTGAAGCTGGCACGGCTGGTAGCATCTCTTTCCTCAGTTTCCATTCTTTTTCTCATAAGATCTAATTTGTACTTAACAACATTAACAAATGTCTTATAATTAATGAAATAATAGTTAACTTTTTGTGCCTTACCATCAGGACCTGAAAACATATGTTCATGTAAGATGTATGTGCATAGTTGATTGGGAAAGTTTCTGATCAGGGAAAGACCTAAATGGAATATAAATACGCAATTGCGTAAACAGTAAATACATAATTAAATAGTCACCAGAAACAGGGAGTGCTGGATGTGCTACAAATGCGTGTTTGTGAAATATGTATAGACATTGAGAAATTAATTAGGCTAAAACGATAAAAGAAAAATCTATACATAAGCATTGTGCAAATGGACATATAATATTAAATTATACAGAATAGAAATAAATTACTGAAGATTTAAACTTCCCACAAAACATCAAACACACAATTCACTTCCAAAATATTATAAAATAGTTTGAAATATGTACATATTTTTAAAAGCTCATTAATACAACTTTATTTCGAAAACTTGATTGTATTTTATCCCCCCTCAAATGAATTTTCATACAAAATTCTACCTATAACATGAAAAACTCGATAATTCGTAACATGAAATAAATTTAAAACTTTATATAAAAAAATACTCGAGTTATTACAAATGTGAAAATTTGTGAGTATTTTTATACCTGTGCCGACTACGCCACAGACAGTCCCTAATCCCTGCAGGGATTGACCGATTATATGGGTTTGACTATCTGTATAACAGTAAATACATCCCCAAATGGCCGCTGGGCCGGCTACGATATAAATTCTGCTAAAATAATATTAGTTTAGTTGAAATTTTCATCTTGCGCGCCGGTTTCGAAATTTCAAAATATTATATTTTCATTTTTATATGCCTATATTTGTGTTTTCTACATTTAAAACCATTCTTAGTTATTTTTGTGTCAAATAGAGTGAAAATATTAGTTATTTTATTAACATATTGACTCTTTTTTGTACTTTTATTTGTGAATTTCGCAAGATTTTTTAAGTGTTATTTGAAAAGTGTAAAGAATATTGACTTTTTCGTATTTTATTTTGCCTATATGTAGTTTCATTTTAAATTTAAAATGGCGTTAGTTCGCAGTATGTATAAAACATTAATAATTTCTAAGAAAATAAATTTAAATAAAGATGTGGACAGTAAAGGAAACATCACAAATATTTTACCACCAACAATTTATCATTCAACAATTTTGAAAAATTGGGCCAAAATTGAAGAATCGAATTATAAGTTGAAGGAAAGTAACAAGTATCGGCGCATTCGCCCGGCAAAATATGAAGAGCTGGAAATCAGACTGTTTGAATATTTTTCTCAAATGCATGTGGTCAATATTCCAATTTCTGGTGTAACTCTCATCAAGAAGGGATGTTTATTGGCCAATGAATTGGGGATTAATGATTTTGGAGCCTTCGATGATTGGCTCCACAGATTTAATTAAAGGTTCAGCATAACATGCTTGTCAATATGTGGCGAAAGTCAAAACGTTGACGAAATAAAGGTGGGGACTTTGACAAAAATGAATGCAACATTGGCCAAATACATGCAATTTAAAAATGTTTTTGAGAAAGTACACTTATAAATGTTTAGAAAATGTGTTGATGTTTTGAAAACTTTCTATGAAATTCTACTTTTCAATAATTTGAAATCGAACAAATCAAACGAAAATCTTTTTTTTTTTAAATTTTGGTCCCCTTAATTTTGTATTAAAGATTTTTTACTATATATATGTAGTACAAGTACTATTTATCCAAGGCTATTTAAAAAAATTGCAGTATGTACAATTTTTTATTTTGCATTCAGTTGCAAAAATGATGAACTGTCAATATTTACTGTAATTGTTACACTGTTATGTCATTACAATTTAACTAAAAGAGAGGATTAAATTGAAATAATAAAATATTTTTTACTAGGAATATGTAACACTAACAGCAGACTGCGATGACTAATGATTTAAAACACTATTTTATTTGTTTGATGGCATCAACAGCGACTAATAACCAGTGATGTGCAGTCAGTACTTTGAAAAAGCTGTACTAAACCAGAATTTCTACAAAATAAATCCAAATAAAATATGTACATATCTCGTAATATTCTGTCACAAATATTATAATTAATTAATATTTTAATATATCATAATATTCTATCAGATAAACATTTTGGTTTATTTCTCAAAATATATAGTTATGCACAACTTATTTCAATGTTCTAACTGCACACACCTACACCTGCTAACAACCCATCAAATGTCACAATAATTTGTTTTAATTATTAATCTCCTTTCAATGAATATACTTTAGATAGCTACGTGCAATTCTTTGAGTAAATCAATTCATCAATGCTTTATCAATTTTGTGACTTATTATCTTAATATAAAAACTTGAGAGGTTTACCGGTTTCCATTTTTAATCGGACTTGAATAAACTTGTCATTCCGCAGTGTTGAAATCCTGGCTCTAAGCATTTTACGTTCAAATTTTAAAAGTTCACAAATATCATCTTCTTTCATACCTAGAATTAAAAAAACAAATATATTTATTTTTTATTTATTATCTTTGTTTTATTAACCACTTAATTGAGTTTAAATACATCTAGCGGTTTCGAAAAATACCAAAATAATAAAACAAAGATAATAAATAAAAATATTAATTTTAACCACAAAGTTAATATTGCTAATTTTAAAAGTAAATATATTATATATAATATATACACAGAATAGTATGAGTTATTAATATTACACATATACACTGGTACAGAAATTTTGCAATTGAATTTGGTAATAATACTGGGTATGGTGACATTACTTTTAGTAGGATTTTTTTGAATTTGAAAGGTACAGGATAAATTAAAATAGCACAAATATGCCTAATTTAATTTTTTTTTGACTTGTCATGATAAACTCTCATTAAAAAATAAGTCATGCAAATTCAAAATATTACAATATGTATACATATATATATATACATACAACATGGCGTATATGTATCAGATTTCATAGTAGCTGGCCTCTTAAGACACTACTATACTTGTCATCATGTATTAACAACCTAGCAATATGTTATTATGCACTAAGCAAGGTTGTTGGTGAATCAACCAAAAGTATCTTCTATGCAGAGTTTTTTAGACTGTTCTGCTATACTTATCAGTTCCACTCTAGTTGACCATCAGATCTCATTACAGGGTTCATCAGCGAGGCAATGAGATTTGAAACCTTGGCCAGAGAGGTCGGATACACATGCCAGAAAACCTGGGAACATGTTCAACCAACAGTGCATAAAGGAACTTAATAAGCAAGCGAATAATAGATAAAAAGGGAGATTTTTCCGTGACCCCAAAATGATTAGAGTATTTTTCCAGACTTTTGTTTGCAATGAATAGTGTGAAATAAAAACAATGAATACAATAGAATAATGTGAATACAGAATATCTAAAGGTTATTCTATTCAGGTGACATCCATTAGAATCTCGAGGTTACTCACGAGTCAAGGGAAGAGCACACTGCTTGTATCACTATGGGGATGAGTGATCTAAAAGAGAAGTGCAATCACATTCATCCCAGTTATCTACAATGGCCGAGCTCTCCGAATAGTGAAGCATATATTAATAACGTTTCTTGATCAAAGTTAATGAAACATTTATTAATAAATTCTTTTCATAAACCTAAAGAAATATGTACATATATTCTCCAAGTTAACAAAATTTCCTTTAGTAAGTAAGTTAGCTACAAACAACATTTCTCTAAGTTTTTGGTGCATTTAAAAACCAAATATAAATGTATGGGTCAAAATATAAAGACATGCATAATGGGTCAAACACATTTTTGTTGTTTGATTTTGAATACAGTATCAGATATTATTGACTTACATGGATTTCGAACTAGCATATCGACAATCAGAGCATCTTCAATGCAGTAAAATCCTCGAACCACAAGTCTCGCCAATTGTTTAAGGCTACTTGGAACCTCTGTAACTAGTCTTTCTTCTGACATTTTATCCAGCAATTCTTAATGTAATAATGATAACTGGAAAAAAATATATACAATATAACGTCATTTCCTTTGAGGATTTCTAATGAATAATGTTGTCCATTTTCATATCATGTAAATAAAATTGTATAGCTGTCCTCCACTATAGATGTAAATACAAGTTGTTGAGTTAAATTGTTAGATTGATAATGCCCTTAAAGGACGAAATGTCTCATCTCAAGTAAATTAAACAAATAGAATAAAAAAAAAACAATTTTCATATATTTGGTAAAAATTTTGCTTTGCAATTAATCGAAAATTAATAATTTAAAAGTGAGATAATTTGATTTAAAATTAATAAATTCACTAACATAAACTTGAGAGGGTGTGAAATATTAGAAAAACAGAAGTATCCAAATCACATAAGAAATTGTGCTTAAGAATATTGTTATGTGTGTCAATTAGTCATAAATTATTGTTTGTGAAGATGACAATTTTTTAGTGCAGATTTTAAAATGTTTTATAAATAGAGTCGAACTCGGTTATAGTGAGATCACTGTTATAATGTGGAAATACTTATTATTATTTTGATTCAGACCTGTTTTCGTACAACTCTTCGCTGTTATAGTGAGCTCACTTCGCTGATATAACGTACAAAAATATTGTTAACAAGTGAACAAAATACACTACACGGTCTGAAAACCCTAATCTTTAGAAGTCATAAAATCGAAAGCAGCATCTTCCGATGAGGTTCCTTATTTTTAACGATTCCTTTAATGGGTGTTTATTTTGTGTGCGTAGTAAGTTTTAAACTTTAAAACAGAGCAGTGTTTTAAATTTTGTTAAGAAATAATGTGATTGAATGTAGGAATTTACTTTAAAATGTTTTTGTTCATACAATTATAGATTTTTGATTTTTCATATGTAATACTTGCTTTTAATTTTATTGGATATTAAATATTTTTTGTATTACAAGTAACGGTTATAATTATCAAATTTAGCTGATACCTTCGTACTCATTATAACCGAGTTCAACTGTATCAATTTTCTTTCTGATGTGTTTTATAGAGATGTTGAAGATAATTAAATGAATTCTCCTTTTAATAAGCTAACCATTTTGTTATTGTAAAACCCAATTCTCATTTTCAGCACAAAAAAATATTGATGTAAAAATGGCGCCTAACTCCTCCACCTGATTTACTTCACAAATAAACCACGACTGCGCTGTCGTTCGTTTTTCAAGCAATAGAATGTTTCAAATATTTCATCTATTTATCTATGATTTAGAGCAAGGGACAAATTTTGAAAATTGCCAAGGGTTCAACATACGAGTATGTATATTCTTTTCAGACTGCTTTCAATTATATAAAATGTGCTAGGGTTTCGCAGTGAATAGATTACTGCACATTGCTGTGATTTTAGGAGTCCCTTGTAGTTATGCAAAATCTCATGAACATTCAAAAATATTATACTACTTTGTTTCCAAAATGCTATTGTCATTCTTCAAAATATCTGAATATTTAGCATAATGGTATGATGATTAAATGTCATCGGATACTACATTTATAAATTAAATTAATGATTTTATTAAATGTTAATTGAAAAATTATGTAATTGCTCTATGAACTTGCATGTTCTAAATCTGTGAGTTTTATACAAGACTCAAATATGTGTAATTTAAATCATTACCGAAGATTTATTATTCAAGATATGTTTTCCATGTATGTATCATATTTTTATTGTTAATATCTCTAAATCATTTGAGATATATAATAAAAATAAAATTACCATGCACATGTGCCATATCTGACTGGTCATGAAGATAAAAAAAAGAAAACATTTGAAATAACATACATTATTTTTTCAATAAAATATAGTCACATTATATAAAGTATTAGGGGTACCCATATGTAATGTCTTTTTTAATGTTATTCAGTTTTAAAAATAATTAGTACAGATTAATCAACAATATTATTTATATGTAAAGAGGGAACTCTGGGTACACGTATATTTAAAAAGTGCTGCCAACACTAAAAGCAGGACTTCACCCGAAAAAAGTGTTATTGTAAATGTAGTGGGAATTATTCATTATGAGCTTTTTATATCCTAATGAAACCGTAACTGCTGAATATTACTGTGCACAGCTTGATAAAAATAATTGATGGAAATTGTGTAATCCTGCAGCACGACAATGTAAGACCTCATAGCGGCAGGTAAGTCTTGCTACACCCCCCATGTTCTCCAGGTGCTGCTCCATCGGACTGCTATCTGTTCAGATCGATGGGAGTATTTTCTTAGAGGGAAAAACTTTCCTACTACGCCAGCCATCAAACATGCACTTGACAAATATTTAAGCATGAAACTACCCTTATCTTACAAGCAAAGAATTGAAAGTCTGCCTTAAAAAATGAATATATCGGATTTTGAACAATTTTGTGAAATAGAATTCCGTAAGGACAATTCAGTTGGAGTGATTGCATTGAGCAGTGAGCATGAAACACTATTCTCGGTAACCATGTGCCGCACCAGTCTCCCAAATGTGAATGTGCCCAACAAACGTAATACTCGCACTGTAGTACGATGCACCATCAGTAACACTTCAAACCTTTTTATTCGAGGGGTTTAGTGGTACTGGATTCTGTCAGTGTATGCTGGATACATGATGCATAATACTGGAGCTTCGTAATTTTTACTGAACACCAAAGAGAAAGCGGATTATTGGTGCATATAAAGAAACTCATGTTTAAGGTATCAATGACATTCAAGGAGGTTCAGTTTTGTGTAAATGAATGAAACAGTTTACTACAACAGTTTTCAACACGCATAATTTTTTTTATATCAAAAGATTTTGATCATACCTACCATAGTTATTTAATATCAACTTTAAGATTAAAAATTTTATTGTGAGATTGACGATTACTCAACTTCTAGCAAAATATTGACAGCGACTTGTTCAAAGATTAGTCATATTAATGTAAACTGAAAAAAACAAAGGGGTAGAAACTATTTTCAAAACACCTCAAGGCTACATTTGAACAGACTGTACAAGTCAATCAATAAAACCATTGATGTAATTATAAAATATCAAATATATTATATCAAAATTACTTATAGATTACAACATACATTTACTTAAGTTATGACTTAGAAATAAATGAGAAAATAAATTAAAAAGTACAACATTGTATGTGATAAATCAAACATAATTTTTATACCTATGTATTATTGTTATTGTGCTTATCAAAGTTTTCACATCCAGTTTACAGTTCATTATCAACGTCCATCACTTTCGCTAGCATAGAAATTGGTTTCATTTAGAGTAAAATTCGTTGTTTAGGAGTATTGAAACCAACCTAAATGGAAATTACAGAGATTTGACACATCCTTGTCCACGTGATTAAATATTAAATAATATTTTTTTAATAAACGGTAAGTAAAGTCAAATGACCTTTAGCTTCTAGAGTACAGTACATAAAACTTTATTGACATACTGTATTTTATTCCTCGTTCTAGGAGGCCAGCAAGTTAGTCCTATTCTCATAGTACAACCCTTTACCTTAGTTTGAAAATAGTAATAATATTGATGTGTCATGCATTCCGTATCTAGATATCTATTTTTTTTTAACAGTCAGGTTATGAAAGAGCCTGCTACAAGTTAGCAGTGTAAGATGTGATAGCTAAACCCATTCCCTCATCCAAATTTTACTGATATTTGCACAGAGGTTAATAAGGAATGTTAATAAATTTTTACTGTAGAATTATTTTCAAAAGCGAGTATGGGTTGTTGAAAGACTAATTGAAACCAAATATAAAAAGACAAACTGATTTTAGCAATCTATCATAAAACATGTCTCAGCCAAATTAAATGAAGAGTATTATTGGGTTTAGTTTTTGTAAGGAATGATAATGAATTTATTGAGATATTTTTGTATTTATATTAAGGGTAACGCGCACTTGTATGGGTAAAATTTTTTTTTGGATATATTTTCAAAGTATTACATCTGGGAAATATCTCCACAAAATTTTAGAACGATCCGAGCATTTTTCAAGAAGTTAAGCGAGTATATAGGTTGTAAGCGCAAGGTAGGTAGCTGCACGCTCCCTCTGCTGGCCCTTTTACCTGCGTATTTGAATCATTGTATACAATATAATATCATTAAGACACGGTTATACATTCGTATTAGCGTATTGGAAGATTTGAAATAACTGTTTTGAATTAGTTTAGTCAGTTTAGTAGTTGGCATACAGCAGTATGATACTGTTTAATCGTTCACTCGCTTATTTCCATTCAAACCTTTTTCATTTTTGTGATTATTTTGCATCATGTACAAAGTCTCAAGAAGTAAAAGGTCACCTGAGAACGTACACAGATCGAGGCCGAAAAAAGGAAGCCTTTTAATCCAGAAACCGACGAAAGCTATTTTAGTGCATACAGTATTTTTTTTTAATACCATGACAATGAAGTTACAGTGCTGCAAGACAACTCAATAGAGTTCAGAATTTTGAATATTGTTTAAATTTTTTCAGTTCTTGTAAAGTGCAATGAATGCGATGGTGATGTTAAATTCCAAGCAATGGACACTCGAGGACTAGGATTCAAAATAGCAGTGTTGTGTGAAAATTGTGAGCAGCGAAACAAAATTCATGCTCATTCTTATGAAATAAACAGACAATTTATATTCACTATGATAACACTCGGGATTGGTTTATCAGGTTGCACTAAATTTTATAGATTTGCCTGTTTCTTTAATACCGTACCTACAACATAATTGTAGAAAAAATGACTGGACCTAACAACAATCATATGTTTGTATCAGGAGACAGATCGTAGAAAAAACACAGTTTTACGACTTTATACGGAGTTTCTTCTTTGATTGGATGGTATAGTGGCAAGTTACTAGATGTCATTGTGAAAAGCAGTCATTGCAAAATGCTCGAAGCTTGGAAGGATAAGGAGTATACAGTAGAGTTTCAAGAATGGATGGAAACCCATGCAGATAATTGTACAGCGAATCACTCTGATTACGCCGGAAAAATGAAGGTAGATGCCATCGTTCAAATATTTAAACGTTCCGTTGAATTACATGGTAACAAGTATATCCATTATATTGGAGATGGCGATTCCAAGACACACACTGGAGTTATAAATGCCGCCCATTACGAAGACATTTGTGTAGTAAAGAGTGTGTCGAACATATTTAAAAACAGATGGGGAGCAGATTATATAAGTGGAAAAATAAAAATGAAGGGATTGGAGGAAAAGAAAACTAACAGCTAAGATGATGGATATATTGACAGTTTATTATGGTTTGGCTATACACTACAGTATAGCAGGCACTCTGATTATGTGGGAAATATGAGAAACGCAATTTGGGCCACATTTTATTATAGTTGGACCGATAAGAGCCAAAACAGCACAATTGCGAGTGACAGCGAGACTATGCGGCGCTACCCGAGGACAAGAAGGAAAAAAGTTCAAAAATTTTGTACACAGCTTTAAGCCACTGCCACCAAATGTATGAAGTATTTATTATATAACATAGGCCTATTTACAGTGATCTATAGAAAGATGAATTACTCGAGAGATGCGTCAGTAGCTTCACTCAAAATAACAATGAAAGTTATAATCAGCTTGTGTGCAAAATGAGCCTGAAACATCTTTCAGGTGGATCAATTCCCGCTGGAATCGCGGCATATACAGCAGTATGCACTTTTAAAGGACTAGACGTGGATCACCACGGCTGAACACTGGGTGCAAGAGAGCACTAGGGAGAGAAAAATGCATCGCAGGCAAGGTCAAATTGTCTTTTTAGAGGCAGCTTCTGCAGCAGGTTTCTTATATGGGCCTGGAGTTGACAAAAAATCATTTTTACATACATAGATTAAAACTTGCAACTTTAAACGCGTTTTTCCCAAAAACGAATTTAAAAAAGGCTGATACGGTGTATACAATATCTCAAAAACTATTTCACTGATCGGCTTCAAATTTTGAGAGTTTATTCTACACATGTAGGACTGCTGAATGATCGAAGGATTTTTTTTCGATAGAAACTTGCTATTTTATTAAAGAAAAATGAAATTTTTTAGTAAAAAAGTGATTTTTCTGTAAAACGACTGCCATTTTCGTAAAACTGAAAATTTCAAAAATCTTTTGATCATTCAGCAGATGTTGACATCTAACAGAATTTTTTTATTAATATGTTTCAGATAATGCATTCTTAAGATGTATAAGGCAAATAAAATTGTTGTATCTCACCCATTTTTAATTATATATTAAGTTCAATACTGGCGTGTACTATAAAATCACGCTTTGTTTTGGATTAAATTAAAATTTTGCCTATAACAAGTGCGCTTAACCCCTTAAATAAATTATATTCATTGTTTGCCTTATATCTCATTTTGAAAAATACATTTATTATACATTGTGATCAAAATACAATATCATAAATTCTAATACAGAAAAATGTTTATTTGTGTACACAGATGCGTAATGGAGATTCATGGCATACATCAATTAATCATTCTATTCCATTACAAAATATAATAGATAATGAATGACAGCTTGGTCAACTCTGTACTATCCATTACACATACTAAATTTTGCTTTCGAATCTCATGGACGTTAAAGAGCAATGCAGAATTAGTGTCGAGAGATTTATTTACAAGCTTCCTATGGAATTTGTATTGAGTGTCGGAACCAAGTGATGTTATCGATCTTTACACTTTGTATCACCTATATCTTAAGGCTTCCATTAATGAGCTGGGTCAAGATGCACCATAAAATTAATTTAAAAAAATCAATCTGAAATGAATTTACAAAGTTGCTGAACTTGAACACGGCAAAGGTCTCTAGACAAGTAATTTATCACTAGAAGGTAATAAAGAAGGATAAAATATAATAAAGATTGAAACATATTTACCAATTATTTTTATTTATAAAACCATTCTAAAACAGAACTCATTAAGAGCATTTATTACTTTGATATTTTGACAAATCTGAATTACCAAACACAGTTGTACTTCTGGATTAACTTTTATTATTGTTTTATAAATATTTTATTATTTAAGATGTATTTTTTACAATGGAATGATATTGAAATAGGAACTAAAAAGTATAATAATAAAAGGATATCTAAGCAGATAAACTTTTACTTTCAAGTAGACTAATGAATACACATTATTTTGCACAGAATACTTGGATGATGAGGTAGGCAAAGAATTTGAGTGTTTCATTTCACATAGTATATTTCCTAATGTTGTAACCAACCAACACCAGGGACAACAGATTTTATTGTAATTGTTACTTTTTCAAAAAATATTAGAACATAATAACACAAATAAGTTAATGGAAGTTCTCAATTAAAAATCAATAATTGGACTTCAATTATTAAAATTGTGTCTTCATTTTTCTAATACAATAATAATTGGAGTTGGTAAAATTTTTAATTATTAATAACACATTCTTGTTGTAAAGTTGTAATTATTCAGAACATAGGTCTGTAATATTTTTAATACTAATTAAATAAATTAATTAGAAAAACATATATATAAAATCAATATTATCGAAAAATATTGTCATCGCTACCGGGATTCAAACCTGGATCTCTTTTTATTTGGGGAATGTGCATTGACCGATTATGCTATACCAACACAGTGCATTGACAACAAATTTTTGACCTTATATGTTACACTTTCCAAATTGATACATCTATCGTTCCATTATTTGAAAGCCAGATATGAAGAGATTTAGGTTCGATTCCGGTAGCAACAATATTTTTCGATAAAATTGATAATTGATTTTATTTTATCTTTCTAATGAATACATTTAATTTGTATTTAATTTTTTTTTTTTTAAATTAGTTTACATTTAATATAAATAACTAATAATTGTACATGCGTCATTGATTTTTAAAATAACTGAACATTTTTTAATGCAACATAATAATTACTATGCGATACTGCGAGTGAAGGTTCTCTTGCCAGCTCGTGACTCGAGGTTGTTGTCATTATCATTATTTGGCTTTGCAAAATAAAGAGAGCTTAAGCGGTAAAGCCACAAATGTGAAATCCAATGACCAAGCCAGAAAGACTGTAGGTAGCGAAATTAATACACAAAATGAAATGAAAACATAAACTGGCTAAAGGAGAATTTTTGACACAATTAACAGTATTTGATCTACACATATATTTTTATGTATTGATGAATATTTTTATCAATAAAATAAAAACAAATGTTTTTATATTCCTTTAGTTAGTGCTATTTATGCTTTTATTTTGTTTTGCACTACTGCAAAAACGAAATAATGTACAAAGAATTAACATGTATCACTGGAAGAAAATCAAAAAGTATACAATGAAATTTTTTTTAAACACTCTTCAAGAAGTATATTTTTCAGTCTCTTCACTCCCGTCTACTGTAAAAAAATCCATTTTGTATGTACAATATTTACAGAGGTTACAAAATATGCACTCACTTAATATTTAGATTAATTTAAGATAATTCTTAAAGCAATCAAAATAAATTAACTTAACAAAAGACTAACAAAAGCATGGGAAAATATGAGTCAAACTCATAAACTAATATGTACACTGATTGCACAAAAGTTACCAATACTAGTGAATATAAAAAGATTTTTTACAGCTTGATTCTTATGACTTGGCACGAAAGTGAGGAAAAATACTTCAGATGGCAATACCCAAATGTCATTAAACATAAATTTCTAACATAGTTGTGAAATTTTCACACTCCAGACAGGAAGGTCTCACATGAGAAAGGGAGATCACATTGTCGAATGCTTTCTTTCATTCTTAGACTAGTATTAACATAACCTACACCAAACATAAGAAATCTGGCCCAAGGGGACGGGTAAAAATATGCTCCATAGTGCTGCACTAACACATTTAATGTTTTGCAGAATTTGTTGTAGTACACCAATTAATTCCAAAATCAAGTGTTTGTGTACAATAAAAATTGAGTTTGACTAAAACTTGAATCGGGAAGTGCTGAACTTACTCGCAATCTCACCAAACAAATGGGAAATTAATTAAAAATAAATGGTTACATCAAAATTAAGTGTAAAACTGAAACTATTGTACAATTTGGGTGCATTTGGAAAACGTTTAAATTAAATATGATTGTACTTTGATGATAACATTAATAAGCACTGAAATGGTTTTAGTTGTTTCTTTACATTCACTCTTTCACACAAGTGTATACAATTTTATATTATAAAGAATTTTAAATATCTAAGAATTGTTTTCCTCCATTCCAGACAATCGATATTGACGTGAGATTTATAAATTGACTTCAATAAAATATAGATAGCTACAGCATTTGTAGGATATAAAGAAATAATATTGACCAGAAAGTAATGATAATAACAAACTGATGTAAAATATTCTTGGTATTGGTAACATCGTCTTATTAACTAGTCATTAGAAAATATTAAAGTATATTTGAGGTTACTAAGTAGGTACCTATTAATCAATAAAATATAAACTTATCGAAATACACCTGAGTATGAAACATGTGTCCTTTCAATTTCAAGTTGTATTTTATCTAAAGCTTGCTGAATATCTCTAAAGTTAGGTCTGTTGGAAGGTTGATGATGCCAACACTGCCGCATAAGGTCGTACACACATCTCGGAGTGTTATCGGGACAAGCCAACATGTTTCCGTCCTTCAGAAACCTGACTACTTCTTCATGCGTCATTCCAAAATATGGTTGCAGGGCGAAGGAGAAGATTTCCCAAAGGCAAACTCCATAAGCCCACACATCAGATTCAAGAGTGTACTTATTGTACAAAATGCTTTCTAAAGGCATCCATCTTACAGGGATCGCATCGTGTTCATCTCCTTTGTAATAATCTTGTAAATATATTTTGTGTGAAAGACCAAAATCGGCAATCTTCACAACCATGTCGTCATTTATTAGGCAGTTTCTAGTAGCCAAATCTCTGTGTACAAATTTACGGTCTGATAAGTAGACCATACCACATGCTATTTGTCGAGCTATGTTTAGCAAATCTATATGAGAAAGCTGAACACATTTTAATAGTTTGGTGTCTTCTCTGGGTTCCAACATAGGTACGGAGTATCCTTCCGCAGTGCTACTAGCGCGAAGGAATTCATTTAAGTCACCGCGTCCCATATACTCAAATAGCAAGCACATTGGCTTGCCTATTGCGCAAACACCCAGGAGTTTCACTATATTTGGATGGTCGAACTCTGCGAGAAGACAAGCTTCCCTTTCAAAATCAACTTGCAGGTCTTGGGAAGCTTCATCTTTGAGCATTTTTACAGCGACAAGGGTAAACTCTTCTTCCGCTATGAGACCGGGTGCTTTGGCTTGAAATACCCTTCCGAAAGCTCCTTGACCGAGGTCACAAATATAGATGATATTATTTCTAGGAAATTCAAGTTTTTCTAATTTGGGGTTTAACTGTGCACCTGTGCTATGGTAAGCCAAGTTACTGGGCAATTTGTCCAAATCGATGCCCACATCTGTTCTGCGTATGGAGGACATATTAATTGAGTAATGATGTTTCAACACGTAATGACACAAAAGAGCAACCAGTAATACCACCAAAATAATTCCCAGTCCAGCAAAGGAAGTGACAAGTATAAATAGAGGCGTGAAGAATGTTTCCATTTGAATTTTGTTTCCATCGCCATTTGTCAGAATATCTGAAGAATTACCACAAGGTGGAATATCGCAATGTTGCCACCTAACATTCGGATCCAACGTGTAGCACCAGGGTTTGGTCTCTTCGCCACCAGCATTACGGCAGTAATTAACTGAGTTTTGCACTTCGGGAAAAACTAGTGGAGGTTTTAGATGCTCATGCGGTGTTTGTGATTCCCAGCTCTGACAGGCTAGACCTGATTGTGTGATATTAACAGTGCCTTGGTAATATCTTCCATTTCCAAGCATACAGTCCGTAGTTATTTCATCTTTTTTCATTTCCGTTAGTCCAACATAGGAACAAGTAGGAGTTTTGCCTCTGCCAGGATACTTTGGCAACGCATCACAGTCTGGCAAGTTAAAGTGACCCTTCGATTTGAAATAAACTCCTCTTTGTTTATTGTCTTCTATTAGAGCCCAATCATTATAACAAAACTGCATCTTAACAGCAATGCAATCTTCGTAGCACAGACTCAGTCCTATGGCCAGTCCCTCTTTTATTACACATTTTGGAAAAGCGTACGTGCAGACCATTCTTTCAGCTGCACTTCTACACGGCTCCTTCAGTCCGGATATCATTTCTTTCCAAAGTCCTGCCGCTATTTTCTCATTTTCCAGACCGCCTCTCAAGTCATGGTCGGCACTGAACCAAACTGAACCATTGATGTAGTTTCTACAAACGTTCCCTCTGTAGAGTGAGCAATATCCGCTGGGCGGTGTCATCTCCAGTTCTTCATTCGCAGATACCAAAATGCACGACAAAAGACTTATGATCAAAACAAACATTTTCGAATAAAATCGAATTTGCAGCATTATAGAAGAACATTCACCGAATATCCATATCATAACAGTACGCCATCGTCTATTATAACGGACACCCGTCGAGCGAAACAAACTTTCAGCCATTTAAAATTCATTTCGATATTGATTCCGTAGTATGGCAAGCGCAAAAATATTGGAGCAAAGTAAGGTAAACCAGTAAGGAAACGAGCTGCTGTATAAGAAAAAAAAAAAACAACATGGTGTACGCGAAAATAGTCTCTATCAGATTATTATGGCGGCAAGCATAATAATATAACCATATTATATGTATTGTAATTTATAAAATACTAAAGATGAAAAATTATTTCTAAAAGATGTCTATATTTGCACAAGCAACAAATATATATATTTTTGGTTACCATGCGTAAAAATCTCCGACAGTTCACTCACATTTTCTTCTTTTTATCAAAAGAAAGGTCGCTCACAAGTTTTCTACCGTTACTACATTATTGTATTATATACAAGTATTTTTCCATGTAATATCCTTATTAATGCAACATACTTAGGTTTTTTCAATATTTCTACTTTAATCAAATAATAATGTTTTCTAGTTTTATTTATCTTTTTACGTTTTTGTTACAGAGATATTGTTCGAAGTCACTAATGAAGCCAGAAATTGCCTAGGTTACATACATTTTCTCAAATATATATCGAAGAAATTCACCAACGGACCAAAGTCAAAGATATTATGATATCTCAAGAGTTAAAATGGATACGCACCGCATATTAGTGATAACGTGGGCATAGATACTATTGTTGCATGCACAATAAGGATGTGCCGGTCTCGATCTAGCTTTTCTTGAAAGTCCGCCGAAGTGGATTTTTGGTCAAATACACATGTTAAAACAAAATTTTAACTGACAATGGTCAGAATTTTAACTATAGAGAATCGAAAACTTCACAATTAAAAATCATTTAGTTTTCAATTGATTATTGCAGTTGTTACATTGGTTTAACCAACATAATGAAACGAAAAACAGCGTACGGCGGCGACATCGCAGCGGCGCACAGTTGATTTAAGCGATCGGAGTGAACATAGCAGTGCAATATAATAATTAATACAATAAAAAAAGTATTTACCATGAGATGGCTGCTATTGATAAAGTGAGGGTGATCGTCGTAGGAGATTCTGGTATATATTTTATTGTGTTGAAAAAGGAAACTACGAATTAATCAAAATTATTTAGGTTTCTTCAGCAACTCGACAATGTAAACGCACTAGCCGCCACCATTGACAGCTGTACAGGGTTACCAACGTGAGAACGAAAATGTAAACAAAAATATGTATGGATGATTTTTGAATTTTTATTAATTTTTGTTAATATTAAATAAATATAATTGTTTTGTAGTTTTCATATTTATTGTTTATTATTCACTAGATGTAGATAACACAATTTTTTAAATAAATCAGCGAGTGTATTCTGCATACATGAATGGTGTGTTATTTGCTGTGAAACTTTGGTTAGGACGAGTTTTAAAGGATTTTAATAGAAGTATTTTTTTGGTGTCGTTATTTTAGAAACACGGAAGGCTTCTTCGATGCCTTTGGAGCTTTTATTCTCACTTAATACGCTCTATTTCGCTCAGATGGAATTTCAGCTTTCATTTACATAGCATATGTTTACATATTATTGTAGTTTGTAAACTTTTTTAATATTTGTAATTAGATTTTCATAATTCGATAGTAGACGACGAAATAAAATAAAAATCGTTTAATTTTTAAACCTTACGGCTAGAATCGATGATGTATCATTTTATGCTCACACCCGCTACTTATTCTACCATATCAACATCAGTAAGTGAGGTGGGAGAAGCGATGCGGAGCTGTAGATAAGCCAGTTGAAGGTCAGAGACAGGTTGTTAGTAATATAGTTTTTGTTCACATTTTCGTTACGAATTGGTTTTTCTGCAGTCTGACTATCTTTATATGCCAAATAAGTTTTTGCATAATGAAAAGGTTTCAAATAAATTTATTACAATACTGCTCTTAGACGTCAACTGGGTTCACGTCAAACTAATTTAGAAATTCACTAATATTTGCATTGTACGCGATAATAATTCGGTAAAATGATTTATGTCACAAAAACTAATTTTATGTAATACTTTGACTCTTCTCCTAGTGCCTCTCCAACTAGTGAGGGTTGGGTACCATCCACGCCTATCTTAGCCCTGTGTTGGTTCTCCTGAACTGCTCACTGGTATATGTTTTTTCCTGGTGCCCCTTTTTCCTTTTATTTTCCCTTGTATAATTTTTTAAAGCAACTCGTTCCAAAAGTTTTTCAGTATGTGGCCAAGGTATTAGTGTTTTCAGTTTTTGATAATAATTACCAGCGATGCTCTATGGTTTATATATTATATTTTGATTAGGTATACACTTGTGTTTGAAATTGTTTTATATTGACCAATATAAATTTCAGGTGTGGGAAAAACATCTTTAACTCATCTTATATCACAGAACGAACCACTTACCTCACCTGGCTGGACCATTGGATGTGCTGTAGAGGTTAAGTTACATAAGTATAAAGAAGGCACACAGGCTCAGAATACATTCTTTGTTGAACTCTGGGATGTCGGTGGATTCAGCAATCATAGGAATGCTCGAGGTGTATTTTATCAGCCGACTCATGGTAAGAAATATATTATTCTGGGTCATGTGTGAATTTATGCTTTATTTTTTAAGTAGTCACACACGGTATACTGCATATGCCAATGGATTTGCGGAACAATGTAGTCTACCAAAACTGGAAAAACGCTGCTTTCACACTTTGTAACCTTTTGCTAGTTCTAACTCATTGTGTTTATTCATAGAAATGAAAACAACTCTACTATCTACTACTGGATAGATTGGAATATATGATAAATCCTTTGACATAGAGTTATAAATAGATGCATTGGTTGCAATTTGGATTCATGGAAAAAATTAGCACACAAGATGCTATCGCAAAAATAATTTCAATAATTAACAAACACGTAGATGGCAGTGACAAATGCATTGGCATATTTATAGACCTTAGGAAAGCCTTTGATAGCATATCACACAAGAAACTACATAATAAACTTAAAAACATTGGCTTTGATGGAAATGTTTTATCATGGCTAATAAGTTATCTAACACACCGAATACAAAATGTAAAAATAAATGGACATAATAATACACCTGAAACCACTGACTTTGGCATACCACAAGGTACAGTACTTGGACCATTGTTATTTATTATATACTCTAATGATATATTTAAACTCAAATTACATGGTAAAATAATATCTTATGCAGATGATACAGTATTAATAATTAACGAAAAAACCTGGACTGACGCTAATATATAGGCAAATGAGGATGTTAATACCATAAAAAAGTGGACGGATGATAACTTACTATCAATTAATACTGATAAAACATACTTTCTACGATTTGCTATTCAACAGAAACAAAACACCGAAATTCATATTAAAATTCACACCAAGGCCTGTACTCGAGAAAACACCTGCGACCAATGTTCATCAATTGAAGAAAAATACTATATCAAGTACCTTGGAATCATAATAGATAACAATCTCAAATGGAAAGAACATATTACTAATCTCACAAACAAAATAAGGAAAACTGCCTACATATTTTTTAGACTCAGAAACATCTTATCACCTACATATCTGAAAATAATATATTACGCGTTTGTACAGTCACATTTGCAATACGGTATTATTGGATGGGGAGGTGCATATAAAACTTCAATGTCACAATTAGAAATCACTCAAAAAATGATAATAAAAATTATTTAAAAAAAAAAAGACTATCCAAGTATACAACTTTTCACAGATTTTAAAGTACCAAAAATAGTAGACATACAAAAAAAATTCAATAATTCAAATTTTCAAAATTAAAAATCAATTAAATTTTAGAAGCGAATTTCGATCTACAAGATATAGAGATCAAATTGATATCTTAAAACTAAAATATACCGCAACTCAAAATCAATATATTTATCAAGGTATCAAATTTTTTAACAATCTTCCCATCACAATTAGAAAAATTACAGACTATCATAAATTTGTAACTGAAGTTAAAAAAATATGTACACAGACTAACTGAAACATAAATTAACTCGAATATACTCCTTCTCTATACACGAGTCTTACTCTCATAGAGAAGAAACAAATGTTAAAATATATATATATATATATTCACTGATTATTGAAATTGTATTGTATTTTTAATATTAATAAAAAATAAAAAAAAATGTAAGAGCTATAAATACTGCCCTAGAAGACATTATTATATAAATAAATATTTCAAAGTAAATTTTAAATTAAAAAAGTTTCTGAAATAATTTAATGGTAAAATTTTTCATTAAAAGCAAGGTTGCCACGACAGTCCTAAAAAATATTCTAGAGAAATAGGTTTTTACTAAACAAAGCTATTTCCGAGCAAGGTCAGCTGTACTACATTTTAGCTACCTGATCAAAAAAATTAATTCATTAGAGTTTTTTACATCAGTCATTATTCAAATCACCACTTCTTAGTAGGAATTTCATAATATTCCCATTATTTATGCGAATGCTTCAAGCAGAATCTGCTTTATTGACTTTTATTTTATTCTAAATAGGGATGATTCTGGTCCATGATCTCACAAACCGTAAAAGTCAACAAAACTTGCAAAAATGGCTAACTGAAGTATTAAATCGGGAATCTGGAGGAAAGTCATCAAATGTAGATGTTGATCCAGAGCAGTTTGTTGGGACCACTCAGGTAATTAAAATGAATACTTCTTCATTTCGGAAATCAATTCTATTAATTTAAAATGAAATAATGAGCTATTATAAATGTTCTAATTTTTCCATTTTGTTTAACATTGTATTATATACATATCCCCTAAAGTCATAAAATGTTTACCCTTTATGTTGTATCTTCCATTTAAAAGTTCTTTAACCTTTCCTCTCCGGTGATGTAAACTGAGTTGATATTGCCTCTAATTATGTGAATATCTGTGTAAATATACTAAATACAGAGTTTACATTTTAGGTACTCCTCTGTAATATATTTATGTATAGGATTAGGATAAAATAATTACAATATATGTATAAGTATTTACCATACGCAACAATAAAAAATGTTTTCTCGAAGAACCTGATGTGATTTGTATATGTATGTGTGGAGAGGTGCGGAGAGCGTAAAGCACAGAGCGCAGGGTGCCGGATGCCAATCGTCACTTTAGTTATGCCAGCAGTTCACTCTCGCCGAGGTACGAGAATGTACTGCTGCTCTCGGCTTACATCACCTATTCTCGTGTCGACACGGGTCGTCTCGTGCCTTCTCGCTTTGCCTCGCCCCGTCTGCGCTCCGACCGGAACGGAAGGTGAGGAGCCTTAGGGAGAGTGGACTGCTGGCATTAGTGGAAGAGTGAGAGCATACGCTGGCCGAGTGAGACGTGTCTTATGCGTCATTGTGCTGTCGTTCCGTATGACCAATGTTTTTCTCATTCTTAGCACTTTTTCACAATAATTGATATATGTATATATATATATACATAAAAGATTAAATTGTAATTGGTCGTAAACCATCAGGGTGAGGTA
This sequence comes from Eubasilissa splendida, assembly GCA_031772225.1. Lineage (NCBI taxonomy): Eukaryota > Metazoa > Arthropoda > Insecta > Trichoptera > Phryganeidae > Eubasilissa > Eubasilissa splendida. The sequence continues at coordinate 44,143,267 of CM062845.1, forward strand.
AGTAGGAGGGGTATTGATCGACGTGCGTGATTTGCAGATTTGTCAGTCAAATGAGTCACTGGCAGGGAGCGCACCGCGCTTTCGCGGGTGATTCATTAGTTCATGCGCGTCGCGTTTTTTGTACTCACTTTAATATTCAACGAGTAAGTGATGGGCCGAGCATGTAACTTATCTGGTGTTGGGTTCAAAAGTTATGACAAGAAGGGACAATGGTAAACCAAACTTCTCCGGGACCATCAATATCAGCAGCGACGCCAGAACATGTGGTTTAAGTTCGATGTGAAATTATGTGCGATCGCGTAAATCGATAAGGAAGATTGCAGCCTGTACTGGAATAAAAAACTCAGTTGTGCATGTTATTTTGAAAAAGAAACTACGGTTTCACCCATACAAACTGCAAATCGTGTTTCTCAATGAAAATGACTATTCTTTGCGTGAAACCTTATCAAGAACGATGCTAGAATGTTTTGGAACAGCAAAAACGCTTGGAAACATATTGTTTACTAATGAGGCACATTTTAATATCGATGGCTATGTTAATAAATAGAACATGAAAAACTGGTGCCCCGAAAACCCGAGGGAATGCCATCAAAAACGTTTGCATTGTTCAAAAGAGAGAGTGTGGTGTGCAATTTCTGCCTGCGGGATAATTGGCCCTTATTTTTTTAACCAGCGAGAGACAGTCACTGTTGACGAATGATCGACGAGTTTTTGGTACCGCAACTGCAGCTGTTTTCTGGGTTCAACAACAGAACACAATTTCAGCAAGACGGGGTCACTCCACATACAGCTAGAGTTTCAATGGAGAAGCTGAGAGGAATTTTTCCCAATAAATTAATCAGCAAGTACGGTCACATACACCGGACCTTATATTGTGTGACTTTTTTTGTGGGGATACCTTAAGTCAAGAGTTTACAGCAATAATCCTTGAACAATTCAGGCCCTACAAGAAAATATCTGCCGTGAAGTTGCTGCCACGTGTTCGCGAATTTAAGAGTCCGATTGCAAGAATATTCTGAGAGAAATGGACGGCATTTAGACGATATCTATGTATATAAAAATGAATGATTGTTTTTTTGTTTGTCTCGTATGCGTTCTTATACCGTTCATTTGATTGCAATGAAACTTTGGTGAGTTATTGTGCACATGCCCGCGAAGGTTTCTGAATTATCTATATATATAAAAATGAATATTTGTTTGTTTGTTTGTTTGTCCCTTATGCGTTCCTAAATTGTTCATCCGATTGAGATGAAACTTTGATGAGTTGTTGTGCACACGCCCGCGAAGGTTTCTGAATTAGTACAACCATTTTACAATAGGTGGCGCGCGAGTCGTTTCAACAAATGTGTGTATTTCATATAGTTTATTGCCATGAAACTTTGGTGAGTTGCTGTGCGCACGCTCGCAAAGGTTTCTGAATTAATACAACCATTTTACAATGAGAAAGTTCGCCCAAGAAAGCGACCTGCGCGTCACGGTTATCAGTTTCATGGCAAACCATATGTCGTGTAATGTGAAATTCGGATACGCTGATTGGCTATTTTTAGGATTCCTGTGGCGAATTTTCCAAGAATTATCGCTTTTTCTGACGACTTCTCTCAATTTAACAAATGTGTGTATTTCATATAGTTTAGCGATAGTTCGCGTGTGTTCAATGTGAACTGTAGGCGCCTTGGATACATCATGTTTACTGAGATGTCAAAAACAACAATATAAAATAAACAATTTGCGTCCAGTCGCGGATTGGTTAAACAAGCTATTTGTTATCTGTGATTGGTTCTTACCGAGATAGCTGGCCAATCACTGGAATGGCTTGGACGAAAGTTGTTTTTGACTTCATAGTTACGTTTGATATGCGCCTTGGTAACATCAAACAATCGCGGGGTATTGTGAACAATTATCAAGTGAATTTGTAATAGTCGTCACAAAGCATTACTTTCACTGTCAAATCAATTATGCCATCCTGCAGTTTCCGGTGCGACTGGCATTTGCAATGACTGTCAACAGAGCACAGGGACAATTGCTACTAGTGTGTGGACTAAATTTGGAAAATCCATGCTTCTCACATGGACAGCTGTATGTGGCCTGCTCATGCGTTGGAAAACCTTCTGATTTATTCGTATACGAACCAGATGGAAAAACAAAAAATATTGTGTATCCAAAATCACTTCAATAATCAGAATTAAAATACAAACATTTTCTTTCTTTGAGTGGCATTGCAATGCATGCCGGGTACTCGCTAGTTGTTTATAAAACGTAAAATCCGCATCGTTAAACTCAATTTTGTATAAATAAAATATGAGAATAACATTGTAGTTTTTTTTAAATTTAATATTAAACTTGAAAATTTTCCACTGGATACCCTTTATATGTATGTTATTTAACTCAATCTTGTTTTACTATTTTCACTCTTATACTTTGAACACTATATTTTAATAATAGTTGATATATATAGGTATCAATATTTTAATTACAAATTAAATGTATTAATTAGAAAGATATACATGTATATAAAATCAATTTTATTAAATAATATTGTTGTTGCTACCGGGATTCGAACCTGGATCTCTTCCAATATATATTTCTAATTAATACATTTAATTTGTATTTAAAATATCACAGACTTATGTTCTGAATAATTACAACTTCACAATAAGAATGTATTGATTAATATAAGTAATAAATATAAAATATTCATATTTATCCGACTTAAATATTGTAAAAGTCTCCATGTACACTGAGTTTACAGTTCCGGAGCGCGCGTTATTATTTATAGCACCGTATGGGAAAGGTTAACTAGTTACCTACTTGATACAAACTTTTATAATAAGCTGCCAAAACCTTTTAAAGAAATAAATGTGATGTCTATGGAATTATGACAGAGTGATAGGCACAGGCGTGGACGGGCGAAATGTTTGTATGCGCGCAAGGAGATGGCTGTCCATGGAGAATGATAAGAAGGGTAACGGAGAGCGCCCAGCCTCTCTTAGCTCCGGACCGCTACGTGTAATCTACTTATTTAACCTGTTATAGTATCTAATGAGAATAAATGTATAATTATACTTTTAAAATTAGCAATATTACCTTTGTGGTTACTTTTCAAATCAAATATCTAAACACCTACCACGAAACATTAGACCGGCATTTTATACAAATAATAGTATAGGAAATTTACTCATAAATTCTAAAGACAAAGATGATAAATTTAACAATTCTGGTGTCTATAAACTTAGTTGCAAAGATTGTGCTGCGTTTTATATTGATAAAATGGGTAGAAATTTTAATATAAGAGTAAGGGAGCATTTGAGATGTTTGAACAATAGTGGGTTTTCAGAATTTTCCTAATCATTTGATAGAAAATGGTCATGGTTTTGATAAAAAATTGCGATTGTCACTTTTGCATATAAACGGTGTTGGTCACAAATTAAATAATTTGGAATCGTTGGAGATAAATAAAGCGTGTAAAACTAATCAAAAAATTATAAACAACCAACTAAATTTAACTACGAGTTCCATTCTAAAATTTTTTCCTAAAAATTATTCTAGTAAATTTGTATTAAGTAATGATTTGAGTTAGGTACTAAAAAAAAAACCTTTTTTTTTTTAAAAATAGATTCTAGCAAAGAAACGATAATATATGTTTTAGTTAGTTATGATATCCTGAAGAAGAAAATTGTATTTTTAGAAACCGGTAGATGTATTTAAACTCAATTAAGTGGTTAATAAAACAAAGATAATAAATAAATAAAAAGTCTAATTGTTACATTGTATATCTGTTTATTGAATCTTACAATTGCTTATTATCATGAACCTCAAATAAGAAATCTTATCAGGGTAATAACATCACTATTGTCGCATCTGGATTATAGTTGATGTAGTTACAATATATAATCCTGAAAATTAAGAAAAAGATAAAACCTATTTTTTTAAAAAAAGGCACACATAATCATAACTGGCTCAGGGAATATATTTTTTTGGAGGTATATGTATTTATGTTCTTGGGCAGACAACTGTTTACCATGAGTGTACATTTTGTCAATTCCTGACTGATAAGATTGCCTGATTACCTAGAAAATGTACATTTGTATAAATAAACACTAATTAAGAACTAAATCAAAAATCCAAATAAATTGCTATAAATTTCATGTATAATTTTATAAAAGTGTAGGAGTTGAGGTGTGTGTTGAAGTTATTTAAATTATGATTGACTCAAGATTGTGTCAGAAGGTTATGATGCTGTGAGGCAGAAGCTCTTAACCTCTTTTTGTCTCACGCATGTTGGTTGTTGAGAGCGGAGAAGTGAAGTTAGTTGCTGTATATGGGCGCGTGTAGGGTCACAATTCATGTCATTTTGAGGCATTATATTGGAGATTGTGTAATACTCAATATTTGGCTCAACTTTTTTGTTTAAAATTAAACTTATTCTTGAAGCGATCAAGAAATTTAGAAATTAACTTAGATAGTTTGTAGAATATAGGCATATTGATACAGCATAGAAAGAGAAGACATACCCACTACATAAACTGTAAATACTGTTGCATGGTTTAGAAACAATTTTGTCTTATTCTGGAATTCCAGTTCAATTGACAATGAGAATTGGAATTCCAGAATACAAATATGTTTAAACTACTAACACTTGACTTTTGAATATAATATACATAATTTTGGAAAATGAAGATTTATCTGAATTACAAGACAAATTGTTTTATTTTTGGCAAAGAAGTTTCAAATCACTTGTTTTTTAATATATTATTTGTCTCATTACTGATATGTGAGAACCAATGAATAAGTAATTTTGTATTTTCATCACTTATTTACCATTTTAGGAAAATAATGTATGTGTAGTGTTATGGTTATTATGTATAATTTTTATTCTATTTTCAGATTCCAATTTTGGTTATAGGGACAAAATGGGATCTTGCTGAAGAGAAACAAAGGAATAATCAGTACAGAAGAACAGCTGGCAGTGTTGCAGAGCAGTGTGGAGCAGATGAAATATTTGTTAATTGTCATCAAATAAGGTATACAAGTCATTATTCTATCCAACCTAATAAAATCAACTTCAGATTCAACATTCAATATTAGACTTCCTTTTATTTATAAAACTAATTTAGATTATTAAAAAAATATAGCCATCACCGGAACTCAAACCTGGAACTTTATATTGCCAGTAGAGAGCTTTAACCAATTAAGCTATGGAATTATGAAAAATCGTAATAATTTAATTTCACAATAAAAAATGTCATTAAAAATTAATTCTTTCTGTTTATAACTAGGTAGTTTTTAAAATAATTTTTGTTTTTATAAATTTGAATTATTGCAGATCGTTAGCACCAGGAACATCTAGCGCTGTGAAACTAACCAGATTTTTTGATAAGGTACTTATAAATAAGTTAAAAATAAATAATATGATATGATGATGAGATTTTTATCTCTCGTTTTGACGATTTGTTGGTATAGATCGGTATGCATCGATAGTAATTTATTTATTTGTAATTATTTAATACTATTAATTGCATTTCATGTGTTCCCTTTGTTGAAAGTATATAATTTTATTTTCTTGTCAATTGCTAATTATGTTTCCTCAGGTAATAGAACACCGCTACTACTCGAGGGATGGAGTCAGTCCTTTCGCAGATAAAAAGAAAATTACTTCACCATATGTCTCACCTTATTCGACTCCTCCGTCCAGTGCTTATTCATCACCTTTATTGAGTCCAAAATTTTATCATATGGATTGAATAGAAGTATTTTTGTTTTAACAATTAATATTTTATTAAATTTTAATATTGTATATTATGAAATATAAATTGTGGCATATTTTTTTAATGTTATAACTTTATGAATTATGTAGGTATGTTCACAACTTTTTGTGTGAGTTTTTGTAACATTGCAAGTATATGTAATAACCATAATTGTCACTAAATACTGAGGAAACATATTTGGTCCCATTCTTCTTGAACGAAAACAATATTCCTATTAAAGTACATTTATCACAGTATGAAAATAAAAAAGAATGCAATGATGACAAATGTTTACCCATAGCAGTCAATTAAAATGGATGAAACAAGTACAAACTATGGTCAAAGAGTAAGAAAACTTATTTACATTTTCATTCAATTGAGAAACATCATATCATCTAGTGTGATTAAAATGGATGAAACAAGTACAAACTATGGTCAAAGAGTAAGAAAACTTATTAACATTTTCATTCAATTGAGAAACATCATATCATCTAGTGTGATTAAAATAATTTATTTCTCTCTTGCCCAATCTATTTTACAATATGGTATAATTAATGAATACTTTCAAGATTAACCTCTTACCTGAAGAAAAGGTTCAGAGACTGATTTTGAAAGTCATCCTTTGAAAACCATTAATATTTCCAACTATGTACACATTTATGTTCAACTCCTTAAGGATTCTTAGTTTAAATAAAATCTTCAAAAATAATGCATTGTTACAAATTCACAAAAACCATTTCAATTCAAAAATTTTCACAAAAATAAGTAACCGATTTAGATTGCATGGCAACTTAGAAATCCCCAAATCTAAAACTAGTGTTTCTCAACACCATTACGCCTATCGATGTATACAAATTTTTAATGCCTTCTTACAGAAAATCAAAACAGAAAAAAATTATAATAAAACACAAATCAAACAATTATTAGAAAACTCCAACAGCAACTACAAGTTCTAATTTCTTTTGGCATAACTCTTGATTATATTCATGTATAATCCCTTTTCAAGCATAAAAACTAGTCTCTTTTTTGTAGAGGCACAGTGATATACAAAAAAATGTAACTTTGGGGGTTAGGACGGTGGTTAAATGAAATACGTGTGATTGGCGTGTGTTGAGGTTTATTATGACAAATGACAAAAAACAATGAAGACAGATAGAAATTAATACAGTGAATGAAGATGTAGGAAATGATGAAATGAAATTAATTGGCAGTCTTGCTTGGCGAAGGCGAGCCGGCAAGACCGCCATTGTGAAACGCTGAAACTGGAGAGACTGCCTGGCGGTGAATTGAGTCAGACTTGTGGCAGCAGCCGACAGTGCTGTCGCTAGCGTCGATGCCGACTGAGATGGCGGTAGATTTGAATTATGATCGCTACATAACTTTAGTTTGTATAGAATCAAGTAATATTATAAAATTGTAAAAATTAAAAAAAAAGTATGTTTTTCTTGGAAAAGCCTCCTCACACTAAGTTTTATGATAAGGTAAGGATATGAAATTAACAGGAACCCCCCGAATGTTGCAGTATGTACTTATTGGGAATGTCAGTCTCAGTGTAACGTCTGTAGAGTTAAGTTTGTTCCGCTTTTAACGCAATTATTGCATGACCGAACTGAATATTTACATAAATTCATTTTCGTGTGAACTCGTCAATAATATAAATAATTCGTTAAAATATTTTATGGACTATTTTTGTACGGCATTTTGTGTTTCTATTAACTATTGTTTTCGTGTGTTTACTGAAATCTGCGTATACATACTAGTGTAGCGTAATTTATTATTTAAAGTACATTTCCTAATATTTTGTGAATCCTTAAAATGGCTTCAGTACGTGATAATTCCCGCAAAACTTTAACCATCGCACAAATAATGTTAACGATTATATTTTGAAGTGGTTGCCGCCGTTACCGGTAAGTACCTTCGTAATTTATATACGACTCATTTCATAAAAATGCCGCGATTCAACTGTCAAATTTTTATTTTTGAATTATTTTTTATGTTATATTCCAGATTGCATTTTTAGATACAGACATTTGATTTTTAAAAATCAAAGTAAATCATCGCAGCGCAGATATTTATTTTTAGATTTATAATATCTGCGAGAGCCGATTTGATTTATTATAGTATCAGTGGATACCTATTCAGTGTCATCTTACGCTTGTTTACAATATGGTTTTGGCACAAAGAAGTATTATTATTATTGAATAAAATATTCACTACATGTACAATAATAATTATCATGAAGAGAAGACAATTTCCGCAATTCTAATATCAAAATTGTACTATTTTTTCTAATGTGATACCAACCACAATACAAAGTTTCAGCACGCGTGGAAACAGAGAGTATTGTTTATTATTCAACAACACAGACATTAGCAATTGGTACATGAAACAGCAATGAAATGGCAGTTGAAAATCATAGCTCTCAACATGGGCACTGAGGAATGAAGTCTCTTAAGAACTTAGGGTGGAAAGTTGATGGGGGATAATATTTCAGTAAGTAGTTGGAGGCGCTGACTATGCCATGAAGTCTACGAAGGCAGTAGCAAATTGTCGGGTGTACTAAAACAGTGAGTGGGGAGAAATAAATTATCCTAATCGCTTTGAAGTCAAGGGCTTTGGTTTTTTTATTGATACAATAATATTATATAAATAATAATAATTAATTAAAGGTATAATAATTAGAATTAGAAGCATATAATATATGATAATAATATAATTTATTAAACGAAACAAATTCGTATATTCACTGTTGAAGTATTCCGGATTCTTGGGTATATTTATTTATAATTAAAAAAGTTGAAAGTTACTTCTAATTCTTAAAATATCTTTCAATGTTTTTTTATTTAAACTATTTATATTGTTCGTACAATAACTGACGTGTCAACGCGCGTGTTTGAACATGTACCCAAACGAAATAAATCGATATTTTTATTCGGTTCAGCTCCGGTTTTAAGTTCGACCAAAATAAGTTTTTTTTTCCGGTTTTTGGTTCATTTCGGTACGAAGCCCCGATTACAAGTGCGCATAAAATAAAAATATGTTCAAAAAATTTACCGATTCACAAAATACGATTGCTTAGTTAGTTGTCCAGTGTAGGAAGCTGATGTCAGCGTGAATCAGCATTGAATGAATATTTTATATAAGTAGGTACCTAGTGTCAAATAAAAATATTGATTGTATTTTAAAAAACATCGTCACGTTCATTTCATAGAATATTTAAAAATGGTCGCGATAAAATTTAATTAGTCATCTAAAATGTCATGATCATACTAAATTGTCAGAATGGACCTATAAATACGCTAAATAAACTACGATGATTTCTAAATTGGCAGTGAAGTATTGGAGTAACGAGTTATTTGGGGAATTTACGAGTTCTATAAACAAATGATCAAGGCATGACATGTTTTGCAGAAACGCAACTTTAACAAAATGTTAATTTATCATTTACACAAATAACAAAATGCTCCTTTATTTATTGCAGATGGCGTTAACTTTTCTATTGGCAGCTAAACAAATTGGCAAGTACCGTGTAGACCTCAAACGGGTTATACAGTTAAATAGTAAAATTAAACAAAAACAAATTGTTAAAAATATGAATGTATTTCGGCCGCAACAGATTGCTAACAAATGTCATCTCGCTCGTCCGTCCGAAGCTGTGTCGGGAAAACACATAGAATGCATCGAAATATTTGTGCGAAGGCGACGCTTCCACGCGGCCAGACGTTATTCCAATGGAAATTCTCCCGCGTCGGAGAGTCCTCCCCTGCCGCGGATTTTGTACCTGCAAAATCCGTTTACTTGGATAATTAACAAGTTTGATTTAAAAGTACTAGAGAAAGCGTGGGACCCGACATTCAGTCACAGTGAATTTATCAAGGGCAGTAAACAGGTTTGCTTTGATTATCAATATTACTCATAATGATTTCTTGTTCGGTCTATTCTACCTCGTCCTGTCAATTATTTTAGTCCATTCACCAAACTTACTAAATTCAAACCAAATTTACTAAAAGATATAAATTAAACCAGATGTATACTGATAGATACTTTTTTTTTATTCGATGTCTCGCGCACCGTATGCAATTCTATACATATAAAACTCAATATCCATCATATCAATATAAATGCCTAATCCCTTTGACCGATCTTAACTAAATTTTACATAATTATTCCGTAAGACCTTACGCAAATCAATGGCATTCTCATCCCCCAAAATCCTTATTTATATTAACTGAATATGTATCTAAATATTGTAATAAAGTCCACAGTTTTAGGTTTAGTTGTTGAAATTAGTTCGTAATTGTGAAGAAGAGAAAATAATAGCAAGGCCAATTTTTTAGGTCCGTTCGACATGATTCAAATTTGAAGAGACACGGCCAATATCATCTTCCTACACAAAATAGCCAACTCCAAAGTAGACGCTCTAATTTACTCAGACGCAAATCCATTCGAGTGCCATCAAGCTCAAATAGATATTACCTTATGTTCAGTCTTCCACATTACAAAACCAATGTCAAACAGTACTTATTTTTCTACCAAGCCTCCCTTTATTTAATTCACACTTCAAAGAATTAGACAATTTAGATACTTCAGTTACCTTAATTAAATCAAAATACATTATATAACCCTTAATCTATCTTTCTCTATCCTATTTTCCTCGCTCTTCACACTCTCCCTGGAATTTTAATATTTTGTTTAGCTCTATATACACGGTGGCCCAAAAAAAGTGAGAACATTACGTAACAGCAGTTATTTCAAAAGTTAATGTAAATTTTTGCACAATCTAGCTAATCAGAAATCATCAAAACACCCCATATTGCATAATCTACTGGGTTTAAATCTGGGCTATTCGGTGGTGGCCACATGTCTGGCTCGAAGAAATTAACATTCTCACGACGAAGAAAGTTGATTATATTTCTGGCTGTGTGAGATGGAGCTCCGTCCTGCTGTAATGTCTAGTTATGCTGTAATATCTAGCTATAATCCAGGCTTTGTTTTGAAACTCTTTTATCATTTTCCTAGCACTCCAACGTTTTGACCGTATGGTCTTCTGCAGTGATTTTTGTCATTCTAGGCAACAATTTGAAAAAACCAAATATAAATAATGGGAAAATTAATAATCAAAGATGACGACCAGAAATTGTCGAAATAAAACGTAATAGGTAAGTAAGTAAATTAGTAAACTATTTAAGATATTGATGATATAGTTAAACTAATTTTGATGTAATTATATCACATTTTACGAAATGTTCTCACTTTTTTTGAGCCATCCTGTATATAGGGTGTCCAGCATAAAAAAATCACGATAAAATTGTAATTGCTCGTAAACCATCAGGGTGAGGTAAGTGAGAGGGGTATTGTTCGACACGCTTGATTTGCTGATTTGCCAGTCGCAATGAGTCACTGGTCGGGAGCGCACCGCGCGTTCACGGTTGAGCAATATTTAAAGTGCGCTGATTCAATGGTTCGTGAGCGTCGCGCTTTTTGTACTCACTTTAATATTCGACGAGTAAGTGATGGGCTGAGTACGCAACTTATCTGGTGTTGTGTTCAAAAGTTCAGACAAGCAGGGACAATGGTTAACCAAGAGCCAGAACATGTGGCTCAAGTTCGACGTGAAATTATGCCCAATCCACTAAAATTGATAAGGAAGATTGCAGCCTTTACTGGAATAAAAAAATCAGCAGTGCACGTTATTATGAAAAAGAAACTACGGTTTCACCCATATAAACTGCAATCGTGCAGTTTTTCAACGTAAATCACTATTATTTACGTGAAACCTTAGCGAGAACGATGCTGCAACGTTTTGGAATAGAACGAACGCTTGGAAACATATTGTTTACTGACGAAGCACATTTTCATATCGATGGCTATATTAATAAACAGAATATGAGATACTGATGCCCCAACAACCCAAGAGAAACCCATCAAACACGTTTACATTGTCCAAAAACGACAGTGTGGTGTGCAATTTCTGTCCGAGGGATAATTGGCCCTTATTTTTTTAACCACCGGGAGATAGTCACTGCTGACGTGTATTGCCGAATGAACGACAAGTTTTTGGTACCGCAACTACAGTTGTTTCCCGGGTTCAACAACATAACACAATTTCAGTAAGACGGGGCCACTCCACACACAGCTAGAGTTTCAATGGAGAAGCTGAGGGGAATTTTTCCCAATAAATTAATCAGCAAGTACGGAGACATACCCTGGGCACCTCGGTCATCAGACCTTACACTGTGCGACTTTTTTTGTGGGGATACCTTAAGTTGAGACTTTACAGTAACAATCCTCGAAGAATTCATGCCCTAAAAGAAAATATCCGCCGTGAAGTTGTGCCATTGAACCAACGCTTTGCTCTCGCGTGTTCGCAAATTTAAGAGTCCGATTGCAAGAGTGTCTTGAGAGATGTGTACGGCATTTAGACGATATTGTTTAGAAAACGTTAAATTAGCATTTTTAAACTCCATTTTGTATAAACAAAATATGAGAATAACATTGTAGTTTTTTTAAATTTATTTAATATTAAACGTGATAATTTTTCGCTGGATATATATTTGTTTAATTTATGAATATGTTTGGAATTGAGTTAGTTTTGAACGTTGGGCAGGCAGTGTCTACAGTGACGCAACTAGTGGGTCAGGGCAGGATGGAAGAGCTGGCGGGACTGCTGACTAAGGTTGCTCGGGGCTCCCTCCAAGTCGACCTGCAGCAGCCTGGGGCGGAGAAGGTCGTGGCCCTGCTGGCCCTTGAGCCAGCTAACATCCGGGTGGCCGCTCCGAGGCGGGTGCGCTTTCTCAAATACGACGGTATGAGTACCATCTTGAATTTCCTTGTGAAGATAATCAATTCTAAGAGTGTGTGTATAATGATGAAATTTTGTCTTTGAGTCTCAGAGATTTGGCGATAGTAGTCAGTATGCGTATGTTGGTTACAGTGACGTGCATTATTATTATAGAACCAATGGGGGTGGGTAAACCCGCCGCTTACCCAGGACCGTTTATAAGCAAAATATCCTATATGGTCCTACTCAATCGCCGCCAGGTTGGCATTTATTGAATGCTAATAGGCAGCTTTGCAATTCCGTCTGTCACTTAAGAGACAGAACGAAGCAGCACAGCCGCCATCATATATAATGATATGACACACCATGATATATAATATGCTATATTGTTCGAGTCAAAATAAATTCCTCGAAGAGTGCCGCCACTACATATTCACGCAGATATCCCGGAATTGAACGCCACAAACTCAGCATAAAAATGTTCGGAGAAAACATCCCCTGGATCAGCGACATCAAATACCTCGGAGTTACGCTGGATTCCAAACTCACATGGTGCAAACATATACTAAATAAATTAAGTGCTGCATCACGTGCACTCTGCGCAATGTACCCACTAACAGGCAGGAATAACAAACTTGTCACCGACAATAAGCTCTTTTTATACAAGGCCGTCATAAGGCCTATACTTCCCTACGCAGCCCTCCTCCTCCTGGGGTCACGCGGCCACTACACACATAAATAAATTACAATCCTTCCAGATTAAGGTAATCAGACTAGCGCTGCGTGCACCTAAATGGACCAGAATTACGCAACTCCATCACGACTCGAGTATTCCCAGTAAAATAATTCATTAAACCTCTCCAAACGTTTTTGTGCTGAACTCTCACAGCACCGGAACAGCACGATAAGCGTTCTGTCAACCTATGACATAACGGCCCCCTCGCGTATTAAACGTTCCGAAATCTTATCTCCTGCCCCAGCTAGCAGCCCCTGCATCATTGCAGTAATAATAATAATATAAAATAATAATAAACACACCCCATTTTTGCTAATGCGCCCATCATGATGAAAGAGCAAGGTGTCTAAATGGAGCCGGTACTCTGAATGAAATGATACAAAAGCCAAGTCAAAGTGGTTTATGAACTTTCGTTTAACCGATGATGGCCATCGTTGTCAGAAACGTGATGTTTAATTGGATCTTAATGAAACTTTTTAATATTTATGTAAAAAATACTGCAAAACGATAATAGTGTGTAATAAAAATAATCCAGGTATAAACAATCCGAGAGAATAAATCCAATGAATAACATTATTGTTATTTCCTAATAAAGCAGTAATTTGTAGTGTCCATAACATATTTTACAAAATACCGCCCCTAATGTGTGTGACACGCGGCCGGCCGATTTAAGGGGCGGCCAATTTATGGGGATGGTTTTACAAAAATTGAAAACATCATCTTCACTCAAGTTACTCGGGCGGAAAAAAACAATCTTACCTGTGTCGGCAAAAAGTATAGCGCCGGCGCTGCCACGGAAGCACAACATTGGATGTTAAACGCTGATAGTACTTTAGTACTTGTATAATATGATCACATTGCTAATATAGTCAACTCGGTAGAATATTTGTTCTGTTGGTAATATATAAATTCGATCCTTTGAGTAAGTTTTGGTAGTCTTTTTATGTTTTTGTAAGGCATTTTTTAAATTGCAGACAGAAAATTTTGCGACGTGGACATGATGTTTGTCGCCTTGAAGTGGGTGTCCTCGGATCGTCCAGATGGCCTGATATACGTGGAGATATTTGCCAGCTTCCGCCGCGAGTACTCGCAGTACTCTATTCCGGAATGGACGATATCATACTTTAAAATAATCAAGTTCAGTATTTTAGATCGGTAGTGTATTGTGTAGTCAATTATTATGATGCGCAGAAAAAATAATATTTATGATTTGATATGTACCTAATTATTTAATTACAGGTAATTTTGTAATTAAGCACTTTTTTGTATATAGTCGTTTATTTGATTTGATATACTATCCATGTACATATAATATATCGATGGCTTAATAATACAAAGACTTATTTACGAATTGTCAAGTTTTCAGGAGAGGAAAACACATTTAAAAAATGAAGGTTTGGTTTTTAGGTAATTTAAAGTAAGTAATAAGCAAACTAAATTAGAACAGTATTAAATGGTATTTTCTCTTTTAAATATACTGAAAAGTAAAGCACAATGACTTTTCAGGTGATGCGTAGTTTTTTTAATTTTTGCTTCGAACTTTAGATTATTACACTTTCTATAGTTCTTGGGAAAATATTTATCTGGTTATCGATAGTACCATTTATTCTGAATAAATCTGCATACTTAACTCTTAAAGGCATTTTTTGTAGAAAGGTATATTTTTGTGTTATTAAGCCATCGAATGTCGTTATACATTTACTAATAAATTATGGTAATCGTAGTGATAAAAAATAAACCTATTTCAATTACCAAAAAAAATTAAAATTCCGGAAGGGAAAGGAATTATACAGTCTATGATTTTTGTAAAACTGTTTAAGAACTGTCATGGTTATAAGTAGGAGGACTTTTACAGATTACTGTAATAATAATGTACAATGCCCAGACGCGGACATAGTCAATTTGAAGAGACGCATCGCTACCGTCTTTGACATCCAGCCCCCAAGTAGCCAGCCATCTCGCTCTCTGCTGCCAGAAATCCAACGCGGACTAAAAATATTTCATAAAATAAGAACTTTTATTATGTAAGCCGTAAGTAAGACTAACAATGATGATGGTTTTATTGCAGACGTTTTCGCGAATTTCATTTCAAAGGCGCATTCAATATTAAATGTTGATATGGGTCTATAAAACTAGATCTACAATATCAACATATCTAACACCATTGTGATAGTGGAAGGTATTTTGTTTCATGCAGTCGGTTCAGCCACACAGAGAGCGATCCGCAAAGTTCTGGGATTGTCTCGACACCATCAACTGCCAGTTGTTTCTGAACCGGTTAGCACTAACGCCTGTTGCTTATGCTTATGGACATTCATTTGAATATAGTGGCGTGATTGCCCAAATTATCCGCGTACGATATATTTGGTATCGTCAATTTTCTCAGAGCTAAAATGGACTATTTTTTTTTTAAATCCACAATAATAAATGGAATTATAAAATTTTAAAAAGCATTTTTAACGTGTATTACAAAAACACGTGAAAGAATTATCTACGGTACATCGTAAAATAGTACTCTGCATATATTATATATCAGAGTAAATAAAGGAAGGGTGTTTTCAGTTGCGAGTGAGTATATAATAAATGCCTTAAAACACACATTTTTTTTCCTTAAATATTATTTTTAAATACTGTAAAAAAATATCTTAATAATATTTTGAACAAAAACTGTGTGTTTTTACCGTTGGTGAATTATTTCTCCACGGCTTGCCATCGGGGTTGGACGCGTCGTCTGAGAAGAAGGCTGTACCGCCCACAGCTAGCTTGATGTTGATGTAAAACTGAAAAAAACCATTTAATATTGTTGAAAAAAACTAAACGATAATGAATACTGTTTAAATTATTTACTGTACGTTTAATTAACACCTTTTGATCAAATGGCGCCATCTTAGATGCGAACCTCCACGGGCTTTCAGCATTCGGGGCTGCGCTGCTGAACTCTCCGAGCTGCCAGAACCCTCCCGCCGGCGGCACGATCCTTCCGGTCTCCACACCGTTGATGCTAAACTTCAGATATTCTATAATAATGCCCATTGGATTACAATCGTATATTGAGCATTGTATGGCCTATTATTTCAATAATTGTTCGTAATATTTTAATAAAATATTACATTGTAATTTGTAATATTTTATTAAGATATTCTACAATAATGCGGATTGGATTACAATCGTAAATTGGCCATTATTTCATATGGCCTGCCATTCTATTAATTATGTGTAATAACAGTTTTATTTTTGACGTGTTTTATTATTAACTAAATTCTTGTTTTTAACAAACAAAAATGTCAAATATAAATGCGAAAATGGAGCCACTTGATATTGTCCACAAATAAACCACAACTGGTTTTGTTCTGTTTTTCAAGCTGTAGATAAAATGTTTCAAGCTTCTCATTTATTTCAATATAACGGTATCCAGCAGAAAATTTTCAAGTTTAATATTAAATAAATAAAAAATTACAATGTTATTCTCATATTTTATTTATAAAAAATAGAGTTTAACGATGCTAATTTAACGTTTTATAAACAAAATCGTCTAAATGCCGTCTATTTCTCTCAAGACACTCTTGCAATCGGACTCTTAAATTTGCGAACACGCGAGAGCAAAGCGTTGGTTCAATGGCACAACTTCACGGCAGATATTTTCTTTTAGGGCCTGAATTCTTTGAAGATTGTTGCTGTAAACTTTCGATTTAAAGTATCCCCACAAAAAAAGTCGCACGGTGCAAGGTTCGGTGACCGAGGTGCCCAGGGTATGTCACCGTACTTGCCGATTAATTTATTGGGAAAAATTCCCCATAGCTGCTCCATTGAAACTCTAGCTGTGTGTGGAGTGACCCCGTATTACTGAAATTGTGTTCTGTTATTGAACTCAGGAAACAGCTGCAGTTGCGGTATCAAAAACTCGTCGATCATTCGGCAGTATACGTCAGTGGTGACTGTCTCTCGATGGTTCAAAAAATAAGGGCCAATTATCCCTCGGGCAGAAATTGCACACCACACTGTTGTTTTTGGACAATGCATACGATTTGATGGCGTTCCTCTGGATTGTCGAGGCACCAGTATCTCATGTTCTGTTTATTAACATAGCTATCGATATGAAAATGTGCTTTGTCAGCAAAAAAAATGTTTCCAAGCGTTCATGCTGTTTCAAAACGTTCCAGCATCGTTCTCGCTAAGGTTTCACGTAAAGAATAATCATTTTCGTTGAGAAACTGCACGATTTGCAGTTTGTATGAGTGAAACTATTGCTTTTTTTTCAAAATAACGTGCACTGTTGATTTTTTTATTCCAGTACAGGCTGCTATCTTCCTTATCGATTTTTGCGGATTTCGCATAATTTCACGTCGAACTTGAGCCACATTCTGTCGTCGCTGCTGACGTTAATGGTCCCAGAGGAGTTTGGTTAACCATTGTTCCTTCTTGTCTGAACTTTTGAACACAACACCAGATTAAGTTGCGTTCTCGGACCATCACTTACTCGTCGAATATTAAAGTGAGTACAAAAAGCGCGACGCGCACGAACCGATGAATATTGCTCAACTACGAACGCGCGATACGCTACCGACCAGTGACTCATTGCGACTGGCAAATCCGAAAATCATGTGCGTCGACCAATACCTCCCCCCACTTACCTGACCCTGATGGTTTACGAACAAATATGCATAGAATACTTCCAATTTCAAATTGGAAAAGTATAAGCATCCCCTTAAATATCCCTGCCCGAATAATGAGATCTCCATTCCTATTTCACACCGAGTCCTATTTCTTCTAATCCCGTAATCACGATCTCAACGTGTATCAATTCAATGAGATAATTCTTGTGTTATACGTTGAGTTGAAGAGATTTAATATGATATAATGATGGCTTATGTGGTGTTATGTTTTATCTATTGCCGTATGTTCTGTGTCGACATGTTCTGTAGGGTCGGATTCGGTACATGACATTTGTAATAGTTATTAGTCGTAGGTTCGTAGGTCGATAGTTATTACCACACACGATTAGGCCTTGAACTTGAAACCATTGCACTTCTATACTTGCACGATACTTTTCAAAATTTCGTTAACCAATTTGAACCATAACTTTTATTTTTCGTGTGTTTTTAATTTTCAACATAAAAAGTGTATTCTGCACCATATTATTCCCCTAATTATATGTATATTTTTACATTGTACCTTAAAGGCATTTTAGAACTATCTGTCAGGAGTATCAGTAAAATTATTATGAAACTTAACTTATTACACTTATATGTGTAATAATATAATAATATTTCAAGTCCATGCTATATTATATTATCCCAGGAACGCAAGTAACCGCCACCACATGTGTCGTCGTATGATGGTGTACACTTTAGTCGAGACACATAAATATATGGCAAAATCGACGTGTCTCATGTATTTCTTAGTGGTCTAAAACATCTGACTAGAAATCAGATTCAAATCCCTGGCTAGCCAAATTTTATACCTTTTATTTAGCCAATACACAAACCGTTTTATTTAGCGAGACCCCGACTCGCTTCATGTAGTTGGAATGGTAAATTGCGTATACAAATCATTTTTAAAATGATGTCAAATGGGTATTTGTTTGCGTTAGTTGTATTATGGTACATTGATAACGTGACTATTTTTTTTTCTCAACGGGATATCTACTCATTTTTAAGATCCCCAAAACTGGACATCTACTGCATGGGCTACGCAAAATTCTGTACGACGAAGCTGTGCTTGGGGACAACGGGATAGGATACCTAAAACGCGATGGTTCCGTTCAAAACAGGAAATATGGTCACGTTATACATAAACCACTTATATTTTAAATGTTAAACATCAGTCATGAAAATAACAATTACCTTCCACAAGTACCTATGTACCATAAAGCCACCATTTTACACACATTAATATTTTGAAAACGATAGTTATTTGAAATCATTCCCACTATACTATTGAAATCATTGTTAATGTGATAGACTCAGGACTGGACTAATTGATCAATGTACCCAAATAGAATAGTTAGCGTAACGAAGGTTGTCTAGTTCATTACAGGGTGAATATTATGTTCCAGGCCGATATTGTTTCATTCATTAAAATTTCGACAGATGACACCGTTTTGTTGAAACCACATGTGTTGCAGGCCCAATCGACTCAATTCGGCCACCAATAAGTTTTTACAGAATGCTTCTTGCATCCTGAAAGATATGGGGTCCAATGATTTCGTTGGCCCGCATGGCGCACCATACAGTAACTCTGCGTAGGTGAATCAATTGAGAATTTTTAGTGCCCCAATAACGGCTGTTTTATTAACCCGCCAAGTCGAAATGAGCTTCATCGCTCATGGTGATTTTTTTTTCAAAAGTCGGGGTTGTGTTTGTTTTAATGATTTAAAAACGTTGTTGAGGCATTGGACACTGCATAATAAATTATAGTTAACTACTTTGTACTCAACTAAAAATTGTCTCCCAAACCAAAATAGCGGCCGAACACAATCGGGCTGGAACATAATATTCACCTGTAGTTGAATTGAGTGTTGTTACCCGGGGTCCACTCCTCCAACTGATATCTATTGAACGAGTTGTCGTATCCGGAGCCATTATTGACCTCTATGTGAGCCTTGGCCCACCTGTCGAGGCTGGGGTACGGGCCGTAGTGCAGCGTGTGTGCGATCTGTTGCACTCCGATGTTTCGTCCGTTCCGCACGAGGTACCTGTTACCGCGAGATTCTGTCAGGTCGATTTCCCCGGAGGCGGGCCAAGTGCCGTACGAGTTGTAGGAAGGCATCAGACTAAGTGCTGAAAATATGAAATTTAAAGAAAAAATTAAATCAATCTTATCGTTACCGCCAGGATTCGAACCCAGAACCAGGATGTTTTACCAGTCATGCCATAAATTTTTATCAAATTTTGATGTACATTTCTTACTTTTTTAGATACATCTATTTTTACTAGTTGGAAGCAGCCAATCTTATAAATTCAATTTTATTTAAATATCCGATCCAAGTAATTTCGTATGGATATGTATACGTGTTTTATAAATATCTCAGATGAATCAAATATTATTTTCTAATACTTTAATATTAGACGGCTATAGTTTAAATTTGCTGCCCTAATGATTGCTTTTTTGCGTAGCAGTAATTCTGGAGTGTTCACGGCTAGTAAATCTAATCCGACTTCCTGTATTTATAAATCCGATTGCAGTGGCGACTGGCGTGCAGTAGATATAGATTTAGGCTATGCTGTTACCGATAATATTATACAATCATATATGATATATGTAATACAATACATGTTGTACAAAGGATTATAAACTTTTATTTAACCGATGTCTTTAGACAAAATTAATCCATCGTTTATACGACACTACCATGTATTTCATATTTATTTAAACTATTAATAGTGTTTTTAAAGTTTAAGTTATAACGTAAAATAATACTTTCTTACCCATATAAAAATCAACATATAAATGTATGGACGTTTTTAAGAACACTTTCTATGATTGAACATGATTAATTTATTGTTTGAAAATACTTCACGTATATTTCTATACCTAGGACGTCTAGTATTCAGTTATATTTGTTAAATCTCTAAGAAAACTCAAAAAGTTTCTTCATAACGTTTATCTAACTGACCAATTTATCACCGCACTTCTGTCCTGGCTTAGCACTCTCGTCAACTTTCGATATTATTCTCAACCTTGCCGTTCCCGGCAAACAAAAATAACAAGCCATAGATTACCTTTTACAATGTTCTACTGATGTTTTATTAGTAGCGTAGTGTAACATCAGTGGTTGCAAATCGATGAACATAATCCGTTGAATCCATTGCGTTTGTGACAAACTGTTGAGAAATGCGGCATCCATCTTGCCGATGCTCTTAAACAATACGGTGCACTTCGGTGATGATTTCTGGTGCCGTGAAATATTTAAAGTTTCCACTGTGATTACATTCTGCAGCAATTTATTTGTTAATCATGCTGCACACTTCATTTCTTTAAATTATTCGTTGGCATTAGATCTTTTTAAACTAAAAACATCATCCTAGCACGATGTTCAGTTTTATCTATTTTGAAACCACACTGAGATGACTTTGTTTAAATTACTTTTTACAACAAACCACATGGTCATTCGAATAGAATTTTACAGTTGTTTCATTTAGAATATTGTCCTGTAGCATCGGAATTATTGTTGACATATTGGCGCAGACCTTTCCTTTCAAGTACCCCTACAGCAGATAGTTGGGAGCCGTCAAATCAGGTAATCGACGAGGCCAGTCGATATAACCACTTTTTGACATTACATGTCCAGGAAAAATTTCAAGCGTTGTTCGGGCTGTGTGTAAGGTAGCACCGTCCTGTTGAAACGACATATGTTGCAGGCCCAGTCGACCCAATTCGACCACAAATAAGTTTCCCAACATGTGACGGTAACGATCGCCATGAATGGTTACGGTATTGCTATTATTTTTTAAATAAAATGTTTTAATGACTTCAACACGTAGTTGAGGCGTTAGCTGCTCCATAATAAATTGTAATCAATTTCTCTTTACGATCACTAAATTCAAACTGACAAATATCTGCCAAACTAAAATGGCGGCCAAACAAAATCAGCCTGGAACATAATATTTTTATTTTTTATTTATTTTACATTTTTACAATTTTTTATAACATTTACATTTTTAAAATTACATGGTTTTTATTTCGCATACCTCTCCAAAAAAGAAACCAGCTCTTGTGCTTGGAGAGGGAGTTACACTACAATAATTTTATATAATACCTTACATATTCTATTCATTGTCCATTTGTGTGCTTCTGAAGTGTTCTGTAATATTGTTTATTTTCTAATTATGTGTTTTTGAAGAGTTTATTTTTAAACTCTTTTATATCCTTTATTACATTAATTTGTGTAGAGAGGCTATTGAAATTTTTTATCCCTAAATATATAAAATTTTGCTGATAGTGTTTGGTGCTACATTTATGGATTGTAAAGTTATTTTTAAACCTTAATGACGTGCTTGTTTCAAATTTACAGTGTTATTTTCTTTAATTGATTAATTGAGTTTAATTGTAAATATATTTTGGGAACTGGGAATTTTGCAAAAAGTGTATTGAAAAAGTTGATATTTTTTCCAATATTACTTTGATGATTATTCTCTGTATTATTTTTACCGAGTTCATTATATTATTATTCACCTGTATATATTTCGATGCTCTTTTTATGCGGTAAATGCGTTCTGCTGGATATTGAAGAAAATAATATTTGGCTTACGTTGAAAAAATAGGGATGCGTTATATAATTTTTCAGAACCGCATAACTCTAAAGCAGCGAGTTAAAATATACCCAGAATCGCATAAAAAAGGTTTAATAAAAATCGGGAAAATAATGATGCCCAAAAAATTTCTTTACAATATTTATTAATTTAATTTATTAGTAAGTAATTAAGTTTATTAGTTAGTATATTTATTAGTAACATATTATTCTAATATTTTTTAATCAGAATTATCGTTGCTATGTGACATTTCTCGGCACGATTTGCGATTTGATTCGAAATCACGTTCATCACTAGAATATATAGAACGCGCAACAGATCTAATATATGTGAAAGACAATGGTTTTTCACAATTATTTAGAATTAGCGCCAACTTCACTAACGTTATGTGTTAATTTTTTTCCTTTAACAATATAATCAGTGATTAATCTTTATGATGACTTTCTTAATTTAATAACTAATGTTTTATGTAGTTCGTGATTTCCAGACATACAATTCTTAAGCTCGCTTTGAAATTTGAAGGTGATTTTAAATTTACTCCAAAGTTGAAGACCTCCTCGAATTATGTTTGCAGTGAAGGGGACTAGATTTTCTTCCACTTCAACATCGTTTTCTGGTTCTATGACGATATTTAAAGCTATATCAGTAATATAATCGTTACTTAAAGCATTGTCCACAAGTAATTCGTCGATATCATTTTGGTTAAAGGTATCAAAACCTTTTAGCGAGTTTCACGAGCCAAAGTAATGATTTCAGTTGGTATTGTCGATGATTCAACGGTTTCGCTGACTGTAACACGCCCGAGCCATGCTGCTTCCCAGCGTGAATTGGAACTTTGCTTTTTTGAATTGCATTCAATATAACCCGCATAACTTTAAAATTGCATCAAAAGAGGACCGAGTGAGTGTATTGGTGATATTACACGTCAGGTCGTAAACTTTTCTAATGACCATGCCATGAAAATAAGTATCAGTAGGCAAACAAGCTGTAAATAATTAATTATATTTATAAGATATATGTTTATCTGATAGAGCATCATATTTTATTTATTATAATGTTAATAAGATTACGCTAGGAATGTTATGAGATAAAGGTTTAATAATAAATTGAATGTAAAATAGTATATCACTACAAGGAAAATAAAATGAATAATACGTACCTAGGTTATGATCGGGTTATTCTCATATCTCATATCTCATCATTCTCACATTCTATTTCCAAATATGTGATGTTTGCGCAGCTATCTCACGGCAAAAAAAGACAGGGTGGGCCGAGGAAAAGATTCAAATACAACCCGAAGGCGAATCCGAGCAGATGTGGCATAGACCCTGAACACTGAACTGTGGCCCATGATCGAGGACAGTGGCGTCAAAAAGTACAATGCACCGGGGAAACTTGGAAACGGAAGAGGGCTGATGAAATTACCGAAATAAGGAGAAAGAAGAAAGAAAAGAAGGAAGATCCGTCATTCAGACTAGGGATTCAGTGTTTTCGACTTTTTTCAATTCCTGGGACGCGAGAGTCAAAATTTTCAAGTCCCGAGAATTCCCGAGAATCGAGACCATGAATTTTATTTAATAATTCAAAATAAAAGATATTTGTTTAAATATAGGTATATGTGTAAATAAAATCACGATAACATTAAACTAAATTATAATTAAAACTAATATTTATTGATTTATAATGTGGTAGTAGTTTTTAAAAATGAAATTAAGCTTACATATGTTGTATCGAATACAAAAACACACATCAATAAAATTTACAATATACAAACAATTAAAAAACAAAATAAAATACATAAAAAAAAAACAATTAATTAAGAAACACATCGGAAGACAATAAAGTTTGGCCAGAGTCATCTGAAGTCCCTAATATTTCAAATAAATAATTATTAAAATAATTTCGTCCCATTCAAATTTTATTTCAAAACATGATATGAATTTATCTTAAAGATAAAACATTACATTTTACAAGAAAATTATATTATATTATATAATAATATAAATATTAGGAATAGTAGTACTCTTAAGGCTTCACTTTCAACGATAATTCATATTTTTGCGTTTGTTTACGAAAATGTGAGTTTTTATTATTCATTGATGTCAGAAGTTATATACAAGGTTAGACTTTTTGACCTTTGTGCTAATTTAAAACTAGTAAATTGAATATTATTTGCTCTAATTAAGACAATACAAGCATTATAAGAAAGACCGTGACCATTAAATTAATTTTCAATGCGTCACAAAATTGCCTTAACATAGACATTATATTTATTAACATGCTTCGAGGTTTCAGCTACTATTTAAAATCAAGTTTTATATCAAAATTATCCAAAAAATAATAATTTCTTACTAAATAATATTTACACGATCCTATTAATGCGTATTTATTAAATATGTTTTTGCAATCAATTAATACATGTAAGCTTAATTTAATTTTAAAAAACTTCTCCCACATTATGAATCAATAAATATTTAATCAAATAAATTAATTTTACAGTGTTTTTTTTAAACGGATAATATCCCTTATAACTACTGTAAATCATACAGATGAATATTTAATAAAATATCTTTCCTTTATAATTGAATAAAATTCAAGGTCTCGATTTCCGGAATTCCCGGAGCTTGAAAATTTGGAGTCTCGAGTCCCGGGAATTGAAAATAGTTGAGAAGACAGACTCCCTACTTCCAATCGATAACCATGGCAGACATCATCCTCATAACGAGGGATGGCCAAAGAAGAAGATTCGCACGTAGGAACTAATTGAAAACTAGTCACATCACTTGTACAGTCTGTTTCAGAGTTAATCCACAATATGTCATAGGTGGATAGTGGATACCTGCCTACATTATAAGTCGAAATGCTTTAACACTTAAAAAATGAATAGTTACGGAGATAAGCGACGTCACAGTTTGAAATTTAAAAAAAATATTTTTGACTTCTGTAAAACGTTGAAAAATCATTTAAGTCTAGCTGTACACATTGTTTATTTTAAAAGCCATCAATCCTTTGACTACAAAATACCATATTTTTAACATTTATGTTTTTTTTTTTTTCCTACAAAGATTTGGACATACTCAAAATTATAGTTTACAAGTATTAGACCGAATTTACATTTACCTCTTATACATTACATATATCTTATATACATAAGGTGTATGTATAAACAGTAATTATAAAGTGGACTTTTAATATATTATTTTGAAGAAATTGACATTAAAGAAACAATTATTATAGGTTTGATCAATATGTTTGGGTGAGTGCACCAATACTAGCTTTACTCATATTACGAATCCAAGTTTTTATTTTCAGTTACCGGGTAAAAATTTTGCATCGTAGACATGATGTTTGTCGCATAGAAGTGGGTGTCCTCTGATTTTCCAGCCGGCTTCATATACGTGGAGATATTTGTCAGCTTCCGCCGCGAGTACTCGCTGTACTCTATTCCGGAATGGACCATATCAAACATTGCAATAATCACGTTCAGTACTTTAGATCGGTAGCGTCGGCCCCCCCATCCGCCATAAGCGGAAGTGCATTGTACATTATAATTATGAGTAGAAAAACAATATTCCTTATTTGATATGTAATTATTCAATGAAATTGAATTTTGAAATTAAATCTTTTTTGTAACTATATTAATTATTTTATTTGATTTGATTACATGAATACTATCCACATTTATGTTGTTATACATTTATAAATAAATTATGGTAATTGTAGTGATAAAACGACCTTTTTGAATTTACAAAAAAATAATCCTGAAAGAAGGGAATTCTTTTTATAAAATTGCTTCAGAAATGGAATGGTTAGAAGGACTTTTGTAGGTTACTGTACTAATAATTTACAATGCCCAGACTCGGACATAGTCAACTTGAAGTGACGCATCGCTACCGTCGTTGATGTCCAGCCCCCAGGTAGCCAGCCACCTTGCTCTCTGCTGCCAGAAATCCAACGCAGCCTGAAAATATTTTATAAAATATTTCCTTATTTTTATTAGGACATTAAAGTCGAACAATAATAATGATGGTTTAGAATCGCCGTTTTCGTGAGTTTCGTTGCAAGGGCGCTTTTAATATTTATTTATTTATTCTTAATATAGTGCATACATACATATATATTATTTATATATGCTCTAACATAAACATGATCAAAATGTTCCTTTTTACAACAACTTATCTTGCACATATTTGCTTAGTTTCATTTTGAATTTATGTAGTTTCTCCTCCTTCCTTATATCTTCTGATCTTTCATTAAAAATCTTCATCGCACGGTGCACCATCGATTTCAGAGATTCAGCCTTCTTCCTGAATGACAGTCTCAGTCTATCTTTTCCTTTTGTATGATGTTCATGCTCATGTTGATTCGCATCAATTTTTCTTATAAATTCTATCGATGTTTTCTTAGTGAGTATTTAAAAAAAATACCATAACATTGAAATATATTTTTTGCTTAAAGGTCATCATATTCAGATCTTTCAGTATTGCACTGATCCGAGTATATCTATTTTTTCTGAGTACTATTCTCAAAGATTTATTTTTGCAGCACAGAAAATTTCTATATAACTTCTTCATTAGCCAAAAACAAAATGCTGCTGCAGTAGTTGACGTGATTAAATGTTGAAGTGCGTATTTAAAGATATATCTATCTAGCACCATTGCGATTATTGAAGGCATCTTCTCTCGCGTAGTCGGATCCGTCACACAGAGAGCGATTCACTAAGTTCTGGGATCTTTTGGCACCGTAAGGATTTAGGATTTGGATTGCTTCTGGACCGCTTGATGTGGCTGTAGCTTGTGGCTGACCTGATGTCAGGCGATATATCTAAACAACCTACTCAACCGACGACCTACTCAAGGTATAAGAGCGTTTATAAATAAATAAATTAAAATAAGGCATGTTTATAATATGAAGGATAAAGTACAAGTGATAAGGCTAATGTACACCACAGATTAAATTTTAATCGCTTTAATTGTAGACCACAAATTCAAATGAATTAAATTGGTTCCTATAGAACAGATACACGATACCACAGAATAGGGTAATAAGAGTTTACATAATTCTGGTAAGCACGTAGGAAGGTATTACGAGGTACAAGATAAGCACACAAATAGGTTCAATCCAGATTTCGATTCGAATTCGAAAAGGTAAGTGCTCCAAAAAATGTTTTGTGACTATTTAAAATATTTAATCGATATATATCGACAGACGTACTAAATTTACGAAGGTGTAAAATCCAGAAAAGTTTTTTGAAGTTTGAGATTTGTTTTTCTATTTAAAAACAGAATAAAAAGATCACATATCCACATAATTAGTATGTAAAAGGAAATTGACATATAACTTTAATGTCAAGAATTTATTTTAAGATTTTTAGTATGAGAAAGCATTAAAAGAATACGATTATAATACGTAAATTATAAAGCTTTAGAAGCAATGCTGGACTTTTATTTAAATACAATTCTTTGAAAATATACATACGTAAATGTTTATATGTACTTACAAACCAAATTTATATTTTATTTGTAATTTATAATTTTTCTACTTTCAAAGAATAAATAAAATTCTCTTTATCGTCAAAATAAAATGAATTGTAAAATGTTGAAAGCAAATAATATATTTTTTTACCGTTGGTGAGTTGTTATTCCACGGCTTGCTATCAGGGTTAGATGCGTCGTCCGGGAAGAAGGCTGTACCGCCCACGGCTAGATTCATAACGATGTAAAACTGAAAAAAAAACATCGAATATTGTTGAAGAAAACAAAACTATATGTACAATATTTTATAACGTTGAACGTTTAATACCTCTTGGTCAAATGGCGCCATCTTAGATGCGAACCTCCACGGGCTTTCAGTGTTAGGGGCTGCGCTGCTGAACTCGCCGAGCTGCCAGAACCCTCCCGCCGGCGGCACGACCCTCCCGGTCTCCGCGTCGTTGATGCTGAACTTCAGATATTCTACAATAGTGACCATTGGATTACAATCGTCTAGTGAGCATTGCATGGCCTGTCATTTCAATAATTGTTTGTGATATTTTAATAACATATTACGTTTTCAAAAGATGTCAAAAGACAGTGCAACAAATCTAGTTCACAATATTTTATGGATACCTGACTAAATTTCGAATCGAACATGTTCAAGGAATATGTGCCTAATTTCAACCATGTGAAAGATAAGAGCATTAAAAAAATGGTTATTATGCAATTATTTCGATAAATTGAGATATTTTATTGATTCCAAATTATATATTGAATTTAAAAATTATTTTTTTTTTAATTTCGAATGAGATTTGGCCGACTGAAATTGTTTGCCGAAGATTCTTTGAATCGAGAAACTTGAAAGATCACAATGCCGGGAATAATTCAAATAATTTCTATTCATTGGAGATCGGTGAGACGAACGAAAAAATTGGTACGTGACCTTTGCCAGCTGTATGACGTAATACTTGTTTAAGAAACACAGCTTCTGCCGACTTAAATAGATCTTCTCTCGAATGTACATCCGGACTTCGCGAGCTCGGTCACGGGTCTGGAGTCGGGATCCTCTGGCGTCGCTCCGCGCTCCACGCGCTACACGCGAGCGCATTCTAGGTATAGACGTGATCGTGGGTAGCGAATCTCTCTCCATACGGACAGTCTACATGCCAACGTGCGATGCGAGACATTTTTAAGAATTTACAGACTGTCTTACAAAAATTCACGCTATAGTTGAAGAGAAAGACCATGCAAACTGCGATTTCATTGGTGATTTTAATGCGATTCTGGGATCTTTATTTGGCAACGAGATAACGATGTCTTGTTCAGAAAATTGTACAGACTTGCTGAGACATAGAAACACTTCCCATGGATAGCTATACGTATCTGAGTGAAGCACACGGTACCACCAGTTGGCTGGATAACTGCATTGCGACTGAAAATGTATGTACAAAGGTTACTAATATCTTCATCGATAATGATATTGACTGGACGAACCGCAGACCAATGTCGGTGAGTATCGAGATAGGTAATGCATCATACGTTGCGCAGATTCCGTGCAGTGGATTCGGAGTGGTAAACCCCGTAACGGTCCCTTCGTCGAAGAAAGAATCTTAGAGCGATATTTAAAAAGAGACTGAAACACTGTCGACAAAATGCCGACCAGCTACGAATGGATAAAATTGCCTCACAATTTCAAAGCAAAGACTTTAAAAAGTTCTGGAACAGAACAACAAAAATAACTAATCCAAAATATCAGGCGTCTAGTCATATTAATGGAATATCGGACGTACATGAAATTTCAAAAATATTCAAATCAGAATTTTCTGAGGTCAATCAATGGTCAGGATTCCCCTATGCACGCAGCTGAACGATCAACCGATGACGCCATACCCATAGTCACAAGTGAAATGATTACTCGTGCAATTAAAGCTATAAAAACCGGCAAATCACCTGGACATGATTTTATCAGCATTGAACATGTAAGAAATGCAGGAGAGTATCTATCCACCCTCATGGCGACACTCTTCAGTAACATGATCAAGCATCTAAACATACCTGCGAACATGACGAAAACTATGATTGTACCTATATTAAAGTCGAAACAACTGGATATATCGTCTCCTAAAAAGTATAGGCCGATATCGCTAGCCACTATAATGGCAAGACTTTTTGAAAGAATCATTATAAACCAGATTTCAATAAATATGGACACTAGAGACAACCAAATGGGATTCAAAAAGAATCTGTCTACTGACATTCCGATCTTTGTCGTAAAGCAAATTGTGGATTATTTTAAAAGTCGAAGAACCACGATATTCGCGTGCTTTCTAGATTTGAGTAAAGCCTTTGACCGTGTCAGATACGACAAATGAGCGGGATGAAACTGCGTGAGCGAAACGTTTCCCAACCACTTGTGGATATACTTGACAGGTGGCACAGGCAGCAAGAGAACTCAGTGCGGTGGGAAGGCGCCGACTCCGAGCCATTTTACCTGCGCACTGGGGTGAGACAGGGCGGGTGCATGTCGCCAATCATTTTCAATATATACATGGACGAATTGAGCGAGCGACTATCTGATGCAAAAATTGTCTGCCACATGGGCGGGACAAATGTGAACCACATTAGTTATGCCGATGATATGGTTATACTAGCGCCATCTATAAAAGGGATAAGAAAGCTTTTACAGATATGTAAAACATATGCCAATGAACATAATATTTTATATAATGCCAGCAAATCGGTCATAATGGCGTTCAAATATGGAAAAGGGCCAGATAATATCTCTCCCGTGTTGCTGGACGGGACGAAATTGAGCGTTCAAAATAAGGTTAAATACCTTGGCCATTATTCAGTGAAGATGAACAAGACGATGATGATATAGAACGGCAGAGGAGACAGTTGAGCATTCGTGCAAATATGCTGTCACGGCATTTCTACCGATAGAGTAAGGAGCTGAAGAGCATCCTGTTTAAATTGTTCTTCACCAGCATGTATACCTGGGAGCTCTAGTTGAAATACAAGCAAGTGACGTATAATCGTCTCCGAATTCAGTACAAACTACTCATACATAATACTGTTCGGACTGGTGCGTTATTGCAGCGCATCTACAATGTTTACATGAATTCGTATACATGGATTCGTTCCGCTTCTGAGACATCGAGTTGCGGGCATAAAGCTGCGGCTGGAGCTCAGCACCAACTGCAATTGCGTGCAAGTGGTGCTCTCATGGAAAGCTGGTTCCCTGACCAGAGAATGGCAACGCCTACAGAATAGTACATATACAACAATGGCCGTGATTGAAGTAGTTATATATGTAATATTTATATTTTGTGTGAATATATGTGTGAACTTTTTTTTTTTTTTTTTCATTTATTATATTTATTTCGTAATTTTAATGTATAACATAATATGTATTATCTTTATGGTGAATCGGGTTAAAAAAACCTGATCACGCTGGAATAAACACATAAACACATTATTATTATAATTATTAATATCTCAAATCAATTATATGTTTTATTAGCCCAGAAACGCGAGTATTCAACAGCACAAGCACCACCACCGTCATGTGAGTTATTCACGAGTCACGTGATTGGTCCGGTGGTCCGGTGGTCCGGAAGGGTAAATACAGAACCATGGATGGCAAATTTTTAAAATTTTAAGTTAGCAAAGACCCAAACCGATTTATTTAGCGACACGACACTGTGTTTCGCGTTATATTACTAGAATGATAAATTATGTATTTAATTCATTTTAGGAATAAGTCTAATTATTTTTAGAGTTTTTCTGCGTTAATTATATTTTTGTAGATCATTTGTTTATTTTGTTAAATTATAATTTTAACATTGAAAAATAAGTTTTACAGAAACACTGGCCTTGGCCACTATGCAGCGTAACCAGATATTTGCTAATTACTGCGAGATTTATTAACACGGATGAAACACTACGAAATTCGTGCAAATAAATCTCTATACAACGTTATCTTGTGTTTTCAAACTGATCGAATTGGTAAAGGTGTCCATAGATGAGATTTTTCTCAGAGATTATTCGTAAAGAGTAGTACAATGTTCAGTATGAATAATAACCGTATGTATGTGCACTGAAGTAGAATAAGACAATCAGTATATGCCGATCTTTACCCACTCTCAGAGAACAACATCTCATCTGTGGATACGGGCCATTAAGAATTTTATTCAAATAGCGTTTATTTTGTTCTAAAAGTGAGTTAAGATTTTTGCACTTCAAAAAATCACACCTATGAACCTATATATTATGTTGTTCGTTATATTTTATAACTATAAGCTGAAATATGAAACGTTAATTATGAAAATAATATTTTTCTTTCGAAAACCAGGTTTGCACCCACTTATCAAATAGACCAAATAGTAAATATACAGATAACATATTTTAATAAAATCCGAAACCTACCTAGATTTTTACTGTAGTACACTAGTAGATAACAAATTTTCAAAAGGTCCAGATAAATGTCCAGACAGAAATAGTAAATTATTAAGAATACATTCTGAAGTGACGTTGTAATTATTCAGAACATAGGTCTGTGATATTTTTTAAAATACAAATTAAATGTATTAATTGGAAAGATATACATATAAAATCAATTTTATCGAAAAATATTCTTGTTGCTACCGGGATTTGAGCGTGGATCTCTTTCTATCCGGAGAAATTGCATTAACCGATTATGCTACACCAACACAGTGCATTGACGACGAATTTTCGAACTTATATGTTGCACAATTCAAATTGATATAACTATCGTTCCATTATTTGAAAGCCATCTTCTTTATTTTTATGGAATCTCAAATACCTTTGAGTAATCGATAGGAGACGCCAGAATTAATAATTCGTTTTTATAAATTGTTTGACACATTGATATTATTAATCAATTTTGATCATAATTCATTTTATATGTATATCTTTCTAATCAATACATTGAAATTGTATTTGAAAGAAATAGTAAAGATGATTGTCTGGTTCAATAGTCGAGTACATAATATTATATTATACCAGAATCAAAACATGTTTTTACCCGGGGTCCACTCCAACTGATATTTATTGAATGAGTTGTCGTATCCGGAGCCATTATTGGCTTCGTAGTGAGCCTTGGGCCACCCGTTGAGACTGGGGTACGGGCCGTAGTGCAGCGTGTGTCCAACCTGTTGCACTCCGATGTTTCGTCCATTCTGCACGAGGTACCTGTTACCGCGAGACTCTGCCAGGTCGATCTCCCCTGAAGCTGGCCATGTGCCGTACGAATTGTACAAGGGCATCAGCCAAAGTGCTGAAAGCAGAAGTTAAAATCTTTTTATTTAAATAAAATATACATTATCTTTAATATTAGCAAAACTACTTTGTGGCAACATATTATATAATATAAATAATAAGATAAAACGCATTGTTTAAACCATTATTTATTGATAAATCAATACGTTTCGATGACTATGGTATCTTCTTCAGGAAAGAATGTTTACTAAAATGAAAAATGCAAGCGTAGATAAAAACAGAACTATAAATGTACATGTGGTGGGTAACTAGTTAGGAACTACTATGAAAAGAAATTTAAAGGTGAGTGTTTGCAAAAAGGATTTGGTTATTTGTAATATTTCATTTGATTTGATTATAGAATGGTTTGTTTCCAAAAGATGATTGGAGAATTCAGAATATGCATTTTTAATTTAAGTATACATTGTTTCCTGAAGAAGATACCATAGGTATCGAAACATGTTGATTTACCAATAAATAGTGGTTTAAATAAAGTGTTTTAAGTTATTATTTATAAAATATACCTTCATCTAACGAAAATTGTAGCTACCGCCGGGACATGAATTAGAAACGAGTTTACTTTACGAATTACACAGTAAATTATTGTTTATTTTTTTCAGTTGTCACTAAAAATGTACTAAAAATATAAAAGGCAAAAGTTTATAAATTATTGTTTGTTAACGATTGTATGTAACGACTATTTTTCTTGCGTAGCAGTAATTCTGGAGTAACTTACCCACTGTATTTAATTGATGTTTATAAAATAATTTCATTTAATTGCGTACATATTATATTTTTTAAATATATTAATATTTTTATATTTAGAACTTCAACTGTTAATTTCAATACAAATAAAATATATGAGTTTTGTATGTATACAAATATATACACGCAACAGCAGAATTATGCGCCTCAAAATCTTGATCTTGAGTTATGGGGTCGTTTAAATTATTGAATTATCGACGTTTAAAAACATAATCAAGATCTATTTTTTTAAAATAGATATGCCTAAACGAAATATATGAAAATAGGATTATCTTGATGGCTTCCTGAAACGAACCCCTGACCACTAGATCAATAGACGAGTATCGTAACCACTAGACCACAATCACGTTAAATAATAGTATACACTATAATAATGCAATGTGAAATTAAATAACAAAATAATCTTAATTATTTTATTAAAACTCGTAGGAGATTTAAAAAAATATTAAAATTGATTTATTTACTTGATATTGCTCTTTATTTTATCACCCAGTGACCCAGAGGTCAGGGATTCAATCCTTGTCTCCAATGCCAGCGAGATAATAATATTTTTCAGGTGCTTGGCCTAATAAGCATACCTATATTGTCGTACAAGCGTTGCAGGCATTTTTTCACACACTGGTACTGTTATATACAGAACAATAATTGTGTTTCTTTTGAAAAATATTGCTTGTGATAGGCAAAATCTAGTCAACTGGTTGTTTTCTATAAATTGATAGATTATGACCACTTGCGATTGAAAACCCTAGGTGATATGTCAGCTAACGAGAAATAACTTGTACCCGAAACACAACCGGGGATTTGTTAGCGGCGACGGTGAAACATATTATTGTGGAGATAACGTACCTGGCCACAACCAATCTCCGGCTGGCATTTTAGCTGCAATTTCAACTCGGCCATAGCGGAAACTGAATGATTGGACGGTTCTCAGTCGGGCACTCTTGATCGGGTTCAGGATGTTCGCTGCGGTTCCTTGGCGGCCGCAGCCGAAAAAGGTGGGGTTTGTGCAGCTAAAATTATTTTACAAATGTAGATATTTATATATTAATATGTATTACGATTTTAGATATTGCCAACCGGGAGATACATCAGCGGAGAGGTCCTGATTGGTTGTTGGTACTTGCTCAGCCGATGCGGCTGCTAAGAGGGCGGGCTAATAAAATTTCATATTAGCGGGAAGGTGGTCATCTTATAAGCCTAAAATAATCCGCGAGCTTGTATGAGAAGATGTATGCATATGGATTGTGAACTAGAATCGTGTTAGTACAGAAGAGCTCGAGGAAATGGTGTGATGGTAAGTAAGCAAGTAGGTTGGGTTGTTTTTAATAATTCTGCACTTTTCATCATTTCTTTAATCAGTCGGTTATTATTATCAAAGGTTATAGGTCCCATAGTGATCACAATATCCGACTTCCACTATATTAATTTAAATAATAAAAATATACCGTCTCATTGGGTGATAAATTGATTTAATTAAAAGTATAACGAAGAAAATAAAGTGATAATATTATATAATACAGGGTGAATATTATGTTCCAGGCCGATGTTGTTTCACTCATCAAAATTTCGAGCGTAGCTCACGCTGTGTGTGAGGTGGCACCGTCCTGTTAAAATTGTGGGCCCAATCGACCCGATTCGGCCACCAAGAAGTTTTTACAGCATTGCCTCTTACATGCGAAAAGAAATAAAGGCCAATGATTCCGCCGGCCCGTGTGGCGCACCGTACAGTCATCCTGCGTGGGTGTAAAGGTCGTTAGTGCATCAGTTGAGAATTTTAATATAACGACTGCTCTGTATATTAACTAAACCCGCCAAGTCAAAATGAGCTTCGTCACTCAAGATGATTTTTTTTCAATAGTCGAAATTGTGTTTGTTCTAATGTTTTAATGACTTCAAAACGTTGTTGAAGCGTTGGATGTTCCATAATAAATTATAATCAATGAATACCAAATGCGAACTCTACGACTGTCAAATGTAAACTGATGAACGTATGCTAAACCAGAATGGTGGCCAAACAAAATCGTCCTGGAACATAATATTCACTCTGTATATGAACTTTGTACTATGAAGAGGTAACTTAAGTTAAACACCCGTACTGTAATAATAGTTCAGTAGTAGCGATATGTACACGAAAATGGAAAGTATTTGAATGTAGACAAATCCTCCAAACACTATTTTTCGATTCATCGGATTTCTGTTTTTTATGCCATAATTATTAATCACGGGTTTGCTAGTAAATTTCAGTGTTGTACAACTTCTAGGTGCAGCTTAATGTTAAGCGGGCTTGTTATTTGAAATTTTTATCAGCGTCACATACCGATCGGCAGGAGTTCCTCCTTCCACGTCTAGGTAACCCGAACTGAGGAAGGCTTCCCCAGTCTGATCAGAGAGAAGAGACGGCCGTATAAAGAGGCGACCGTCTCTACAGAAGCTGTTAGTCCTGTTGTTGTTATACCATTGGAATTCCCAAGTCTGAAAATACTATTTTGTTTTAGATAGTGACTGCAGAACACAATAGTAACGAAAATTAGTGTGAAGACATTTTTTATTATATTATTGATATTAATTTTGTACGACAACATTAAGTGATATTTTAATGTTTAAAAAAAACTCTTTTTTTGCTAAATACTTAAAGCAGAAAACAAAAGTATTGTCTACAATTAATTTGTGAAAGTTTTTTAAATAACGCTTGAATTAATTTAAAAGATCATGGTGTAGAGTTGATTGCGGTGAAGCATCGAAGAAATCGGATTTCCATTGTTAAAACGTTTAATTTTCCCTCAAATTCCCTATCTCTGTGAAATATAAGGAAATACAACCTGTCTTTTATTTTAACTCCTTTCTGAATACAAAAATGTGCAAATACTATGTATAGATTTGAATGATGTTGAAATGATAGGTTGGTCTTGTCCAAAAGATACCTTTACACTGTACAATTTGCAATTAAATATCGAGCGATAATAACTTGGTTTTTTTTTAAAGTGACGACAATTATCATTCCAGCATTTGCCTTTGTCATCAATATGGCTCGACTGAAATCATACGACCATGCTGGCGTCCATTGGACAGAGCCAGTCTTTTTCACGTCGCATTGTCCAAATAAAAAAACCGAAGTAAAATCAGTGTAGATATAATATGGTATATATAAAGGAATGTGCGCAAAGTCTAAATTAATATGTCCAGAACTACTTCAGTTCTAAAAAAGTTCTAGATGCCTATTTAATTAATTAAATACCACTAAAAATATCTGTTCATTTAAATAATCGATGAGTTCGGTTGTACAACATTTAATAAAGCTGTTTCAATTTTTCGTGCGGAAATTTCAGCATTGCGACATTATCTGCCAAGATAAATTATCTGAAACATTTAATTGTGAAGTGTTGTATGAAGTTTGGTTCGCAATCTTTTCGCAACATGCAGTTCGACATATTGAAAAAAATAATGGCGTTTTTTTAAACATACATTTATCAAACAAAAAAAATTGCAACTGTGCTCATATCAATAAAAAAAGTCTAAACATCGCTGTGAGCATAAAAGTACAACCAATACATATGTATGTAAATGCATTTTTTATTTATTGTGTACTTTATTACGAAATCGTCATGTGTACGTCCTCGGTGCCCGTCCTAACACACTGGGCTTAAACAATAGTTTTTAATTACGAATGTATATTTACGCCACCACCAGATAGGGTGTTTTCGTGTTGCCAGTTGCGGTTGTCCAGGCTGT
This sequence comes from Eubasilissa splendida, assembly GCA_031772225.1. Taxonomy (NCBI): domain Eukaryota; kingdom Metazoa; phylum Arthropoda; class Insecta; order Trichoptera; family Phryganeidae; genus Eubasilissa; species Eubasilissa splendida. The sequence goes on from CM062845.1 coordinate 44,181,027, forward strand.
CGAAGTTGTCTTCGAAAAGAAGGCCCCCGGAACAAATCTCCTCAGGGGCGTGCGTGCCACTGGCTGTCGTTACGCTGGGGGCGCACTTGGTCTGGCGCTTTCCTGAGCACAGGACCACGAGAGCCAGGAGCACTACTGAAGCGAGAAATCCCTTCATCGTGAAACTGAAAAAAATACAATTGACTTGTTTAACTGAATATAACAATGGACAGTAGAAGTAAACGAATAGCAAGTAAATATGAACTTCTCTAAATAAGAATAATAATTGTATACACACCTACTCAGCTAAAAAAACTAACGTTTGACACTACCGAAATATATATTTTAAATCGATCGTGTCGCTACACGGCGTCAAACTGTGGTTAAGTTGCCGATAAATAGTTCTTATATGGTATTTTATCATACCACAATTCCGTGACAAGAGAAATTTTAAATGACTCATACCCAAAATCCGCAAATATTTCGTTTATACCTTTCACATTAAAATGCGTTTGAAAAAGCCTGAAATACAAACAACGACAACTGACAACCCAATATGTGTTATATCTGCCGTTACTTCAAAACGTGATTTAACGGTTTCCAGAAAAGTTTAATCTTTCGACAAATACTAATCCATCCAATTAATTTTTTTGCTAGGCCCTGTAATTTTCTGGTAAAGCATTAACTAACTGATTCCAGGTTTATGAGTTCAATTGCCGAAGGGTTCAAACAACACATTTTTTCCGATGCGATCTAAATAAATTATTACCAGTTATATTTTTTAAGTTAAAAAAACTCACATTTATTTAAGTAGATAACTGACCATCACACTGTTTCTCCGCAAGGGTAGAAAGAAACTCTTCTATCCTGGCATACTACTTACATTTTCTCAAGCACGCTTTTGGTTGTTGAAGCTTTTTATAGGGTCATTCTCTAATATCTGGTTTATATGATCATTAACTGGTCTTTCGTGGACGACCTATTGCTGTTGTCTTCAACACTCTTTTCGTATATTTTATTTACCACCCTCTCCTCGCTCCTGTACGTGACCAAACCGTTTTAGAGATCGTTTCTTAATTCTATTAACTACGCTATAAAATAGATGGACTTTTTCTTCAAATATGTTCATTTTTCACTCTATTGTAGATAGATCTTTCACACACTTTTTCGTTGAGCGACCATATTTCAACTACATTCAGTTTACTTTTTTTTTTTTGTATATTCAAGGGTTCACCTCCTTATGTCAGTGTTCACACCAGAATTTCATCATGCACTTCTCGTCTTGATTCGAATAACAAATTCTTATTGACAATAATTGCATTCAGATAACAACTGTTCACTTTATTTTTCTGTCCCCCTCCATTTGATATCATAAATTTGGTTATAAAAAATCCGTGATTTTCATTTTTAAATACCTTCCAAAGATGATCGCCACATATTTCGTTTCGTGGCATTTCTTGTGAATTACGTCTAGTGCAAGATTAGGCATGCATAGAAGATTTAACCAGGTCGGTACACCGTAAGTTACTGTCAACCTATCCCCTATGAGATCTGGTTTCATCCACTTTTTATTGGACCACTACTTTTTCCATGATGCCTCATGTCTGGTCATGGCCAACATGTTTGAAGATTCGGAAGATAGGTATACGTTGCTCGATGTTTAATTTATTTATAATTGAGGCATTCATTCTACAGATTGTCCACTATACGGGTACGCAGAGCATGCATGCATGTTTCAGCACCAGAGTAAGATCGGGAAATTGAATTTTCTGATCACCATAATTAATACTTTTATATCACATCTTTTTAACCATTTTATAGAGTTTCTTATCTTAATTTCTGTTTTGCCATCTCCCCCATGTGTTATTAAAGATCCTAAGTGTATGTAACTGTTAACTGTAAGTGTATGTAACATTACAATAAAATGTGAAATGTGAATAGATAAAATCGTGACATCAGGACATTACTTGTCCAGATATGTAGTTCTTTTTTTATTAACCTGTTGCTCGCCTAGAGCAAACCTAATTTGCTTCTAGGCCAAAACCGTAAAGGAAATAATCCCAAAAAATTAAAATTTAAACATGCAAATTAATCAAACTTTATCTTAAAAATTTTGAAACACGATATACACCATTAAATACACTTTATTTTTCACAGCTTTGTTCTGCAAACAATTTCTTTGTACATGTGTCCTGTTATGAAAATTGCTTCCCTATTCAAATATATTTATCGACTTTTCAAGTTGGGTTCATTAACCTGAATCGAGTCTACAAAGTAGTTCATCATCACTTTCTTATTTGAAATTTATCTTCAATCCCGTTCTGTCACTTTTTTCTTATTATTCTAGAATTATGTTCTGAAGACCGTCTGTATAATTTAAGATGATCACAATATCATCTGCAAATCGCAGATGGCTAGAATACTCGCAATTTATATACATTCTTTTCTCCATCCAAGTTCAAGAAATATGCACAAATCTGATATTTATAAATTCAAATATTTAATTTTACCGAAACTAAAACTAAAACTAAAACTGCGACTTTTTAAACGATGACATGGTTGAGACATGCAGCTTAAATATTTTCGAATCATTAATTGATATTGCGGGTACTTTGTGGTCTAACGTGATTATTTTAATTTTCACAACTAGACTTTGTTCTACACACGCGTGAAACTGTTACCACCTGATTATGAGAGGGACTGCACCTCTCGAAACTAGTAGTGACAATAGCCCAACGTTTGTGTAGTACAAAGTTTAATTATGAAAATTAAAATAAACATTTTCGAGTCAATTTTTGCATTGAAAAAATTCTGGAGAAAAATTAGGTTAGCTTAAATTGCTATCAAAAGATATGTTTTCAAAAGATCGTTGCACCAAAATATATTTAGGTGTTATGCAAATGTAAAAGGTAATGAGTAGTTTATTGGTGCAGTGGTTAAAACGCTAGCCTAATCTAGCTAGCGGTCGGGGGTTCACGCCTCGTTCCAGGAGACTTGTAGATGTAATCCGATGTTCAATGCTTAAATAAAAGAGTGATCGTTTTGATGCTGTATTGAGACAAATGTACAATTGATTAAGGTATTTTAGCCATTCTATGGTTAATAAATTATTATTTTTTGTTAAATTTTTTATTATTTTTCATTTTATAAATCATTTTGTATTTCTACTGTATTGTTCTTGTGAATACATGTACTCAATTTAATATTATGTACTTTTATAATTCTTTTTGTCAATATTAAATTGTTTTTATTTTCTTCTTATATATAGTATTTCAATTTGTTATTCCTATATATGCTTCTGCTATATTGTATTTAAAATCTATTTTATTTTGTACAAAATACATATGTGGATATTAATTATTTGCAAAAGCCCATATAAGATAAATAAAAGGCATAAATAAATAAATAAATGAATTAAATATTTATTTAATTTCTATACTATTTTCGATAGATTCAAAAGGACACATTGTCATGGAAATGCTATAATTGTCGACAGAAAATTTTGCGTCATGTGTGTTTTAGAATCGTCCAGACGTTCTGATCGTACTCGTATGTGGGATACTAGCCAGCCGGAATGTCATACTTTAAAATAATCAAGATCAGTATTTTATGTCGGTAGCGTCGGGTCCATCAACTACAACCGGAAGTGCATGCTGTAGGAAATTATTATGATACACAAAAATAAATTCTGATCATCTGTATATTTTAATGAAGCACTTTTTTGTAGATTTTTTATTATTTTATTTAGTTTGATCACTATCCACATTTATATTGATATACATTAACTAATAAATTATGATAAGCGTAGTGATAAAAACCCTTTTTTAAGTTACAAATAAATACATTTTATAAAACTGTTTCTGAACTGGAAAACTTAGTTGTAGGTAGAAGGACCTTTGTAGGTTAATATAATAATAATTTACAATGCCCAGACGCGGACATAGTCAACTTGAAGAGACGCACTATTACCGTCGTTGATGTCCAGCCCCCAGGTAGTCATCCATCTCGATCTCTGCTGCCAGAAATCCAACGCGGCCTGAAAATATTTTATAAAATAAGTAGCAGCAAAACTTCCTGACTGTTATTAGACATTCATATCGGACAATAATGATGTTTTAGAATCACCATTTCGTGACTTTTATTTCTAGGGTGCTTTCAAAATTAAATGTTGAAGTGCATCTTTAAAGATAGATCTATCTAGCACCATTGCGATTATTAAAGGTTTATTTTTCACGCTGTCGGATCCGCCACACAGAGAGCGATCCACAACATTATGGGATCTCTTGGCTCCGTAAGCTGACGGCCAGTTACTTCTGAACCGGTTGACGATAACGTCAGTAGCTTGTGGCTCGCCTGCTGTCAGGCGATGCATGTCGTCAGACGATCAAACTAGTAAGTACAATTTATTGTTTGTATGTATTGTATTACACGATTCTTATAAAAGAAAAGTGAACCGAGCGTACACTGGGGCGGTGTTGGAAAACCTAAATGCTTCAAAAATCAGCCTTGCCACAACGCTGAGCATTTTTTCCACTTATCTAATCTAAGCCAAATATTTTATACTTCTATAGTGCGCACGTACTCAGATGAGTAGTATATGCAAGAAATACATTATTAGAAGAGTATTGCACAATTTTTACGCCATTATCACGTTACGTAAGTTTGTATGAGTAGTTTTTTACCTAAGTCAATAATTATAGTTCATCCAATAAAAAAATTCCACTACGTGACCTGACATTTTAATCCATCACGCATACTTTGGCACACTGTATCTGTAATGAGGTAGAATTTTTTGTATCTGTGTTAACGGAGTAATTTTATTTAAAAATCAATTATATTATTGCCAAGTTTATGGCACAAAGGCCTGATAAGTAATAAGGCTAGCGTAGACCACAGATTAAACTTTATTCGCTTTCATTATAGACCACAAATTACAATGAATTATTACATGTGGTTCCCTCAGAATAGGGTAATAAGTATTTACTCAATTCTGGTAAGCATATAGGTATTACACAACTTTGGTAAGCACATAGGTATTACACAACTTTAGTAAGCACATAGGTTCTAGCGCTGGTCGAAAAGGCAGGTTCCCCAATAATATGTATTAGGTGCTAATAAAGATATTTCAGCGATAGATATACTAAACTTGATCGTTAAGATATTCATATTATTAAAATATTTGGTACATGTCAAGGTGTAAAATCCAGATAAAATTTATGACAGTGGGATCGTCAATGCTTGAAATTTCTTTTTCTATTTAAAAACATAACAAACGGGTCACATATCCACCTACTTCGTATTTTAAAGGAAATTGACACTTCACTTCTAATGTAAAAAATGAGTTTCTTACAAGATTCTTAAACATTAGAAAGCGTTAAAAGAATACGATTATAATACGTAAATTATAAAGCTTTAGAAGCAAAGCTGGACTTTTATTTAAATACAATTCTTTGAAAATATACACGCGTAATTGTTTATATGTACTTACAAACCAAATTTATATTTTGTTTGTAATTTATAATTTTTCTACTTTCAAAGAATAAATAAAATAAAATAAAATGAATTGTAAAATGTTGAAAGCAAATAATATATTTTTTTACCGTTGGTGAGTTGTTATTCCACGGCTTGCCATCGGGGTTAGATGCGTCGTCCGGGAAGAAGGCTGTACCGCCCACGGCTAGATTCATAACGATGTAAAACTGAAAAAAAAACATCGAATATTGTTGAAGAAAACACAACTATATGTACAATATTTTATAACGTTGAACGTTTAATACCTCTTGGTCAAATGGCGCCATCTTAGATGCGAACCTCCACGGGCTTTCAGTGTTAGGGGCTGCGCTGCTGAACTCGCCGAGCTGCCAGAACCCTCCCGCCGGCGGCACGACCCTCCCGGTCTCCGCGTCGTTGATGCTGAACTTCAGATATTCTACAATAGTGCTCATTGGATTACAATCGTCTAGTGAGCATTGTATGACCTATCATTTCAATAATTGTTTGTAATATTTAAAAAAAATATTACGTTTTCAAAGCATGTTTTAAAATATTGAAAAAAATTAATTATATCTCAAATTTACAATGTAATAAGTTTAATTATGAAACTCAACTTATTATATCTATGTGAAAAACGAGATTGTAAAATGGCATTTTCGGATGTCTTTTTATTATTTGACACTTTTGTTTGATGCTCAATAATAAGGTGTAAGCGTCAAGATGAAGTTTTGGCGACCGCAAATCATAGGTAGTGTCATAAATTATATGACCCAATGGTTGGTGACGGTCAGCGTGTCGCCACTTATTTCACTTAAATTGCTTACATTTTTCGAGAATTTTATTTTTTTTCATTCCCAACAAAGACATAAATGTTCATGTGTTAACCATATTATTTGTTCAGTATAACCGAGAACCAAGCTCGTTATAACAGTTCACTTTTGTATGAAAACTTGCGTAAACTAAAATGTCAATGAGTTTTTGTTCACTATAGTTATGAACACGCTATACCCGAGCTCGCTATAACCAAGTTTGATTGTATATTATACCAGACTCAAAACACGTTATTACCCGGGGTCCACTCCAACTGATATCTGTTAAACGAGCTGTCGTATCCGGAGCCATTATTGGCCTCGTAGTGAGTCTTGGCCCACCCCTCGAGCCTGGGGTATGGGCCGTAGTGCAGCGTATGTGAAATCTGTTGCACTCCAATGTTTTGTCCGTTCTGCACGAGATACCTGTTACCGCGAGATTCTGCCAGGTCGATTTCCCCGGAGGCGGGCCATGTGCCATACGAGCTATACGAGGGCATCATCCAAAGCGCTGAAAGCAGAAGTTAAATTTGTATTATTTAAAGAAAATATCTATCGATAAAAAGTAGGTACTACTGGGACTCGAAACCGAAGCCGGATGAATATATTTTTTCTGTTTGGATGCCACAATATTTTATTAATATTATTAAGCTGCTGGTAATTCACTCGGAGTAACTTGCGAATCTGGATCCATGATCTTTCAATTTTTCAGATGTTATTTTCTAATGCATTGAAAATAATTTTCATTTGCTATCGTAATGAATGTTTTTTTACGTAGCAGTAATTCAGGAGTATCTCCTCAGCATATTACGTTGATGTTTATAAAATAATCTCATTTAACTGTGTATCATTTTGATAGAACTTGTACGAGATTTAGAAAAATATTGAATTTGATTCATTTCCTTTTTATTTTATTTCCTAGTGACCTAGAGTTCGGGGGTACAACCCTTGCTTCCAACGCTAGCAAGATAATAATCTTTTTCAAGCTCTTGGCCTAGTTTGTAACATATTAAGATTATTGATTCGGTATATTAGTCTTTTTGCAGCTGAATAAGCAAACAACATATACAAGCTTCGCAAGCGTTTATTCATGCTTTTACTGGTACTGTTGCGTACATAACAAAGATTATATTTATTTTCTTTAGGTTTTTAAGAGAATATTACCTAATATGTCCACACGTTATTCTGAGATGTTTATAAGATACGCCATTGTACACAGTAAATTTGTTATCTAGTTGCTCAAAATACGGTATTAAATGTAATATATGTAAATATTTTAAAATTTATCGGTTGATGGTTGCGGAAACAATTCCATATCGTTCGCATTCGAAACAAGTACCATTCTTACGCCTAGGACGATGAAGGCAGTTTATTTTTAAGGGGAACACATTATTATTATTATTTTAAAAATGGAATAACAGTTATATCAATTTGAAAGTGAAAATTACAGGTTTGAAAATTTGTCGTTCATTCAATATGTTGACATGGTGTAATGGTCAGCACACTTCCCCAGATAGGAAGGGTTCCTGGTTCGAATCCCGGTGGCAATAAAATGTTTTTTCGAAGAATTGATTTTATTTGTATATCTTTCTAATTGATACGATTAATTTGTATTAAATTTGTAGATAGGCCATTGTAAAGAATCCTACTAATGATACGTGACAAAATTTTGAAACATTTCAGATTGTTCATGTTATGGCGATAATACGGCATTGGATTATTATTTATTAGTTTATTTAAATGTATAGGTGTTATTGACCACCTGAGAATGAAAAGCCTAGGTGATATGTCAACTACCGAGAAACGACTTCTACTTGAAATATAACCAGAATTGGTAAGCGGTGGCGGACAAGGAGCAGAGCCTGAAACATATTTGCGTGGAGATGACTAACCTGGCCACAGCCAATCTCCGGCCGGCATTTTAGCTGCCATTTCAACCCGGCCATAGCGGAAATTGAATGATTGGACGGTTCGCAAACGGGCGCTCTTGATCGGGTTCAGAATGTTGGTTGAGGTTCCTTGGCGGCCGCAGCCGTAGAATGTGGGATTTGTGCAGCTAAAATTATCTTACAAATGTAGATATTTCTATATTAATATTACGATTTTAGATATTGCCAACCAGGAGATACATCAGCGGGGAGGTCCTGCCTGGTTGTTGGTACTTGCTCAGCCGGTGCGGCCGCTAAGGGGGCGGGTCAGTATGTCAATATTTCTAATACTAGGTCAATCAATCAGGCAACAAATCATATTTTCACAAATGTGTACACATAATAGTGGTCGGAACAAATTGTAAAATATAAATATTTTCGACAATACTCTTTTGGTTGTGAATTTTCCAGGCAACCCAAGTATTTTCTAAGAAAGAATACAAAATTTGAAGTATAATTTATTCCCATTTTTTTTTTAACAATTGTGATTTAAAAAAATGATAATGTCTTACAAAAATTTCAACAATATTTTTTACCTAATGAGACATGTTACACATTGAAAAATAAACTAGATAAAGGTATAAAAAATTATAACACACTATTTTTATCAATTGACCTCGATCTGACTCGGGACCCTCTGAGATTAACGACTTTATGAGAAATTCCCGGAATCCGGTGGGTCAATCCAGTGCTGACAGTATATCATGGATACTAAAGATAATTGAATTATTTCACAAAATGGGATTCCGGATAATGGATGTGCAAACACACTTAATTGATTTTTGAAACTGGAACAATCTACCACTTACATCAGATAATACCAATTAATATGTAATACTACCAATACGATTCAATGTATTTATATAGAGATATTTTGATAAGTATTGTTATTCAATAATGTGAAAATGAGAAATAGCTTCTACTCTTTTTTGGAAGTGCGGGGGATATGTTTTGAAAAAAAGATTTATTTTCATTTTTTAATCTCTATAATTATATTAAATTCAAAGATTTCAACCAAATAGATGTCCACCTACTTCCCACGTGGTCGGATACGCCAAGCTCAGTTGATTCATGTTCCGTCCTGAGAGCGATATTTTTTCGGATGATTACAGAATTATTTTATTCGAAATATGCGTGCATACGGCGTAAGAATGTGATCGACTGATTTGAGTTATTTTTATGTGCATTAAAACTAATATTAGTATTGTGGAGGCCCCGTTCACGCTTTACAGATCCGGATAAATAAACATCCAACAGTCCGCCTGGTATCCGTCAAATTGTTTATCTTGAACTTTGTATAATGTAACAAACAGTTTTTTTTTCGATTGTGCTTCTTTCTTTAAGTCCTGTTTCACTTATAATACGCCTGCTTTAGCTACAAACAAGCACACAAATACCAGCCTCTATATTGGTAACATTTTATATACATACATGAGATAAAATTCGAGGAGGTATAGGACTCTCGCTTCTCACCGCACACATCCTTCTAATACATAATAAATACAATCCTCTTTCAAGTCTATAATAACTAATCAACACGAGCCCCTACAGTATGTACAGAAAAATACTAATATTAGTTTAGATTGCAATCATGCAATCTGATATTTAGATAAAAATATTATTAAATATCAGATTGCAGGATTGCTAAATAACGATGGTAAATCAATTTATTTGAAAATATGACTAACAAAATAAAGTATGTATATATTGTATAATTAAGTGGTGATAATAATCTCTGAAGTATAATGACAAAAGCATTGTTTCTTTAGCCTTATTTTAGAGGTAGTAAAATTTTAACGCCCATACTATAGTAATAGTTCAGTAGGAGTGATATGTATACAAAAATGGAAAGTACATAATTAAATGTAGAAAAACCCTTCTACAGTTTCTTCGTTTTTCTGCTTTTATGCCATAATTATTAATCACGGGATTGCTACAAAAATCATTCAGTATGACTTCTAGGTTCGGCTTAATATAACCTGTTTTTATATACACATACCGATCGGCAGGAGCTCCTCCTTCCACGTCCAGGTAACCCGAGCTGAGGAAGGCTTCCCCAGTCTGATCAGAGAGAAGAGACGGCCGTATGAAGAGGTGACCGTCTCTACAGAAGCTGTTGGTCCTATTGTTGTTATACCATTGAAATTCCCACGTCTGAAAATACATTTTTTTAGACAGTAATTGCAAAACACAAGAGTAACATCTAAACTTATTTTTGTAAATGAATGTGATGATGTTTGTTAATTTATTAATATGGCAGCATTAAGTGATTTTTATTTTTATTGAACCATATAGTTTATTTTGCAATATCAAAGCGGAAAGCATATTGCGTACGATTGATCTGTGAGAGTTTAAAAAAAAAATACTTTAATTAATATTAAAGCTCACAATGCATAGTTGATTGCGGTGAGGCATTGGTTATTGAAAAAAGGAATTACAAAGTCAAGCGGTATTTGACCCTATTGCCGTGAATTGAAAACCTACCTGTAATATAGATTTTTTTTTTTTGACTTCTTTTTGAGTACAAAAAAATGCTAATAGTATTTTCAGATTTAACAATAGATTTGTTGTGTCCAAATAGGAATAAGACAAACTTTTTTTCGTACAATAAAATCTGCAAATTAAATGCTATACTCGTAATTAGATATTATGTATTTTGAATGAAATATTACTATATTATTATTATTATTTAAATAGTAGGTATTTGTAATATTTCCAAATGATGTTATTGAAACACATAATTCCATAAGAAATCATATTCTCGATAATGATGGAACAAGATAGAACAGATCCACTAAAATAATACAATCTTTGAAAATATCGAATAGGTCATCATTATATCCGTTATCTACGAAAATAATTTAAAATATTTTCACAGACATTTCTAGCTTTTATGTGATTATTTAAATGATTATGATTAGACGTACTGTGATTAAATACAGGTATGACCTATGTTAATAATTATTATCAGTATTTAAATTTATGTAAAAAATTACTCAGTGTATATGTATATTATAAAATTATATTGTTGTATATTTTGTTGTGCTATTAACTTTGTTGCATCAACATATTATGAATTATTTTGAATCTCTTTCATCCTATCTCTTAATTTTTTTATCAAATCGCAAATTCTTAAATATTCTATATAAATAATTTATTTATTTGTATAGTTTTGTTTTTACGCATCCTCACATATCTTTCAGTTAACGGTAGTTGCAGAGATAATGAACTTAAAATCTATTCAAAGACACTCGTATAAGTTAACTGTCTCTTCAAGACCTACAGGTTTGAAGTTAGCAAACGTACTGAGTGTTGGGGTATTGACCTTCCTTACTACTATGTACTACAAAATACACATACAATAATTAATGATAAATACTAATTAAATGTATTAATTAGAAAAATATACATATAAAATCAATTTAATCGAAACATATTATTGTTGCTACCGGGATTCGAACCTGAATCTCTTCCAATCCGGGGAACATTCGATTATGCTATACCAACACAGTGGATTGACGAGAAATTTGTGAATTTATATGTTACACTTTTCAAATTAATACATCTATCGTTACATTATTTGAAAGCTATCTACTTTGTTTTTACGGAATCTCAAATATATTTGAGTAAACCGCCAGAATTAACAATTCATTTTTATTACATTTTGGACACATTGATACAACTTATATATTATTAAGGAGAACACATTCTTATTGTGAAGTTGTAATTATTCAGAACATAGGTCCGTAATATTTTAAATACAAATTGGAAGAGATCCATGTTTGAATCCCGGTAGCAACAACAATATTTTTCGATAAAATTGATTTTATATGTATATCTTTCTAATTAATACATTTCATTAGTATTTAAAATATCACAGACCTATATTCTGAATAATTACAACTTCACAATAAGAATGTGTTCTCCTTAATAATTAAAGATAAATAAAATATCGTACACATACAGGATACAGGAATACCCGATGATTGCGGTTAGTGTTGCAACAAAAAAAAAACAGTAACCGGAATCTTGTGTGTACGGAAAATATGCGATTATAACACTTTTCATGCTAAGAATCGCTGAAGTGATGCATAATAAGACATATCAATATAATTGTATTATTATTATACCATGTACACATACATACATGAGAATGTTACTTATTAGATATGTGTATTTCGTAAATACTAGTACAAAATAGATGATCTATAAAGAAAAAGTTCAATAGTTTAAATTTACGTTTTTTTAGAACGAGGATTGCAAGTTGATATATATTTTTTTGTATAAAAAAAGATGAACCATAATACTATATATCTTATAAATAAAATCTTATAGTAGTCTATTGTCTGTTGGACACAAATGAAAAATTGTCTAAGAAATTCATTCATTTAACTGAATATAAGAATTCAATTGGTTTATATTACTTTTTTGATCTAAAGTCTACCTACAAGTATACGTATTCTAGTATTCTACGAATTATATAAAATTGGAAAATTGCAGTGATTGGTGATTTTCTGTAGGTGATTAATTGATAACAGAATATATTATGGAGATACCCATAAAATAATTATTTCGGCAGGTAATAATTGTAATCATCGGTTTTGTAACTTTTTTTTTTAAAGGTTCTTTCTTTTCATAAAACATTAGTTATTAAAAAGTGTTTTAGATGTTTCTTATTAATATAGTATTGTATCAAATCGCCTCTCAGGCAGAGAAAGAGAGCAAAATGGCAAGCACGACCAACTACCACGTATCGACCAATTGAATTCATGCAGTTACCAGTTTGTTGGAATAGTCGATGAAGTTGAAATCCTTTTTCTTCGGATGATAAATGCGAAGGGTGTCATGAAGAAGCTATTGTTTTTCAGATGCCGCAGCAATTGCTTGTCAACAAATGAGTTGTTGCTCTGGGAGAAGTTTTCAACATATGATAAGCAACTTTTGGAAGGTATATTTTGAAGACACATCAAATAATTTAGCTTTTGATAATATCGAGTTCGTTCTTCGTCAGCGTGGATTTTGAAGCAGATCGCGAATCGTAACGTTAAATTAAAATAAAACAAACTTGACACTTACTAGAAAATCATATCAGAAGCTCTTCTACTTGCTTAGTGTGTGCTTAATTGAATGATATCCTAATGCAATGATTAGTTTCATCCGAGGTCAAATTATGAATGAATACTTACGCCGCCACCGGAGAGAGTATTTTCATGTTGCCATCTGCGGTTGTCCAAATAATCGAAGTTGTCTTCGAATAGAAGGTCTCCGGAGCAAATATTCCCAGGGGCGTGCGTGCCACTGGCTGTCGTCAAGCTGGGGGCGCACTTGGTCTGGCTCTTTCCTGAGCACAGGGCCACGAAAGCCAGGAGCACTACTGAAGCGAGAATTCCCTTCATCGTGAATCTGAAAATAACAAAATTTAATTTTGCCTTAATATAACAGAATAACAATTATATTTCAACCAGTATATTTCTCTAAAAAAAATAAATTACACGTACCTACTTAGAAAAATGTGATATTCGATACTACATAAGTATTAATATTGAATCGATCGCGTCGCTTACAGTAGATGGCGTCAAACTGCGGTTAATTTGCTGATGAATAGTTTTTATATGGTATTTTATCGTACTGCAAGAGCTATGACAAAAGAAATTATAAATGCCACTCATTTCCGGAACCTGTATACATCGATTATATCACATTAAAATGCATTTGAAAAAGTAGAAAGATAAACAACAACTGATAAGAAAAATACTTGTTATAGAAATTCTAGCTAGGCTCTGTGATGTTCTGGTAAGCATTGACTAACTGACCCCAGAGTCACAAATCCGATTACCGACGGTTGCAAATTAACATATTTTTATCGATGTAATATAATCTTCTTGAACCTCAAAATACATCATCCAGCAATTTGCTAGTGTCATTATCAGATTCTGGAAGTGCGATTCCTCAAACCTCTCCATGTTGTCGTTTATAAACGCATCCGGCTCAACATTTTAAGAAGATCTCTCGCCATTGGAACTTGTTGAGGTTTGCTAATAAATGGAGGTAGGACTAAGGTAAAATCAGGTATCATTAATTGATTTGGCAGTTATTTCGCGGTATAACATTTTAATTATAAAATATTATTCAATTAAACTTTGTACTACATACTCAATTATTATTTGTAACTAGTTTCAGAAGTGTAAAGAATAACTAAATACACTCAGAAAGAAGTGCCTTTAATTAAATAAATTTATTAACCGAATTTCAGGACATTTTTCCGTTCTCCAAATACGGCTACAGATCGCGTGAAAAAGTTTGGTTTCATAGTCTCTTATGGCTTTCAGTAGGCATTTTTTTCTGAATTCACACTTTATAGCTCGATGATAGAATTGTTAAAACATTACTATTGAATGTGAATAAATCGTAATTTCAGGACACCATTATTTGTCCAGACATTATTAATTTCTTTTTGCACGTAACATACCGAATATTTAATTTGCTCCAAACCTTCAAAAAACAATACCGAAATTTTTTAATTAAAGATACAAAACTCGAAACACAGGAAACCTATTTTGAGACGTATAGGCGTGTTAGAAATATTATTCAAATTTTACCTTAAAATTTTTAAAACATGACAAATGAATAAACACCATTGCACACTGGTATTAATTTAAACATAATGTGATAATTTATTTTCGCAAATACTCACTTTTTGATCGAGTGGAGACATCTTTGTGCCGAACCTTCAATGATTTTCCACGTTCGGATCGACAGCAACAAAATCATTAAATTTATTAACATAAGCATTCGGTAGGTGATAAAACTCTACCATTTTCATTATTATAAATATGAAACACCGCATACTATTAAAATGAGTACAGAACAATTCGTGCTAGTACGGAGATGCATTCCATTTATTAACCATTAAAAATTTATGTTTAGTTTTTTTCTGTATTAATAATATTCTGAAAATAAGCTAGGTTAGCTTAGATTGCTATCTAAAATTCTGTTTTACCAAAATATATTTAGGAGATAATTTATTGTGTGATGACTTATTAATTACGTAATATGAAAAGCAGAAACGCAGTAATGAAAATAAAAAATTGGGAACCACAAATAAACAGTTTAAATAAAGATTAATTAGAATGTTCAGGTTTTACAAACTTATTAGCCAATTTTAGTAACACGTAACAACTAATTTCTTGTTAATAAATTGTAACAGTAAATATTGAACACAAATAAATCGGACCTCAGATTATACGTCGTTCATCTAAGAAACGAACGCAATTATTTACAAAGCTAGCTAACCACGTTATTGAAGAATCATCCGATTATATTCAATAAATATTCAACCATTTTACTCCAACTACTTTAAAACTAATTTAAGTTGGCAAAGTATTAAGTAAGTTTTATAATCTTGTAATGCAGACAGAAAATTTGCGACATGAACATGATGGTTGTCACCTCGAATCGTCCAGACGGCCTCTTACGTATGTGTGGAGATATTTGTCAGCTATCACCGCGAATACTCGCAGTACTCTATTCCGGAATGAGCGATATCACACTGAAATTAATGCTAATTCGGTAGCGTCGGCACAATCCGCCACAAGCGGATGTACATTGTGTAGTAGATTATTATTATGCAGAGAAAAACAATATTCCTGATTTGATATGTAACTATTTAATGACAAATAATTTTATAATGACGCACTTTATTGTAGATATTTATATATTTTATTTGATTCGATCTCGTGGAACACTATCCGCGTTGTTGTTGCTATACATTTACTAAAAATTATGGTAATCGTAGTGATAAAGTCTATGATTTTTATACAACTGTTTATGAGCTGGAATGGTTATAAGAAGGTAGGTCTTTTGCAGGTTACTGTAATAATAATTTACAATGCCCAGACGCGGACATAGTCAACTTGAAGAGAAGCATCGCTACCGTCGTTGATGTCCAGCCCCCAGGTAGCCAACCATCTCGTTCTCTGCTGCCAGAAATCCAACATTGCCTGAAAATATTTCATAAAATAAATATAAACAATACTTCCTGACTTTTATTACTTAAGACATTTATAATGGTTAGACTTTATCTTTACTTTAACTTGTGTTCTGTAAATTGTGCAACCAACTTCAATAAACGTCTGTCAATTATAAGTAGTTCTATTTCTCTGTTCCAGCCACACACGCAAGCATACGCTCCGCGATATGTGAACAAAAGAACCGGCGAGCGCGAGTTTAAAATATAATGGGGGACTGTGCACTAACCACATAAAACCTTTTGATGGTTCTTACAAATCCATGTAATTGCAGTACACAATAAATGCGTGCTCAAACTACACCTTAACGCATCATTGTCACAATAAACATTTCAATCCTTTAGCACCCTATAAATATATTCGAATAGGTGGTGTGCCCGAAAAATAAATAATTATTTTCAGCGCCACACTTAGTCAATGATTGATTTTAATGAAAATATACATAAATAAATACGGTACAAGCAATAATAATATGAAGGCGTAAAATTCAGAAACAATTCTAATGTTGAAAGTTTTGACGGTGGAAATGTCTTTGTGATGTTTTCTTCTATTTGAAAAATATATTTTTGGAACTATAACAAGATCCATCTAATTCGTATTTCAAAGGAAATTAACACTTTACTACAATATAAATTATGAGTTTCGTTTCAAATTCGCCTAACCACTTTTTTGCGATTTTTTGAGAATATGGATAGCATTGTCTACTTACTAATTCAATTAAAAATTGCCAAATAAAAAAATAAGATATATTTATTCAATATAAAATAATATATTTTTATACTCAATAGGTAAAAAATAAAACTCTTACTACTACCAACATAAAAACAGTTTTAAAAATTTGAAGACAATCAAAAAAATATGTTTTTACTGTTGGTGAGTTGTTAATCCACGGTTTGTCGTCAGGGTTGGCCGCGTTGTCTGGAAAGAAGGCTGTGCCGCCCACTGCCATATTAATAATGATGTAAAACTGAAAAACACATTCACTATATTGTTTAAGATGAAAAAACTCAATTAAATTTTGTTTAAATAATATTTATTACATTTAATATTTGTTTAATACCTCTTGGTCAAATGGCGCCATCTTAGATGCGAACCTCCACGGGTTTTCAGTGTTAGGGGCTGCGCTGCTGAACTCGCCGAGCTGCCAGAACCCTCCCGCCGGCGGCACGACCCTCCCGGTCTCCGCGTCGTTGATGCTGAACTTCAGATATTCTACAATAGTGTGCATTGGATTACAATCGTCTAATGAGCATTACATGGCCTGTCATTTCAATAATTGTTTGTGATATTTTATTAAAATATTGCGTTTTCAAAGCATGTTAAAATACAATACAACAGATCTAATAACTGTATAGGTAGTTGACTAAATTTTGAATCGAACATGTTGAAGGAATGTGTGCTTAACCTCAACCATGACAGAGATGTAAGCATTTCAATCAAATCGTAATTATGCGATTATTTCGATAAACATTTTTGATTCCAAATAATATATTGAATACAAAAAATAAAGGTCATCGAATTTAGAGCGGCTAAACTATTTTTGTTAGATGATTTAGGACCTGAAGCAAATATATAGATTAAAAATGGATAAGAGTTTTGCACGATTTTGTAAAAAAATTAAACAATATTATTTTATATTTATAAGAACATATTACGTGAACGTGATGTTTCAGTTTTTAACAAAATAGTTCTGTAATATTTTAATACAAGTAAAATTTTCTAATTGATACATTTAATTTGTATTAAAATAACATTTTCCGTAACGGTTCAAATTTTGTACATATTATTTGAATATTTTCGACTCGTAATTTAGTCAGCCATAAAATATTTTGAACTAGGAACACCCTGTGTATTGGAAAAAGAAATCAATTTTTCGACGTAATAATTGTGAAATGATGTAAAATACGATCGTATATAGAGCATTATATGTACTGACATTTCATTAATCGTTCGTAATAATTGATTGCGATATTGCATTATGAATACATGCATAAATATTTGATAACATTAAAGATATCCCAAATTTTGGAAAACATTAATGAAACAGATTATTTCACCTTCGTGATATAATTATATCTCAAACTTTTGTTGAATTTAATTGATTATTTATCTATAGAAAAACGGATGGAACTGAACGAAATCTGTGCGAATGCTCTCTATAACGTTATTTTATGTAAGATAGAGCTTGATAGAAACACTATCTAATGCAGGGGTATTATGACACAACTTTCCAAAATACCGCTTTTTAGAATCAACTGAGCTTTAGATATTAAATTAAGGTAGGTACCTACACACTTTTAATGTGATCAATAATAATTTGATTCGTTACTAGAGGGTACCTAGAAACTATTGTTTGGAAATTTAAAAATATTTTTTGTGTCATATTGACGACCTTTCATTTAGTAATAATAACAATTGTTATTATTAATTACTTGTTATTATTAATTATTATTACTAATTTATAACTTAAACAGAGAAATGTTTATAATATTGTAATATTAAGGCTAGGAAGAAAAAATGTGGTATATTAAAAAAGAAACTGAAGTACGTAATGCTGAATGAGACCTGATTTTATATATTTATTTTAAAGATGATGTATTATTTATTTTAAAGAAAATCTCATCTACGTGTTATTATTTTATTTGTTGAATTTTATTATGATTTTAAAATAAGATGTAAGCTGAAATATGATATTTAAACGTGTGTAAGAAAAAACATTTTGTTTAAACCACTGTTTATTAATAAATCGACATGTTACAAGACCAATGGTCCGTTCTTCAGGAAACACCGTATACTATAATTAAAAATACAATTATTATTTACTTATATAATACGTTGCCACGAACTAATTTTGCGAGTATTGAAGACAAAATATGATGATATGTTTATCGGCAAGTTTGTACTTGGATAATATAAATTACGCATATTAATTAAATAAAAAACGACAGTGAATAAAATTAAATAAAGATCGCTTAGGTGGTTTGGTTATTTGGAACGGATAAATACTGGAAAATGGTCAAGTTAGAAGCCTCATTATAATCGAGGTGCATGTGTGAGAAGATGTATGAATGAGGATGAGGCGAGAATTGTGTGTTAGGACAGAAAAGTGTGGTGCTCTATCCTCTCTGTCTACGTCTGAAAACGGTGTGATGGTAAGTAAGTAAGTAAAAAACGACAGTTATTTAAAAATACTGATACTGTACTATGGTAGATTTAGTACTGAGCCTATTTATGAAGTTTATTTAAGCTTGACAATGTATCCAAATAGAAGTAGTTTGCATAAAAAGGGTGGTATAGCAGCTGAGTACTTAATATATTCCAGATTCAACGTGTTATTACCCGGGGTCCACTCCAATTGATATCTATTGAACGAGATGTCGTATCCAGAGTCACTATTGACCTCTATGTGAGCCTTGCGCCACCCATTGAGGCTGGGGTACGGGCCGTAGTGCAGCGTGTGTCCAACCTGTTGCACTCCGATATTTCGTCCGTTCTGCACGAGGTACCTGTTACCGCGAGACTCTGCCAGGTCAATCTCCCCGG
The DNA here is from genome assembly GCA_031772225.1 of Eubasilissa splendida. Taxonomy (NCBI): domain Eukaryota; kingdom Metazoa; phylum Arthropoda; class Insecta; order Trichoptera; family Phryganeidae; genus Eubasilissa; species Eubasilissa splendida. The sequence goes on from CM062845.1 coordinate 44,200,806, forward strand.
ATGCAGGCCATGTGCCGTACGAATTGTACGAGGGCATCAGCCAAAGTGCTAAAAACCGAAGTTAAAATGATGTTATTTAAACACGCAAAGCACATACATACTTTTACATTAAATGCTAATGAAAACGAATATCTTACTTCGACCATAAAAGAAAATGAGCAACCCTCGTAGGATTACAAAATAAATGTTTAAAATTTTTCCAACTCATACGATGATACGTATCAATGCATAAATCAAATACTTAAGAATTATAATTGATGCTTATCTCAAGTGGAGTCATCATAAATAACTCCATTAAAAACAAAATTAAAAAAACCATATACTATTTTAGAAATTTCTTTAACTTAAAACTTCTAAAAATGGCGTACCATGCTTTTTGTCGATTAGTCATAGAGTATGGTATAATTAATTGGAGAGGAGCAACTATGACTGCATTTTTAATCCAATAATTGCAGGTCAAAACCTATTTTTAAAGTTTACCTTAAAACATCAATCACAACGAGCACTGACGATTTTTTTTATTAAATTCGATGTTTTTGATATAAGGTAAATATACAAATACAAACACGTATATTTTAAAGCTGGTCTAAATATAATTACCACACAGACAAATAAACATAACCTACAACTATAAGCCCGAAGAGCACACACAACATATGGCCAAAGGAAGAACAATTATTTTGGATCTAAACTATTCAATAGGATGCTGAAAGATTTAACTTGAATGAATTGTCCCGATACACGAAACTGAATATAAAAACTTGAATTTGTGATATGGGTAGAGCTAGTATTGGTGCACTCACTCAAATATATTGATCAAATCTATAATAATATCTCACAAATTTCTTAAAAATAACAAATTTGTCCACTTTGTAACTGATTTTTATACAAACATACACCTTATGCATATAAGTTATATGTGTAACGTAGACCATACACGCAATGGTATACCTGTTCAGGTAAATATGACATGTGAACATAAGTTAAGTTAGGGATATTTGCCAGTTGTCATGTATACGCTCCGGTTTGCCAGTACAGGGGATCTGAACAGGAATATACTCGTATGTCATGTATACCGTTGCGTTCATGGCCTGCTTAAGAAGTAAATGTTAATTCAGTTTGATATTTATTAATTAATTTATCTGTACAATTGATTGTAAACTATGTCCGTCTCAACACGGATTTTTTTAGTGAGAAGGGCATAGTCCAAACACAAATGAATATATTTATTATATGATAATTTTAATAAATAAATACAAAAATAACTATCAATCGAAAAAGTATAATTACTGACAGACTCGAACCCGGAACCATCCAATATGCCATAAATTATCACCAAATTCTGGTGTAGGTATATATTTTGCAATTATTGAAGAAGTGATTATTTTATGTTTTTTTGATTTACTGTCGTATGTTTTTTTTGCGTAGTAGTATTTATGGAGTACTCACGGTATTATGTTGTTAAAATAATTAGATTTAATAGTCAAATATAATTATATTACTTTAATAAAACTTACTACCCGTTAAAAAACGATGAAGAGTAAGAACAAAAAAGTGACAAAAATTGAGAAAATTTTTCAAAATAAAAGTATCATAAAAACTGGCTTTCCATATAAAGAAGATGAAGATGATCTGATGAAGAAGACTTGCAAGATGCTACACTTTTGTTAATTCCCAGAACTTTTCAAAATATAAATATTGCTTTAACACACGGAGAAAATCATAATATGTTCACGGGATAGCTATTTTAATTCAAATTATAAGCAATGCGCCTGTGGAAGACAAATCTCTAACGCGTGTGTTCCGTAGATTGCAGTATCATAGGCGCAGGCTATTTATACTATTATAATATTTTATTAATATAAACGAGTTTTCTAGTAATAAAACTTATTAAAAATAATATTAAAAAAAAATTAAAATGGGTGATGATTTTCAAAAGGCTCGCCTAGGTCTGGGGTTCAATCCTTGTCAGTGATATAGTTATCTTTTCAAGCGTTTAGCTTAGTTTGAAATATAGTATTAGTAAGGATATTGATTTGAAATGTTTTTTTGCAGCTGAATAAGCGTACCTCATACACGTATATTGTTATAGAAGCTCCCAAGAGTTTTCCCATACACTAGTGGTGGTATTGATAAATAAAATATTTAATATTAAAATTCAATTTATTCTGTTCAGGCAGATAGGTCGCCGTAAAGAAGATATAAAAGATAAGTTGTGTGACAATGTTCCGAAACTTTGGAGATTATTCATGATGTGGCGTGGATATAGATTCAATAATTATTTGTTATTTTATAAAAAAGTATCGTTATTTTACGATAGTTTGTGATCGCCTGAGACTGAAAGATCTGGGTGACAAGTGCCCGAAACGTATTAGTGTGGAGATAACGTACCTGGCCACAGCCAATCTCCGGCCGGCATTTTAGCTGCAATTTCAACTCGGCCATAGCGGAAATTGAATGATTGGACGGTTCGCAGACGGGCGCTCTTGATCGGGTTCAGGATGTTGGTTGCGGTTCCTTGGCGGACGCAACCGTGGGAGCTGGGGTTTGTGCAACTAAAATTATTTTACAAATATAGATATATACATATTTCTATTATAAGTTTATATATTGCCAACCGGGATATCCTGGGGATCATCAGCGGAGAAGTCCCTGTTGGTTGTTGCTGCGATACGGCCGTTGCTAATACGATACGGAAATTTATTTTAAATATTATTAATACTAGGTAAAGGCCAGTGGCGTAACTACAAAAATTGGGTTCCAAAAGTAATTATTGCATGTAAGATATTTAAATAGTAAGAATAAAATTAATTGTTTGTCTAATATAATATTTACACTTTGAAAGGCATTTATGTGCATTAGCAATAAAAAAAATACGTTGAAGATCTTGTCCCTAATTCGACATATTAGCTTATTATTATTAGTAGTTTTCACGTGTTTTTGCAATACACATGAGATACGACATTTTAAATTATAATTTCTTTTCTTGTTGTGGATTACTATTACCGCTGGGAAAGGTGTCGATAATTGAAAAAAGAACAATTTCTAATTGATTGTAGGGTGCGAACTTTTTTGGGCCCGCATCTGACGTTGGCCCCAATGCACAGCATTGATATAGTTATACCATTAGTTAAAGCCTTGAAAGTTAATAATGACAGGAAAAAAAATATTTTTATTAATTTTCTAATATTTTTAACAATTAGACAAATTTGATCTTTCCATTTAAGATTTTTATAGATGATTACTCCAAGATATTTGATTTTATTTGTTGTTTTTAAAATTGAGCAGTTAAAGAGACAATAATTTTAATTGAGAGTTGTATTTTGTGTGGAGTGTTCATGAATTATTTCGGAAAATCATTTGATTTTATTGCAAACGGAATGATGAAATTTTTTTCAGTATTTAATAATAGTAAATTAATATCGAAATAATTCTTAATTATGTTTATATCTTTGGTGGCCTTTAATTTTATACTTTCCCAATTAATTTCACTTATTATTAGGACCGTGTCGTCAGCATACGATGTAATTTGACCGTGTATTGATTGAAAAAAAATGTCGTTCACATATTTAATAAACAGCACTGGTCCTAATATGGTCCCTTGGGGATACCAAAATTTGATGTTTCTTGATCACTGTAGGTGTATGAATTTTTACGAGTAGGGGGTGATTTTTTATATAGTTTCTAATCCACAGTGTAACGTTGTCTTTTAAACCAATATTATTTAGTTTCTTCAATAGTTTGTGATGTGAAATAGTGTCGAACACCTTCTTGAGGTCAATGAATATTCCTCGCACATTTTTTCCCTTTGTCTAGTATTTTATGTGTTATGTATGTTTTAAAAATAACGCAATATAGTTGTAGGAATATATCTTCTTAGAATTGAACACGTGGGAAGTAGGTGCCTACTGACACACAAAGCTTGTGTATCAACAGATTCATTTCATTTGATTAATTTTTTAAATTTAACGTCCAGAGAGCAATAATTTTTCTTATTCATTCAACTAACAAGGTGGCAGACGATTATAGAATTATTTTATTCAAAATATGGGTGAATATGGCATATGAACGTAGCCAACGTAATAACGGCGAGAATAATTTTAATGTGAACAATATAAAAATATTTACATTAGTTTCGTTAATAAAATATCATATTAGATCGTATAATTGGTAAACCATTATGGTAAATTATTTTAGTTGAAAATATAACAAAACAGAGCAAAGTGATTGTATATTATAATTAAGAAAAAATAATGAAAAATGTATTATTCCTTTGATATTTTGTACTTTGAAAAGGTAGCTTAATTTTAACACCCATACCATAATAGCTTCGGTACTAAGGGTACATAATATATGTACGATAATGAAATTGAACGCGTCCGCAACTTTTTATTTGTTTCCCTGTTTTCTCTTTTTTAAGCCGTAATTAATCACGGAATTGTTAGAAAAATCTTAGTATTTTACGACTTCTAGGTTCGGCTTAATATTAAGCGAGCTTAGTATTTAAGATTTGTATCAGCATCACATACCGATCGGCAGGAGCTCCTCCTTCCACATCCAGGCAACCCGAGCTGAGGAAAGCTTCCCCAGTTTGATCAGAGAGAAGAGACGGCCGTATGAAGAGGCGACCGTCTCTACAGAAGCTGTTGGTCCTGTTGTTATTGTACCATTGGAATTCCCTATTCTGAAAGTACACATTTTTTCAGACAGTGGCTACAAACCACAGTAGTAACATTTAAACATATTTTTGTAAATTAATATAATATTTTAAGTTATATTCGTGGTATAAAGATTGTAGGACAAGAAATAAATATATTTTTATTTAAAAAAAAAGTTTTTTTGGCCATATAAAAATATACTTTAGAAGGAGCTCTGCCTACGATCGATCGTGGAAGTTTTTATAAAAAATACATTAGAAATCATTTTTTAGTTGGCAGTGTAGAGTTGATTGTGGTGATGCATTAGCTATTGAAGAAAATGAATATACTCGTACTATTTGCGCTTATCTTCCTGAAATGGAACAATGCCTAATATCCGCAATGCCATAGGAATTTCTATTTCGACGTATTTCTTTCTGTTTTTCTAGAATATTAAAACATGCAAATTGTATTTTCAGATGATATTTGATTTTAAAACAATAGCTTTGTCGTGTCCAAAAGATAACCTGTTCTTTTATGCTTCATGTCTGCTAATGAAATATGAAATGATTACAATAATATAGTATTTGCAATATTTGTAAATCATATTATTGAAACACTAAGTACTACACGAATACTCATTCTTGAATGTACTTGTGTGAGGCCCACGATAACAATGCAATAATTGAAAATATCGAATAATCATTCTACCCATTGTCTACCAAGATAATGTTAAATATTTACACGGACATTGTTAACTTGTATGACCATGATTATATATATTAATATGTAGATATAGGCATGGATCTAAATATATTACATGGAATTTTATGAAATTTTCATATATCTTTTAAAAAATGTTTTATCGAATCGCCATTTCTTAAATATTCTACATACATTGATAAAAAATTAATTCACTAATTAAAATACAATAATTTAAACGAATAAGTATTAATTTTAAATAATAATTCTTCTAGTGATTAGATTTTGAACCTCGCTTAAAAGTGATAGATTATTTATTTATTAACGCCTTTATGGGCTTTTAAAAAATAGGTTAGGTATAAAACATAATAAAAAACATATGAGCAGCTATAAACTACACAGCATGGAATATATATATATATATATAAATAGATTAGAAAAAATAGAAATTAAAATATAAGCAAAAATATAAGCTAAGCAAACTATAAAAAATAAAGGACAGAAAAAATAATCAATTTTAGGTTTGACACAGAATGGCTGAGTATCAAAATCAGTTGTATCTTTGACTCAGAAAGCATCAAAAACATCACTTTTATATTTAAACATAGAATATCGGAATATATCTACAAGACCAAAATTGTTCTCAAGCCTGTGAAGTCTTTGTGTGGGTGCTTTCTTATAAAAATTAGTAAATTATGAATTTACATGGAAAAGTACCGACGACCTAGTACTTCGCGCAGGAACGTGGTGTACAATCAGTTCAGTTAAATTATGGCGTCCAGTATGTCATTTACTATTTTAAATAAAAATAATAAATCACTTAAAGTTCTTCTACACGACAAGTTAGTTAAATTAAGAGTGCTCATTAGAAAATCACAATTCATTTGTTCAGCGGGTATACACGATTTGAAGTTAATAAACCTTCAAAAAAAACACTTTATAGAATGGAGACCAAATAGTTGAATTCTAAATTGCTACGAACTACAGCCGTGTATAAAACTTTAAGCGATTTAAGTGAATTGAAATCTTTCACCGTTCTTAATACAAAACTAGGAAATTTCATAGCTTTATTGGTGATTTCATTAATGTGTGGAACGAATGCTAGTTTTTCATCAAATAATGTGGCAGGATCTTTAATTTGAGATGATTTTTTAAGAGTATCGCTGTTTATGTTGTAATGAAAAACGATGGGTTTTTTTAAATATTAAAACACACAGGTATAGATGAGTTTGGAGGAAAAACATCCATATAAATTTTGGTTGTATTATCCACAATCAACTAACAATTCAACCATATTTTCAATTCAACTTCTATTAATGAATTTAGGTGTAACAAGTTTTAAGGAGGAAAAAGTCACAATAAGACAAACACGAATACTAGTGAATTTAAATGTATGTACAGATGGTTTTATCGGTTAAATGCTATAATGAATAACGTGGCGTTTCTATTTATCTAAATTGGTCAGTTTTAAATTTAAATATTAGAAAGATTTTTTTTTAAATTACTCTACAGACATGTTTTAAATAATATTCATCGGTCATATTATCACAAGTGATAACAGATACCCTGAAGTGCATGTGCACGTGTGGAATATTGTCCATGGAGCAGAGGTTTAGCAAATTAAGTCGGTGTCTGTACGTTTCAGTTGGTCATTCTGGTTCGTGTATACAATATTATACAGATGTTTGAGATACTTTGTATAATAGACAGCGAGTGACTGATACACTTCTCAATGATTGTGTACCTTTCGATCTTTATGTGAGTTTCGAGAGCAAAGTTACAACCGTGTGTACATTCTATTAAGGTGAGCAGGGAGCTGAACATTTGATATTAAATCAGACGAATAGTTTGCCAATTTGCTAATATTGTTTAATTAACAGACCTGAAGCTATCGAGACGATCCGACAAAGACCGAGCGTACTCGAACTCCTGAATACTCAATGGTAGCCGAGCACATCGGATCTTTCAGTATAGTTGGAACTAAAAGTGGTTATAGACCTTGTTTTAAAAATTATTTCCTTTTGTCTTTTCGCTTTTTATATTGCTTCGGGTTTTACTTTTCTTTTCTAAGTGATTCGAGGGCGTTTTGGAAAACGAAGCCGCTCGCAATCGCAACTCGTTATCAACTCGGTATCTCACAAGATTATCTAGAAAGCAAGTTATGTTTAAAAACGAACACACACTTACACCACCACCAGAGAGGGTGTTTTCACGTTGCTACTTGCTGTTGTCCAAACAGTTGAACGGTTTGAAGTTAGGACAAGTTCAACTTATCCAAAGTCGAGTTATGAATGAATACTTACGCCACCACCGGAGAGGGTATTTTCATGTTGCCAGTTGCAGTTATCCAAATAATCGAAGTTGTCTTCGAACAGAAGGTCCCCGGAGCAGATCTCCTCAGGGGCGCGCGTACCGCTGGCTGTCGTCAAGCTGGGGGGACACTCGGCCTGGCGCTTTACCGAGCACAGAGCCTCGAGGGCCAGGAGCACCACTGAAGCTGGAAATGCCTTCATCGTGAAATTGAAAATAAACTCAATTTACTTATATAACCCTTATATAATAAACAGTACACAGTTAAATAAATCAATAACGAAGATATTAAAAGTAAATAAATTCACCAAATATAAATAATAATTATACGCAGTTCGAAAAATGTGACTTTTGGTACTACAAAAATATTTGTTTTAAATCGACCGCGTCGCTTACGGTAGACGGCGTCAAACTGCGGTAAGTTGCTGATGAATAGTGCTTATACGGTATTTTATCGTAGTGCAACACCTACAATAAGAGAAATAAGACTCATACCCAGACCCCGCATGCTTCGTTTAATGTTTCGTCTTAACAATGGCAACTGATAACACAATGTGTGTTACATCTACCGTTACTTCAGAGGGTCATTAACGGTTCTCATGTAATGTAATGTTTCAACAAATAGAAATCCAATTGATATTGATTGCTTAAGTGTTGGTTAACTCATCATAGGGCCACATATTCGATTGCCGACGGGTAAAAATTATAATTTTTTAAAAATAAATTGTATTTAGTTATACACTCATCCCTTCATTTACGCGATAGATAGGTATCAGGAAATTCCGGGTAACGCGAAACTGCGTAAATCGAGACATTTAATGCATACAATAGTGGAAGATAGGTTCCATAAAATTAAAATCCGCGTAAATAGAGACTTAAAGTTCATATAAAATATGGAGATAGGTTCCAAAAAATCGCGAAAAACCAGTACATACCATAGAAATTTGTACAGGATGTTTTTTTAGAGGTATAAAACTATAAAATGAAATAAAACACATAAAAATTATGGTAATGGCCATGGTATTGGTTTTATTGGAAGTTATTAGTGTTTAAATATAATTTCGTGCATATGGTCGCCGCAGCTGGCTTGAATAAAGCACAATCTGGAAGGCCAATTTTCGACCACTTTTTGGAGCAACTGGGGACGTATATCGGCAATAACGCGACGAATATTGGCTATAGTCTATAGTCATCTATAGTCTTTGGTTTATCGGCGTTGACTAGCGACTTCACATATCCCCACAGAAAATAAATACGATCTTGGAGGCCAAACCACAGGTCCATTTTGCGAAATTATGTGCTCATCGAATGTTTCCTTTAATAAATTAACTGGCGCGTTATGTGGTATATAACCACAGCTCTTTCACATAAATAACATTCAATTGGGGAACGAAAAAGTTAGTAACCATGGATCTATAGCGCTCTCCATTGACTAACGTTCTGGCCGGCATCATTTTTGAAGAAATATGGATCAATGATTCCATCAGTTCATAAAGTACACCATATAATGACTTTTTGTACATGTAACGGCGTCTCAATAATGTTTTTTGAATTTTTTCCCTCTAAATGTTGAAATTTTGTTTGTTAAAATTAAAATTAATGAATTAAAAAAAATATTTTTCATAATTTGCAAGCGTTGTTCTAGCGTAAGTGGAAGAAATGGAGAAATAGCAAACCAAACTGAGCACAAATCAGCTGTCAACTGTCAAATTGGCTGTCGCTGGAAAAAGTGTTGCGAATTCGAAAAACAAACTCCTAAAATAAAACAACCTATATCAACATAAGAAAGAGAAAAAAAATAAATGATAAAATATGTAGCTATTAATTAAAAAAATGAAAAACAGAATTGCAATTTTATTATTCCTCCTCCTCGTTGCTATATTTTAATGAAACCATTTTTATCTTTCGGGCTAGCTCGAAATCACCACTTTCATCAGGAGTAAGTTCTTCTGTATATTAATCCTGATTAAATAGTCTGTAACTAATATTTGTGTTTTATTTTTTATTAAATCCTTGTAAATTTCTTGATACATGACATATTTGATTTAAAAAACCGCGTAAAAGTGAAAATAAATTTGCGTAAAACGGATATCGAGGAATGAGTGTTCTCGTACAGTTATACAGTAGAAGTTAAAAAAGATCACAAAGATTCCTTTATAATATTTACCTAACCTAATCTCACTAATTAACTAATCCACCATAACCATGTTTCACCGTAAGAATAGTCAGAGAGGATAGAACGCTACACTCTTCAGTCCTGGCTTACCACTCTTATCTCGTCCGCTTTTATGCATCTTCCAATGCACACTCTTCGGTTGTTGAAGCTTATTTGCGGTTGTTTTCCAAAATTTGATTTATTTGATCCTGCCAGGTCTTTCACGGATTTCATATGTTCCTGTTATCTTCACACTCGATATTTTGTTTACTATCCTCTCCTCGTTCATTCATTCTACACGATCAAACCATCTCAGCGACCCTTTATAATTCTATCAGCTACATCACAAACAGATCTGCAATCGCTCCTAATTTGTTTACTCTTCTCTCTATTGTACGAATATTTTCTACACATGAGCCTAGGCAACCGCATTTCCATTGCGTTCAGTCCATTTCGAACTGTTTTGCTAAGTCCTGGCTTCGTACATTATTGTTACCGTACAATAACTCCATTATGCACCGCGAGTCTTGCTTCGTATGTAAAATTTCTATTGGCGATAATTGCCTACGGAGCACGGAGCACTGAGCACGGAGCACTGTCAACTTTATTACAACGATTATCCTCCTTTAGATATCATTCTTATCCTCGCCATTTCTAGTAAACATATTTCCTAAATATACTAATTTATCTGATAGTATATTTAATTTTACATTGTACAATATGTACATATTATACATCATAACACGGGCTCTACAAAATAAATATTAATATATACATATAAATTCAGTAAACTATATTTAAAATTAATGTTTTTCTGACACAACATAATGATTTATTGTGCTGTGAATATTATGAGATAAAAAACATAGAAATATATTGAAACTACCGTATGCTGCCGGAAAGTATAATAGTACTATGAAGATAAATGAAAATAAAATCAATAATACATACGTCATGATTCAGTTATTCTTATGTAGGAACTAATTAAGTACTGGATCACATCGCTTGTTTAGGTACGCTCTCGATTACATAACATAATGGACATCGTAAAAATCATATCGATAATTGGTAATCGTACAGATAGTAATTATACTATTTTAGTATGAGAAGTAAACTTGGATATTTGACGGCAGAGGTCGGTATGCATCAGTTGACCATTCAGATCTGCATATAATGCAATGGACAATGAATGACAGCTCGCTCTGCGTTCAACTCTGTACAATGCGAGTTTTGAGACACATTTTTTATTCGCACACGTACCTTAAGGGAAAAATAACTAATAATGTTTTCAAGTTTATTGCTCTTTCCTAGACTATAGTTATAGTATAGTTAATTTAGGAGTAGCACAATCGACAATACACCGATCTCAAGAGTTTGGGGAGTATAATGCTTCGTATTTCTTTAAAGAAGTTTTCTTATGCGTTCTTTATAATATGCATTTTCCAGTTAGGATGATTGTCGATTAGTACTCACAAATGTTGGTAGTTCTGACTCGTGTCAATTTTTACATTGCCACGAGTTTATTTTGCAGTTACATAAGGTGAGTGTAGGAACTTGATATAGTTCTTTCGTTAATACAAAAGCACATACATTTATTTTGGTGTTGTGATAGAAGATTCGTATCGAGACAATTTTTTCCCTTATCCAATCCTTTCTGCGCACGAGTATTGGCCTCTTCTTATACCTTACCCACGGTGTTATTCATAAAAGAGATAATTTTCACATTATTCAAGATAGCATGACAAAAATCGTTAATGAATATCAGAAACAAGATTGGGCATTATAATGCTTCACTGTGGAACACTGTATGTTATCAATGATGGGTTACTGTGTTTTTAATAATTTCAGACAATTTGAATTTTATTTGTTTAAAAATCCTCGAACCATTTTACCTCTTACGCCTCTAATTTTTTTTATCAAAAGTAGATAAGATACAATTTACAATTTTTGCACAGTTGCCCTTTAAGACCCCGCGAAAAATATTGGCAACTCCTCTTCACCTTCTGGTCATTCCACCCATTCATCGTGATTTAAATGTATTATATTATATTTAATGTGTAATAGTATTATATTGAATGCCATTCATTCCATATTTTGCGTAGTTACTCTTTAGGACTCAGCGGAAAACATGGGCACTATCCCCCTCAAGTTAAAATAATCAATTCATAAATGGCGCCAATGTCATTCACAACGAAGAAATTGACATACTTACTATAAAGTGAATGCCTCGGCGGACGGTTACGAAACTACTCATAAAATAGAGATGAGTGATTCAGCCAGTTAGCTTTTTAAGTTAATTTTGGTAGCCGGTGATTTCAGGCGCAAGATGATCTATGGCGGTGATTTCGTGCGTACTGTGGTCTGCGCCAATGGTTTGAAGCGTATGATGATCTGCGCCGATAATACACCTACCGTATGATAATAACCTACACAATGAAATGTTAAAAGAAACATTGAATTTTGATTACAAAATAAAACACATTAGCCGACAGACAGCCTTACTAAATTTTCCACAATTGCAAAATTATTAAAACCTGAAATATATATTTTGTTCTGTAAATAATTATAGCAAATCATTAAAATTACCTGATCCTGTCACAAATATTTCATCTTTCAAAGCCATTCAAATATCTCCTCAAATACAATTTTTTTAGTTTTACATTCTTAAAACTTTCAGATACGTCGGTTATATTCAATTCGTAAATCTTTACTTGTAAATTATATTTTTTACGCTGGCGTAGTGTAGAATTGAATTGATTTGAGGATTTTGCAAGAGAAATTTATTTATTTATTTGTGAATAACTTCCTATGATCGATACCCAAAACACAGTGATCAAACTATGACTGCATTCGGCCTTTTATTTACTATATCCTTTATCTCGGTTAACACTCAATATTTGGAAGGGAAGATTTTTAGGCTAGTCCAAACAGTTTTTATAAGTTTATTGAACTAGCTGGTTTATAAACATCAAACCTTGGGACTTCGAGAGGGACTTTGGAAACGCGTTCGTTGGCCTGACATGTTACTTAAAAAAGAAACGAACACAATAAGAATATGCAGGTATGAAATTAACTTGTATAAATGTGATAATCCCAGTATCAAGTAGCCAGAATATAACACGCATGTTATATTCCGGCTACCCACTTACTGTACGGTTTAACAAATTAGACATAATCAATAATTGTTCAATTTCATACAAATTCTTATTAAGTTCCTTTGTTTTAGAGTAACATGTCAGATCAATGGACGCGTTTACATTTAAACCCACTTGAGATCTTCTCAAATAAATAAATAAATTTCATTTATTGCAGTTTCCATTTCAGAGATAAATACAATAGGTTTTAAAAAAATCACTAGATGGCAGTAATAAAGTTTCAACAACAAATGTCTGAAGATGATATTTTTATATTGATGCAAAACGATGGCACCCCTCCACCTCTACCCTACTGACACTATTTGAAATTACAATTAAATCTTAATCCCAGGCAACACCGGATACGGACCGCTAGTAGATTATATACATATATATTTTTTAAGTGGTTTTAATAAATAAAGTTAAATAATCTATAAAAATTATTATATTTTAATTAAAACACAAAATTTATTCAAAATGGTATGATGAGTTCCCCTCCTCAAATATTAAAATTCACTAAATAAGGTAAAGTAATTGAAATTTAACTCTTAGATTATTGCGAACTGAAATTACGTTATTTTTTTATTTCTCTACTTTTAATGTCATTCCTTACATAGGTTTATACAAATGCATACATCGCATTCATTATAAAAAGTTCTTCCTTCTTCATCGCTTCATGTCAGAATATACATAGTGACATCAATTAGACGAAAGTATTATTCTTTAAACAATAATTGTTCACCACTTATTTCTGTATTTAAAAAAAGTATTTAATGTAAATATACATACATATTTGATTATTCTAAAAGAGTAATTATAAATAAATGACTAAGGGTAGTTCGTTGCAAATTATAATAATTCAATTTCGATGGTTTAAATTATTTATTTATATCCTATGCGGGTCCAAATAATGCAACGAGTTTACACTGCCCGTGGATATGTTAACATACACGGCTTGTTGCTAACTCTATTTATTAGGAAAACATAGAGTTAATCAACAATAACATATTTTTACACACAATTTAAATGCACTGCCCAACTAGCCAAGCCTGCTTTAGAGCAAATTGGTAAACAAATACATTTTACAAAACCAAAACTCACTGAGGGCGACACAATAAGATTGAATAAATAACATATAGCAAGTAGACATGAAAATATTAAATATATAGATATACATATATGTATATTAAAAAAATATAAAAAAGAGAGAAAAAAAAATACCAACGTGCAATACAATACGATGTAAGCACATATAAGTTAGATGGAAATATACAAAACCAAAATACACAAAAATAGTTTACTCACTGTATCTGCTCTTTCTAATTGTAACTACCAACTTGAAATATCTCTTTTGAAAGTCAGTTAAAGTTCTAACTTTATTTCCAATCTGATTGTACATTCTGGGAGCTTGAAAGGTGAATAATCTTTGACCAAACGTGGTTTTCATTCTTGGTACTATTTCAAGCTTAATTTTCTCTTGTGAGATAATATCTTTCAGTTCTCACAGATGGAGCGCTCACTTTCCTATGAAAGCCAGTTAGTATATTCAGCACATATAACTGTCTTACATCCAAGACCTGAAATTCCCTAAAAAGTGGCTTTGAAGGATACGAAAAGTCACGGCGGTGTATTACTCTGAGTAAAACCTTCTGAGCAATGCTTACTTAATATATATGTACATATATACACCTGATGCACTCCCCCAACTATCAATACCATAGCTTAAGATGGATTAGCACAAATCATAGTACAGAGTTTTAATCTTATTTTTATTCAGAATATTTCTAAGTATTCTATATATATAAATTAATTTTCGCAATCTTTTAGCTAATCCATCTAAATGAACATCCCATCTCATGTGCTTATTAATAACTATTCCCAACTCCTTCGATTGTTTCGGTCCTGAGCATCCTCATAATTGACTCTAGGGAGTTAATAGCGTTGTGATACTCTTCAAGGTGTTCCTGATTATCCAGAATAATTATCGAGGCAGTTATATTGTGGCCGAAAAAATGGAAAAACTGGCAAACTACCATAGATTGCAAACGTGTGGTTGATGCACGATTGAGGCATTCGTGTAACGTGCTGTCTACGGGATACTTAACAATCTTTTCTAGCAGTACATTTGGAAGACGTCTCTTTTACAAATTTTTGCTATTAAGGACTGTTCAAGTTTCTGCTGTACGCATTGGAAACAAGAGTGTGAACCATCATTCGGGCCGATGGCCTCTCTTGGCAGTATAATAACAATTAAGTATTTATTGTCATTACATAATATTGTACACTTTGTCTATTCTGACTATTTTTACGTTTGAGAGACTCTGAACGAAAGCATCAATTTCAACGATTGGTTATACAGAACGTTTGTCTATTGTTGTCCATTTTTTTGATGGTTTAGCACTTTATGATTAGTCGGAAAGCCTAAACCGTAGGCAAATGTTATGTAATATTGGTTGCTTATTTGATGTCTTTCCATATTCTTGTAAGTCGGTTTATAGCAACTTTAGCTTATTGGAAGTTTTATGAAAAAGAGAGTATTATAAAAACACAGTAGTAAATGTTAGTCTAGATAGTTTTATTGTGAATATTATTATTTTTCATTAAATTCAACTTAGACTTCAACTTACCTAAAAAATACAGAAAAAATATAAAAATTGATAATTTATGAAATTTGACCCATACTCATTGCATCTAACGAAGACATAATAAGCTCATAAAATGGTTTTAGGAATGCGGTGGGTACCATTCACAGTCCTTTACTCGAGTTTCGGGACAAAAGTTTCATTCGTGTAAATGCACCCTAATGGACATGCACCACAGTATCAGAGTATCAGTAGAGCTGTAGAGTATCAGAGCACAAGAAGAGTTTCAGAAGTAACCGAATGCTTTAGTATAATAAAAATATTAAATAATTTGGTGAAGTCACAGCGCCCAGACTCGAACATAGTCCACTTGGAGGGACGCTCCGGCTCCGTTGTCAGTGTACAGGTCCCACGTGGGCAGCCACTTAGCTTTTTGATCCCAGAAGTCCTTCGCGGCCTGCAACATGAACACACAAATAAAGTTTCCAAACGCTGTTTACTTATTGCGTTAATATATATAAAACTGGTGCCGACACGTCGGCCTATATAAAATGCAATTTAACATGTATATATAAATGTGTTAAGTATATATATGTTTGATTTAAGATTTCCGTAAGCACTAGTGTATGGAACTGGCGTCTCTAGAAGAAGGGACGCCAGTTCTATATATATATATGTCACCCACTTCACTCCCTCAGATATTTCACTCTCCCCCTGCGTGGAACCAATTTTACATGCTTCGTTACTCTTTAGGGCCCGTGTAAAACAAAGGCATCATCATCCCCTAATCCTCTCCTCCTCCGCTTTTATGTTAATCTGTATCCCGGGCAACACCGGGCACAGACTGTTGGTCTAATGTAAATTAATAAATATATACACAAATAAATCAGTTAAAATAGTCAAATTAAATATAATAATTACCGTTACTGATCGATCTTTCCAAGGCTTAGGATCGGGGTTGGTAGCTTCATCAGGAAAAAAGTTAATACCACCCACTGCCACATTTAGAACAATGTGAAACTAAAAAATATGAAATAGCTGTTAAGTAATAGAATGGAATATTTTAAAATATGAAAAGCTATGAATATGCTAGTGAAGGAAATGTATATACTGAATATAATATACACTCGTAGGTATTATAGTGCTGTGAATTATATATGTAGCAGTTTTAAATTGGGTTTAATTTTTTGCAAGCCTCTCTAAATATTAAGGGATATTACTAACTATTAAGAATTTATTGGAAATTTATAATACAATTATGAATTTCAAAGGTTTTATCAACCAGCGTTATAATATGTAAGCAGAGTCGGCTCCAGCATAGAGCCAAGTAGGTCTCGGTTTAGGGCGCCATTGTAAAAGACACGTCACGGGGCGCCTAACTTTTAAGCAATATATATATTTTTTAAAACCGAAAACCAAAATAGCACATACCTTCGGGCCGGGTCTGTATGTAAGTACTAATACTATTAATATCTTCAATAAATAATGGACAAATATGTCGTAAGTTTCTAGTACCGAAAATATTCATTATAGGTAGGTGCCTATTATTACCAAACAAATAATTTTTATAATATTAGTATAATAAATATAGTAGGAAGATTATTCAAATTTAACACTAAACATTTTGAAAAATGTAATTTACAACGTAATCATACACACGAGGCGTGCCCGATGATGTGGTAAAAAAACAAATTTATTTTAGAAATTACTTACTTCTTGATCAAAAGGAGCCATATGTGTTCCAAACCTCCAGGGATTTTCCACGATTGGATCGGCAGCAACAAAATTATCTAATTTCCAAAAGCCCCCGACAGGTGGTAAAACTCTGCCATATTCTTTATCGTCAATACTGAATGCTACATAATCTGAAAATCAGTTGGAAGAATTCGAGAATATGTTGCATTTAACAAATTCGGAAAAATTAGGTTAGACTGCTTAGGTTGTTATCGAACGATTCATAGCATTATAATAAGAAGGCATTTCATCGTCTGACGACTGTTGGCGTAATATGATTCATTAGAAATAATTATTGTACTTATATCTATATACTAATTATCTGTGTATTACATAATATAATGGTTATATAACACATCACAAATTGATAAAAAGTTAACATTAAGGGTAAGGTAAAGAACAAATTTAACATTCTTAGTCCACAATACTTTATGGTCGTCTGTTTGGGTCGGTTTCAACTTTTAAGATGTATGTATGTTAGATCTCAACCATTTCGGAGAAACAATAAATTTTTTAAAAACGCGGAAATGGTGAAGTAAGAGGGAACTTTACTATGTTTAATATATCTGCTGTTTATCTGTCTGTGTCTTCTCTGTAAAATATTATGCCCTTTGACCGATCTAAACCAAACTTTTTAGATCTCGTGCAAAACATAGGCACTCTATACTTTCTTTTGGCTACCCCATTCTAGGAAAATACAGTCATTCTACTTCATCCTCCTAAACATCACAATTTTTAATATATCGTTACTCTTTAGGGCCTACGAAAAACAAACGAATCTCCTTCCCCTAACTCTCCCCTCCTTCGCTTTTACATTATTCTGAATCTCGGGCAATACCGGGCATGGTTTAATTTATTTAATTCAATAGGGATGTTCAAGCCACTCCCGATTATTTTTTGATAGTAATTTATATATTTATTTGTGGGAAAACTTAATATATAATTAAAAATCTAACATGAGTATCAAATAGGATAGATACCATATTAGTAGGATTTTGATATAATCGAATTTAGATTGTCACTACAATGTATGGAATTTTACCAAAGAGTTTTTTACGAATTTTGTCAGTTTTTTTACTATTATTCACTCAATAAATCATGTGTGTTTGTTTTATTAAAATATAATTTGGTGTAGGCGCATTGATAATATTTGAAATATAACTGGACTATTTTATGTAGAATAGGGTTGATTATTATTGATATTAGGGTGAGCAGTTTAAACGTCGCGAGCGTAAGACAATAATGGATACAATATGCGTCGCTAGCGCGATACAGATTAATAGGTAATCTAATAATAGTCTGCTGAAATAAAGTGATGTATTATTACCGACCCATCAGATTAAGTGCAGTCACTTTGAGTAAATTTGAATTATTATACTGACTATTAATTATATACTTGACTTAAACATTAACATCAATCCGTTGGTTTGGATTCGAACGTGATAGCCGTAATTTCTTATTTAAATTTTTATTTACGATTATCAATAGATTTTGACAGACTGTAGAAAACACATTCACCATTATTATCCTCACACTGTCTCTCCACTGCCGGATTTGGGCCTTCCTCAAGAATCGCCGATTCCTCTTCAGCCCTTCTCACTTAGTTGCACGCAACTCTAACGCGATCGTTCTATCGAGCTTACCCATTTACATTACTTGTGAAATGAGTATATCAAAGAGATGTCTTAAGTTGAGAATAGATAACCAAATGCGATTTTTATAGTTTCAGTGAAACCTCGGGTTACGAACGACTCTGGTTACGAACAAAGTCCCCGCAGAAAAAGTGGCTCGGTTTGAGAACAGAATTTCGGATTACATAGAGGCAGTCACGTGCTTTGCGGACTGAAATCTTTGTACCCCGTCTCGGCAAGTGGAAAATGAGAGTTACGCAATGGCATTCACTCAAAGCGGACTGCTGTCGAGTGCATCTTCTATTGTTTTTGTATACGTATTGTTCCAAAACTTATTTAACACTTAATTAAATTGTTTTCTCCTTTGTAAGATAAATTTAAAAAAATATTGTTTTTACGATAATTCTTTTTGTTTTATTACTTCTAATACCGTTTTAATTAAGATTATGAATTTTCATAATTTTTTATAGAATTTTAAGCATAGAATAGTAAATAATAAAGCATCATTTTTGAGGGGTCTGGAACAGATTAATCCATTTTACGTTGATTCTTACGGAAATAATTGTTTCGGTTTACGAATAATTTCGGTTACGAACAATCTTACGGAACGAATTAAGTTCGCATCTTGAGGTTCCACTGTATAGTGTTTTTAATCCTTTTTTATTTTCAATTTTAATTTTTTTCTTGGCTATTTTCAGCTATTAAAATAATATTCTAAATGAGATGAAATACCTGGAGTCCATTCCATTTGATACTTTCGAAATGAATTGTGATATCCTGCTTCATCGTTGATCGCGAAGGTTGCGTTCGCAAAGCTATTTAGTCCTAGATACGGTCCATAGTGGAGAGTGGCTCCTATTTGTTCTACCCCAATATTTTCTCCAAATATTGTCAGTTTTCTATTACCGCGGGATTCCGCCAAATCAATTTCACCGGATGCAGGCCATGGCCCGTAAGCGTTGTACGAGGGCAACAACCAGATTGCTGGGAACAAAAATTAAAGATGATAGGTCAAATTATTAAAAGTAACATAATAAAGACGTAGATAAATAAAAATAGTATCAAAAATTTGGAGGAAAAGTAATATTCCTACACAAAAATCTTTTTTAATTATAAATTTAAAACAATTTATCACTTACATACATTGAACAAAATATTAGTACAATTTAAAAATAATATTAAACTGCTGGAGAATTCTGTATTATAGGTAATCAGAAACTATATTCATCCAAAATTACTAATCAATTATATTTACCGAGAACATAATATAATACATTTCTATTCTGACAAATATTTATCACTTCTTTTTATATTTTATTCAAGTAGGTATTTTACTAATTTTCCTTAATGCTAGATCGTGCCAAGCCATTTTGGCTGGTCAGCACGTTTCTTATTTTATTTCTTACATCAGTATATCGTAAGCAATATTGCAGATCAAGTACCTACACGTAAAAAAACATGTAAGGACATTTATAAAGAATTTAACGCAGACCAAGAAATAAAGCAATTATAGTAAATTAAGTAATTATAGTGAAATCATAAAGGTAGTAAAAGGTAATAATTGATTTAATTAATTTTAATTGTTATGTGCCTATATTCCAAAGGTTATATTCTTTAGTGAGAAATTCCTTTAGTTTCTTCCGTATTAAAATGCACACACGCACCAGTTATAAAAGTTGTGATATTATCGTCCTTTTGACTTGAAATAAGTTGCACACTTGTATACATATACAATACACAGTTATCCATTTTACTAGAGATGGGGTGGGGTTATGATGAAGCGTTGAATAAGTTGACAGAGCAGACCTGGCCATATCCAATCTCCAGCCGGCATTTTTGCGGACACTTCAACCCGTCCGTAGCGAAAGTTGAAGGACTGCACAGTTCGGAGTCTCGCACTCTTGATCGGATTCAAATAGTCCATCGGAGATCCTCGACGCCGGCATCCCGACTGTGTAGGGTTGGTGCATCTAAAATGGCTAATATCAGTACTGGGGAGAATATACATGTAGGGAGATAGACAGTGGAATTTTGGAGACATATACCTGTCAGCTGGAGCACTTCCTCCTATCTCTAATGTGCCTGACCAGAGAAAGCTTTCATTGTAGTGGTCGGAAAGCAGTGTCGGCTTTATGAAGAGGCGTCCATCTTTAGGAAAGCTATTTGATCTGTTGTTAGTGTACCATTGAAATTCATAATTCTAAAAATAAACAAATTCTGAAATAATAGAATAAGAATGTGCGAGTCCAGTGAGAGCAATATATTTATATTATAATATAAAGAGTGGATTATTTTTAGTATCGTTTAATTATTGTCACAATTATAAGTCAATTTTATTACACGTCAAAACTACCGAAGGCATCATTCATTAATCTTATTAATCATGCTGCAGATACTTTTCCTTTCTTCACTCTACGTCTGTGTATTTATTATATTCAATATATTTGTGTATCGAATAAATGATTGTATTTTGGTTCAAAACAACGTATTTAATTATGTTTTTTTTAAAGAGAACATAGCATTATATTATAAGTTTTTTCAGAACATAGTTCTGTGATATTTAAAACAAATTAAATGCATCAATTAGAAATATATACATACAGATAAACTCAGAGGAAGAGACCCTGGTTCAAATGCCGGCGCTAGCTAAATATTATTTTTGATAAATGGTGTTTATCTGTATGTATATCTTTCTAATTTATGCATTTATTTTGTATTATCTAATTATGATTCGTAACATGGCAATATTATCAACAAAAAGGCAAAATAAAACTACTGTTTTCGATAGCTCCCTTACTATGCAATGCTACCACCGACATACATACTCACATGGTGTGTATATACATATATATTATATACTCACCATATGAGGTAACATTTATAATAATTAATAATAATGATATACTAATAATAATAACTATTATAATAATTTAATAATATATTATAATGAAGTTTGCTATGTACCTATTCTTTCACTCATTAAAGTAAACTTACTACTTCTTTACCAACAAGCATCTCTCAGGGGTAACCAGATACTATTATAATAAATAAAAAACATCATACTCTTCTGTTCTAGTACACATTTATCGCCTCGACCACATTCATGTACATACTATTTTTTGCACGATTGTTGACGCTTCTGACAGGAATCTTTTAATTTATCTTTACCTGGTAGTGGCAGATATTTCACGGACTCTTTAGCTATGTGCCTTCAAAGTATATCTTCTTTACAATTTTCTCTTCACTCGTCTATTCCGTACAACCACATACAGATTTTTCATGCACAGGCATTTACAGAATACAAACATAAAAAAAAATGCATAAAAATATACTTTAAAGTTTCAAAAATCTAAATTATTTTCAACTATCCTCTGTGAAATAAAACAATTTCGCTCGGAGAAAAATAGCACTCTCGGTACAGATATTTTAAAATGTAATATTTACTATGCTTAAGGAAAATAATATCTCTGAAAATCACCGGTTCACACACACACGTGGCGGAAATCATACACAAAAATAAATTGTCTTATTAGACAAAATTCTTCGTCTACTGAGTGTTGACTTG
Organism: Eubasilissa splendida; assembly: GCA_031772225.1. Lineage (NCBI taxonomy): Eukaryota > Metazoa > Arthropoda > Insecta > Trichoptera > Phryganeidae > Eubasilissa > Eubasilissa splendida. The sequence goes on from CM062845.1 coordinate 44,223,256, forward strand.
CGAGTGCAAATGATTAAAACAGTTTATCATTATATAAAGTTAGTTCGCGTAACATATATACTCACCCCACCACCCGTAAGGGTATTTTCGTGTTCCCATTTATAGTTATCCAGGGTATCAAAATTATCTTCAAAAATCAGTTGTCCTGAACAAATGTCTTTGGGAGCGTGTGTCCCGCTAACTGTGGTCACAGTACTGACGCATCTCTTCCGAAGGTATCCCGAGCTGCACGTAACTAGTGCCAGCAGCAACATTGACACCGGGAACCCTCCCATAGCGGCGCTTTACAAGTATACATGGCTTTTAGTTTTGCAAAACATATATCGATAATTTGTATTAGTATATTATTCTGATAAGTGATTAAATTATTTTACTAATTATTATTATGCGTGCGTTATCCTGATTTGGAAAATAAACTCAACCGAAAAAATAATTAATACCTTAGGTATAATTTAAAAATATATATAAGTTCACTTACTGATATATATGCACAACTCATGTACTACTAATTAAATATTTTTAGTAAGTTGTATATAGCTGTGGAAGATATATGTATTACATTTATACACAAGGAAGTGACTCCTAAACTGACGTGTGGTAAATATGAGACATTTATAATCCCAAATTGATTTAAGTTTTACAAAAGTATTGTTATAATGGTAGGTAATATATAATATTAATATCTATTTAAAATATTCCGAACTTATTTATTTAATTTTCTATCCTTAATTCAGATACGATATGATGTAACTAGGTTTTAAATGCGTAATATATTATTTTAACTACAGTATCGTACATCCCTTATCTAAATTATGTATTATACTACTATAAGTGAATATGTAAACTAATCGTTAAAATAATGTTATAGTTTAATTGGTACTTACAAAAGTTAAAAAATCACGAGCACTTGCTACGAGGTCTTGGATTTTCTGAACGGTGCAGTGCAGTTAGACAATGGATACACGTGTTACTGGAGAACGAGAGATTCATTTGGAGCAGCGAGATATTAATACGGATATGAGTAGCCCGTCAAGTATTCCAAGTACGTTTACAGGACCAGGTCCAGGTCGGGCGGTAATCGACTCTCGGAGAAAGTCGTGTCAATTCGGTTGGAAAATGTGAAGCAATTTTTTAAAAATTTCAATACGTACCTGAAACTAAATAAAGATCAGACAAATACAATAAGAACTAATCACGTATTATAATATGCTGATGATTATCAGCACACAGAGCAGTTTTGTGCAAACCTTTACATTTTACCTTACCATTGCTTTTGAATTTCTTCTTTTACTATATACATTGTATTAGCACATTGTGAATATAACAAATACAAATATTAAGTTGTTAACAACATAAATTTATCATAAACAAATTAACGTAATAAATATACTGTAGCTAAAAAACAAATTCGTATAAGAATCACAAATTGAAGCTATTTCCTCAGCAGATTTTCACTCACTCGGCAAATCATCTCCCATCGAAAATCAACTCACATGGTCCGTAATATGCCGTTCATTAATATAATTGCTCGTGCAGTAGTCACAACCGTAACCTATGTTGCCGTTATTTCATGTGTTTATCGAGAACGTAAAAGCTCATATATTCCTTAGTTTTCATTTTAATACTATTATTATTATTATTACATTATTAGTCTAAAAATTATCAAGAATATATTTCTTTTATCTATTCCAAGCTGTTAGCTAAGCATAGGGATTATATACGAAATTTTGAGAATTCCGAAATTCGTCCTCATAAATATAATTTAGAATTCCGAATATTTCGTAGCGAATTCCGAAAAAAATAAAATATTTTTATGATGACAGACCTACGGCTACACAATGAGTAATCGCAGAACAATAGAATAGGGGTGTTCCGAAAGGATCTTTAATCGATTTAATCAGCTGAAAAACTGTGTTAGAAAAGCACTGATTGACATCGCGTCTGATATTCATATTCAAGATGCTGACATTTTATCTTTCTGCACTTCTCGCAGTGAAGCTTACTGTTAACGCCCATTGTCGAGAGAATGTTAATCTTCTTTCAGCTGATCCGGCATTGGCATTGAATTTGGGATTTGATGAGTTCTCACTAAAGTTGAAGTATAATTTAGAAGATTGAATAAGCCAAAGACGAACAAATGTATACGGAACTCTTCAGTAATTACACAACGGTGGAAAAAGTGAGATTCAAAAATCTTTCACCAGACCAATGAAAGATACAAAAGCCAAAGTTATTGAAAGCTTTGCACGAGGATTGATATTCAACAGGAATATGGATGCTTCGGTAGCTACCCAGTCGGAATCTGACGATAAAGAAGTAATTTTGGAAGAACAAACTAATCACTGTGCGCAGTCCCAGTCATTAATACAAAAGTTGGAGAACAAAATTCAGTCGAATTTGACGTCTAAATACCGTCCAGCTCAATACAATAAGCACCAAATCACAACTTAATTTAAAAAATTAAATCCGAAACAAAATTCTTTGACTGGCGTGAGAGGAAGGATTCCACCAATGAGCGTGGAGTCCGTGCGAGCGTTCTCAATTGCAGGGAACTTTTCTGCAAAAGTTGGATGGAGACTAGGAGACGTGGCTTTAAGTGATCTCTGTGTCCTGAAACATATTTTAGGCAACAAAACAAAAATAAAATTTAATAATATTATATTTTTTAACGATATAAATTACGTTCTAGTATTTTAATTATTAGTACTTAATATCATTTTAAAATTAAAGGCCGTTGGGAAAAAATATTATGATATAGCAATACTCGTGCATGCGTGGTCGGTCGTCGCTGTCGTGGACCGATTTACCGACGCGAAGCGCTAACGGACATTCACCACTAGACGAGTGAGGCGGCTGCCCACGGATTTTGCGTGCGGTTTCAGCCGTCGCAAAATAGCCGACTTTACAAATATATAATCCTAAAAATTATTCGAGTAAATTTGTATTAAGTAACAATTTGAGTTAGGTACTAAATTTATTTTTTAAATAATTATTGTTTTTTAAAAATAGATTCTGGTAAAGAAACAACATATTTTGATTAGTATTGACATCCTGAAGAAGAAAATGGTATTTTTCGAAACCGGTAGATGTATTTAAACTCAATAAGTGGTTAATAAAACAAAGTTAACAAATAAAAATAATAAATATTTTATTTCCTTGAACTAAGAACTCTGAAATCAATGTTGGACGATGTCGCAAGCGGCATGTATATGGGAAGTCCGATCACTGGCCACGATGTACCTATAAGGGTAACAGATGACCCAGGCCTGTAAGCCACAATTCTTTACAAACCAGTAGGCGGCGACAAGGAAGCTAAGAGATCGAGTTTAATGTGGAGGAAGAACGTCCCGAGTAAAAGTCATGTTTATTACTTTTGTCTGGCATGTTTTTTATATAATCGTCTGGGGATTATTGCTGTCGGAGTATTGTTTCTGCGTAAAGTGGTCATCTTCGCACCGTCCTGCTTCTGACCATCACCCGAATAGAGGTGGTTTTTGGTTGATGAAGTATTTTGATTTCATTACGTCTACCCTAATCAAACACATTTAAGTATTTGATTACGAAAACAATCAATTCATGTAGCTATTTCAAGAAATATGTTTAGATCATCCACAAATATGTTTAGATCATCCACAAATATGTTTAGATCATCCACAAATAACAGTAAACATGGTGTTGATTCACTTTTGACTATATCTAATATTGGAACCCTGCGGAACTCTTAAATAAACCAACGTATTTCGCGTTCACCGGCATAGTTGTAATATGGTTAGCTCACTTAGTAAAGCCTACATAGGTATAACATTCTGTTCCGAACTCGTTAGAATATTTGGAGCAATCATCGACAACACCATTTAGTAAAATTTTATTAAAATTAATTCATTGCGCTATCTTAAGTGAGTCCTGTATGGCTAGTTTAAAATAATAATCTATTTAGTTTGCGCTCTTACCAAAGATGACGAATTCGATCCCGTGTCATAATCACAAATTCGATTATAGCTTTGAGCCTATGACTGCAATCGTCAATGGTAGGGTCTTTGGGATAAATATCTAGAATTAAAGTATCATGAAGTATATATTTGTTGTGTTTTCGAAATTAGTAAATTAGTTAAAATATAACAAAGTAGGTCTTCTTGTTTCCTTTATACCAAATTATTAATAGTATTACTACTAAAAACTTGAAAGTTTAGTCTGCAGATTTTTTTTATTTAAAAGGGTGCAACATTACTAACGAAATACCTTCACCCGGTCCAGTTCAACAGAACATGGGTACATTATGTATACAAAATATCTTGTTAATGTTATATATACTCGCGGTAAAGATTGTACTGGTTTCTATATTGGCTTTTTATTTTAAGATGGACCTGCAAAAGTAAGGCAAGTGGGCTGGACGCTGGACCACAACGGCGGGGTCAATGGATGTATGACGCTCTGTAATGCACTCCAGAAAGCAACATACTGTATATGAGTCTTGAAAATAACTGTTAAGACATAAAAATCATGATGAATCACACAACAAATACATTTGTTCGGACGCAATAATTTCTATTGTCGTACATACATCTTGTCTACGCTTAATTAGACTATGCAAATGTCGTGCGGAAGCTATTAAATCATTTTGATGTACCTCGAGACAGACATAAGACAGGACGTACAAAACATATCGTTAAAGGCGTGTAGTATTGCAATATCACGAATTATCTCAACCAACTCGAAATCTTATTAATGTATTAATTCTTTCAGAGAATTTCCATAAGTGTTATGAATGTCATCTTCCATATAAACGCAACAAATATAAGTTCTAATATCAGGGCACCACCAAAACATTACTTGAGTTCATTTATATGTATTAAATATCTAAATACGATTAAAAATCTAACGTCGTGACGTTTCGATGATTTAGTTACCAATGTAATAAAATATTGTTGATAGGTACTATATGATTTTTTTAACCTTTGTTTCAAAGAAACAATATTGTTTAACTTCTTCAATATTAGCAAAGTTACTTTGTAGCTACATTTTATATAAATAATAAGACAGAATACTTTGTTTAAACCATTATTTGTTGATTATCAAACATGTTTCGATACCTATGGTATCTTCTTCAAGAAACAATGTTTACTGAAATTAAAAATACAAGCATAGATAAAAACAAAATAATAAAGTGGTGGGTAACTAAGTAGGAACTAATATGAAAACAGATTTAAAAGGTAACTCTTTGCAAAGAGGATTTGGTTATTTATAATATTAAGTTTGCTATTAACACTTTTTCTTATTTCTTATTTTCCTCGGTGACTACGAACGGTTGACAATTTTACATTATATTTTGATGGAATAGTATAAATGACATCAGTAGACAGTCGAATAATCAAAATTAATCAGAATGTAATCTTGATAATTGGCTCAGAAATTAGGAAAGTATCCATCCACCAATCAAACATCATAATCATAATCTACAGAAGTCCCATCTTATTAAGAGTTTTGATAGGTGTTATCTCATTTAAAAAAATTCAGTCCATATAGTTTTTAATTTTATAAGATAATAATATTTTCCTTCTCATTTGTATAGCTGGTCTTTTCATCAATACTCCTATTTTATTCATCATTTTAAAGGGAGATCTACAGAATATGGTAGATAAGTACTAATAATCTCCTTCTACTTTGTTCTCGTTTTATCCTGATCATCAAACAGTTTTTTTTTGATAATTATAAGTTCGTAAGCTTTACAAAAATAATATGATGATTATTTTCTAAGTTAGGTTATAATACTTTTTAAATGTTCATATTGTACCTACATGGGAAATCTTAGAAGACAATTAAATAGTAGCCAATTGGAAAATGTTGTTAAAAGCGAATATGAGTTACATGTTATGATTCCTTCAAAGTGTGTAATTTTGGGATTTAATAAAATGTCAAGAAAATTTATAGATCAGCAGGATTAAAACCATGGCATCCACAATCAGACGTAGTTGTGTGAATCATCCAGATGTTTTTTGTTATGTTTGTGGCGAATACATTTTGAAAGAAAGTAGATAACCTATTTCTGACTTTGTGAAAAGGGCTTATCTGACCTATTTTAGCGTCCACTTAGAAGACCAGGATAAATCTTGGGCTCCTCATTTTGTATATAAAACATGCATTGAATATTAAAGTCAGTGGATAATTGAAAAGCGGAAGTGAAAGAAGAATATGAGACAATATCACTAGTTCTGAAAAAAATTAAGTTTGAAGAACATCAGTAGGTTTTTTGTGTCGATCTAAGAATTGGAAACTTCCTCCTTGGACAGCAAAGTGAATATACAAAATATCATTGTTTTTTATGTCTTTAGGATAGCAGAGCTAAGGATCAGCACTGAGTTAACAGAAATTGGCTTTTAAGAAATGTTATAATTCAAGGAGAACAAAATATAATCAATAAACCTTTGGTTGCGAGAGAGAAAATCATACTTCCACCTATGCATATCAAATTAGGGCCTTATGAAGTAATTTGTGAAGACTTTAAATCGAGGTGAACTTTGTTTTGGCTACTTGACACAAAAAAATCCTGGGATTAGCACAAAAAAGTAAAAGCTGGAATATTTGATGGTCCTCGGATAAGGTAGCTTATTAAAGTTTCACAATGACCGCATCAATGAACGAGATTGAATCTAACACTAGGTGTTCATTTTTTCAAGTAGAAAAAAAAATTCTGGGCAGAAAATTACATAGTGGAAAATATGCTTTCCAACTTTAATATTCTCGGTTGTAACACGAGCATAAAAGTTCACTACAAAACCTTGGTGATTTTAGTGAAGAACGGGGGGAAAGATTCCATCAGGACATTAAAACTATGAAAATCGATACCAAGAAAAACTAGATGATGGCCGACTACTGTTGGAGTCTTCAGCGAGACTGTTCCTGTAAACTCCATACTTGAAAGTCGTCTAAAATAACATTTTTGAGTGAAATGTATATTTATCTACTGTATGAAATAAATACCTTACTTTGTATTTTTTTCTTTTTTAACTAGCAGTAAGAGCAAGTAGTAATAGTAATAAAGTTATATGTACATAACTTAAAAATAGGATGATTGTTTTCTAAAAGAGGCCAATATAGCGTATCTCAAAAACTAGATCTGATAGATCAAATCTGATAGCGGTTTTGTATTCTGCACCCAAAAATTACAGGGAAACAGTTAAAAAAATCACTGGCATCAAAATATGTGTAACCAGTGTTATTGATGCAAAATAAAATTGGACAAAAAAACTTCAAAAAATTCTAAATTCAGCTCTAGTTACTGGTGGATTAGATCAAGTTAAAACTCACAATGCAGCCTCACAAAACAAAAGTTAGGTAATTAGGTAGGTAGGTAGAAAAAAATCTCCACTGATCACTAGTGACTATAGTCTAGCTATAAGGCAGATATATTGGGGCCATACTATTTAATAAAATATTTAACTGACAACCAAGCATCACTAAAATATGAAATGAACTAAAAATGGTGCTTGGAAAAATATAAATGTATACTAAATTATTTTATATTCACTTCGGTGTTAAGATTAATATATCGACTTTAAGGGGAATCTGTAATCCTATATAAAATCCTAGTATGGAGTAATATCTTTAAAAATAACATAATCTAGATAGAATCTCTTCAAACTAGATAGGCAGAAAATAATTGCACCTAAATTTTTATCAAATAGAGATAACCCCCAGGGTTAGTTTACAATTTTAAATAAATTGAATTCAGATGTATATAAAATGATCACTACGCGGACATGTAGACTACTTCCAATACCTACAACGTGGCAAATGATTCGACCCGATCTTAAAGTTCTCCGGTGGAACAACAACAATGGTCGTTACTATATTGAACTCGTCATTTTAAAAAAGCGGCGATTTTAGGAACTGGGTCGTCTTGCATATTAACGATACATCACACAACTAAACACAATAAATACATTTTAAATCCAACGTCATATATCCAACATCTAATAAAACGCCAAGAAAATGATAAAAATATAATTATTACCTAGGAACCTACAAAATATTATATTTAAATAACATTATTTTGAATTATTATATGAAAATTAATATTTTAATCAAATCATAGCAGAATTGCAACGTTCAAACTTTTTCTAATATCTGACGTTGATTTCTTTGTTTACTCTTTTGAAAAAATGTCATATGCACTTTTAAAAGGATTTGACACTTTTTTCCGTTGAAATGTATGAATTTCCCATTCAATTTTCATTTGTGACGAACAGAAGAACAATTGAATTTCATTTATAAAATAATAATACAGTTAAATTCTTTCTTTCAGTAAACCATCATTGGAATAACTTATTATGTAGGTATATAAATACAGATTTAAAATGTATCCGCTCTATAGATCCCATCTCAAATCAGATATTACATAGTACATATTGTAGCGCAGCATCAGGATGGCTTAATGAAGTACATGACATTGATATTGCGAGTTCTAGTATAACAATTTATTCCAGTATCATCTGGTTGGTATATAATAAACGTTGTTAAAGCGCGCGTGTTGGACAGGTTCGACTTGCAGCAGCTCACTCTCTAGTACAAACTGTGTGACAAAACAATGATGAAATAAATTAAATAATAATTATATTTAAAGTGATCTTTTTATTTAAAGCTCGCTGGTATTTCTTCAGTACATTTTATAAACATGTGTATTGTGTGAGAGCTGCGAGATTAGCTGCAGCGCGAATTGTACACTGTTTCTCTCGGCCTTGTTCATAGGTCCAGCATTAGGTGGCTAGGGTTCTCCACGTAGAATTTCCATTTATTAGAGAAACTGGCCATAGTGACGCCGTCTATGATGCGATGATCTGCGGACCAACTGACGCAAACGATATGTGCTCTGATCACATTCCCGGTTTTGTCGAATCTCGGTAGAACCTGGAAAAACAAAAAAATAATAATTATGAAGCACGCTCCAGGACGGTTCTTTAAGTTATAAAAGGACGCAGGTATGTAAAATATTATACACCTATGTCCTAAAACCGGATGGTTAGATAACACAGGCAAGCTGTCGGGCAACATTGAAAGCAATGCGCAAGAGAGGGAGCTGTGGAAAGCCAAATAAAAGCTAGAATTAATACAGATTGAGATAATATGAAATGTGAAAAGGTAATTAGAACAATTTTCAGCTTAAAAATAAAGATTAACATAGCAGGCCTATTTCAGGATGGGTAAAAGGCTTTTAAAATGCACAGCACCAAAATTTTAATAGCTTTTTAGCAAAAATTAGAATTAATGCAGTGTGGCCATCATAGGACAGGCTACAGCTCGAGCTTCCATTTGATGATAAAATGTAATTCCGACAAGGTGAGAGCCCAAAAGTTGGTACTATCATAACATTAACAATCTTTCAGCTAGACTTGATTGTTTATAATGTTTATTTCAATCAATTATTTAGTACTACAGTACTCAATTTAAAAAAAAAATACACAATGTTTAGTTTACAAGTATATCTAACTACTCCACCATTCGTCAATTGACCGGTTTGTTTAGAGTGGAATAGGGTGGTTAGTTCGCCAATCTGTCTATACAATTATATCAAATAAAAAATATATGTAAATATGTGGAAAACTTGTTCGAAACAATACGGTATATTTACTAAGAAAAATACGATATATGTTTTAAGAATAATACGACTTATTTAATAAGAACAATAAATAATGCATATAATGCGTAATTTCATGTGCGTAATTGATGTGCGTAATTTTCGTGTGTGCAATCATCTATGTTCGCGGTTTTCGTTTCCGCAATTTTTGTGTGCGTAATAATTCCCGAACCCGATATTGAATATCGCTTATCAAATTATTGGTAGAATAATGTATCAATTATTTTATTTATTTATAAAAATTTGGGCCATCTTTGTAATTTTTCAATTGTTAGGAACCTACTTGTATATAATACTAAAAATATGGTGTAGGTACCTGAATTTTTCCAAGAGCTCCAATCGAAACTTGCGGTGCAAGGATCACTGGCTTAGTATAAGTACCACCGATCTAAAAAAAATGAAATGTGAAATGAGCAGAACATCGAATGAAATTAATTTTACGTGAACTGGTATAATGGAGACTCCCTTTAGTGCCTTGATGACGGCCCATATTACAGTAGAGACTGTAATGCTTTACTAAGGTTTAAGCGGGTTTCACTGTTATCAGTAATCTAACGACTGCATTATATGACTCTAGTAAAACAACTCACAATTCCAATGTTTGAGAGTGAGAATGTGCCCCCCTGCAAGTCATCTGGTTTGAGATTCCCTTTTATGCCATCTTGTTGTAGTCGGTTGAGCTCTGCAGCTATTTGTAGAATAGATTTATGTTGCACGTTCTGAAATGAAATAACCGACATAAATTAATATTATATATTGTCAACCAGTTAAAATCCCAGAATATGTACCGGGTGAATATTATGTTCCAGGCCGATTTTGGTTTGGCAGATATTTGTCAGTTCGTATTTAGTAGTCGTAGAGAGCAGTTGATTACAATTTGTTATGAAGTATCTAACGCCTCAATAAAGTGTTTAAGCTATTAAAACATTTTATCTAATTGATAACGGAAATGCTGTATCGCTATGGTTACATGTTGGAATACTTCTTAGTAGCCAAATTGGGTATATTGGGCCTGCAATACATGTCGTTTTAATAGGAGGATGGTGCCACCTCGCATTGGCCTCCTTGATCACCTGATTTAACGGCTCACAGCTATTTTCTGTAGAGGTACTATAAGTACTGTAGGTAGGTAGCTAATAAAGCCAACAACAATTCCGTTGCTACAGGATAATATTCGAAATAAAATTGCTGAAATAACGGAAAGTGTGCGAGAATGTTATGAAAAATATGGTTAAAAGGACACGCATTTATGCCACTACAAGAGGCAGTCACTTGGTCGATGTCATATTCCAAATAAAATATTTTTTTTTCTTCTAGTTATTCCAGAAGAACATCGACAAGGAATTTAATATTCACCTGTACATTCTTTGTTTTTAAGAAGTATTCATTTTGAAAAATATTAAATTCTCTAAAAAATAATAAATAAATACTATTTAAAATTGTTGTGTGTAATGTTGGTATGAACGTATGTAGGTGCATTAAACCAATGGTCGAATTTCCTTTCTTTTATTTTCTTTGATATCGGACACTATACCAAACACATATTGTTGCCTAACCTGCCTGGTGTGATGGTACGAATACACGCTGTGTTTACCTTTATATTCGGTACGACTAATCCATTTGGAGTATCCATCGCAACACCGATATTGTGTGCAGCTTTGTATGTGATATTTTCGCAGTTTTCATCCAGAATAGTATTCAGTATCGGAAATTTATCTAAAGAGAGTGAAGCAGCCTTTATAAAGAAAGGCATAAATGTCAAATTCACTCCCGCTTCTGCTGCGGATTTCTTTGTTGATGCTCTAATGGCCACCAATTCTGATACATCAATTTCATCGCAGTATGCAAAGTGAGGTATTTTCTGTAAAATATTAAAATCATTAATTGGAGATACATATCTTAGCAGTTAATCTTCAGAATATACAATACTTAGAAAAGTTGTACAGCGCTATATTTAGCAGTATTAACGTGACTGGAATTATAGGGTTCGATGTTCTATGAAATGTGTGAAAATATCTCACCAAAGAAGCGGTCATCGTTTTCGCCATAGCTCTGATGAAGCCGGATATCGGAACAATTTTATCTTCTGCCACTAGAGGCGTGTTGCGAGTTTCAGGAGCGGATTTCACAATTTGAACTTTGGATGTGGATTGCCTCTCAATATCTTTCATTTTTTGAACATTATTTGAATCCTCCGAAGATATGTTCAAATATTTAAGAATATCTTCCTTGAGAACTCGTCCGCCTTTCCCTGTCGATGGAACTTCAGAGAGATCCAACTGAAACACATAACAAATCACTTAATAATAAGACGGAAAATATGTTTGCGTATGTTGATTATTTATAATGTGTCGGTGTCGTCACAAAATGAGAATCTTAAGAACTTATCGTGTAAATAATTATTTTATACATTACTCACTGACTGATCTGGATTTCACGAAGATATGATGCATCTAACATTGATTGTCTTCTATTTATAATAAAAATACGCCGGTTTTTTTAAAGTAACCATTTTAAAAATCACATTAGCTTCGAGATACAAATATCTTATAGGTAATTACTACTTTCAAGATAATTTTTATCTTCATCAGATATACAAGTGGTTATAATTATATCTTTGGAATCCTAGATATTAAAAGTATGCGAGATATTATTTCATGATAACTTATTAAATATTATTTACACTTGCACTGAGGATAGAATAACATTGCATTTGCATGCTGAATTATTATTCCGGAAACTTTTTAAAATGTTTGGTTTTTTTTCTTGCAATGTATTTGGAGTGATGCATTATATTTTTCTGATTTAAATCATCTAAGTAATTTTTAGAGAAGTGTGCTTAGCAAAAATAGTCATAGACTGCAATTTTATCAAAATAAATAAGTTTAAACACTATACTCATACATGCCACTTCTTGTTTATTAAAATGTACTGCGCGATATACTAATCGTGTGTATCATACACAGTCCACAATATTTTAGCGGTGGATATAGTATCAACATTTTAGTAAAAACTGTTCAAATTGTTAAACGTCTCAGTAATGTAGGCATTTTATTATGGAGGAGTTGTAAACGTTTAAAAGATAAAATTGATTAAACAAAAAATATTTATTTCAAACAAAATAAGAGGTAATTTCAAAAATATTAAAAATCAAATTCGATTATGTTCTGACAAGGTATTATCCACATTAGTTCAATATTCTGAAAAGATTTTGACTCAAAATGTAGACAGATAATCACCTATAAAATTGTCTGGATTGAGTCAGTCACAAATTATACGAAAATACATTGTTTATAAATTAACTCACTTTATTTTGCATCGCAATTCTCCTAACAGCAGGTGTAGCCAAAGCTTTGGATGTTTTTGATTTTTCAGAAGAGGTTGTCAATTTCTCGTCATCGCTACTATCTGAAACAATACGAAAAACAATATTTGTAGTGTTCCTGTGGCTTTATACAATGGCCCTGGCAATAATGCTTCTTCAACCATCAGCCATAACTCACAAAGCAATCCTTATGGGGTATGCCGGTTTCGTCATTTTAATCCGCGTACAAAATACATATAGCACTGAAAGACTGAGTGAATAAAGTGAACGGCGTTTTAGATGTGAACTTGTCAACCGAGGTAAGCCTAGCGGTACACAATAGAGTTTTGGTACCGACACTGATGTATGCAAGTGAGGCCTGAAGCTCCTAGAAGAGGAACAAAGTACACTGAATGCAGTGGAAATGAGATCACTTAGGTGTACATGTTTAAAGAATGAATAAATTAGGCGAGAATGTAAAGCTGATCGTAGAATAGTGAATAAGATTAAAAAAGGATCACTTATGTAGTTTGGTCACATGGAACGGATGAATGGGGAGAGTATAGTAAGAAGTAAGTATGACGCAAGTGTTGATGGAACCAGAAATAAAGGACGTCCGCGGAAGATTTGGGTTGACCAGATAAACCGGATACTGGAAGATGGTCCTGTTAGAAGCCGACTGTTTCTGTTAGGACAGTTGACGAGCTTGTATGAGAAGATGTATTATGTGGATAAAGCAAAAATTGTGTATCAGGACAGAAGAGTGTGGTGCTCTAATGTCTCTATATATCTCCACAGAGAAACGGCAAGATGGTATTTATCTCTTATGCTAGAAAAATGATTGATTATATAATATCAAATCTTAAGATTATTTTATGTGCATGAACGAAGAGGGCAAGAATCTTATTTTGACCCGAGTTTGTTGGTTAACTTTGTTGCGAGTAGTTGTGTTGAGATTGTTTTTAATTTGAGTGTACAAGTTTTTTACTAACCAGATGTATCAGTATTTTCCTCAATATCAGTGCTGCTTTCATCTTGGACATCTACATCGATGAGGGGCTGGCCAACTTGGGCGATGTCATCTACTTTATGGTATATTTTGGTAACTTTGCCATCGTATCGACTCGATATAGTGACGGACGCTTTGTCACTCTGCACCTCGCATATATTTTGAAATTGTTCAATTACGTCGCCAACTTTGATGAACCTACACAAAGATATTCAAATATTTTTTGTAATGTGTAAAGATATTTTTATATGCATTTTTTCCTAGATTAAATGAAATGTAAATTATAATTCGAGTAAGATTAAATGAACTAAATAAACTGTAAGACGGCAACTGTGAACTAGAAGAATCTTTATTTTTTACCACCAGTATTTTATTTGTTTATGTTGATCGATGTTGAAGCGATCCTTTCCGTCATCAGGCTAGAATATAATTAATCCTTAAATGTATAATGTTATTTTTATATGATGTTTATGTGTTTTATCTTTTATTTATGAGTTTAACGTCAAGTCACTGCACACAATATTTTTTCTTGTCACAGAATTTGCCTAATACTACTTTAATAAATACGCTTACAAATACAATATAATATATGAATGATTAGTAGCATCATAGTGCCCTGAAGAAGAAGCGGGTTGCTTTGAAACCGGTTAACTCAAATCGATGCGATAAAACACTGGTGATTCAATTTAAAGATTCTTTGAGTTTAATATGAAAATATTCGACAGCAAACAATACCTATAATAATAAAAGTTTAATGGGAAGTTTTTGAGAACTTACCATTCCTTGACACTAACTTCTTTGATTCCTTCTCCGATGTCAGATAACTTGTAAGGAATTATTTTATTCAGAGAAGCGGATGAATGAAACAAACTGCTCAGAATCCTGTTGCAATCAGAATTGTTTATAAAATCATATTTTTTTATAATACACATGCAGTGTGGATTTACCTGAAAGTTGAAAAGGTGAAATATAATATATATATTATAAATATCCGAAATATCATCATCATTAGACCGCGTATTTCCACGAATACGGGAACCCACCGCTAACCCAAGACCGGTTTATAAGCTAAAACTTCTACATCGGTCCTACTTATTCACCGCTAGGTTAGATTATTGTCGCTAAACAGGCGATCGTGCAACGCAGTTCAGCGCAGCATCCAAGCAACGACGCGCGGCCACCAACCAAAATATGCCTCATTACACGTATGACCCCATATACAAATCTTTATTGTGTTAAATATACAATGCACAGAATAATAATAATAATACAGATACACTAATACCACACACTAGCCGGGGGGGAGAGGAGTGCACAATACACCTCCCTCACGGGAAACAAGTCGGGCACAAAGAAAGGACGTGAAATTGATTCTCTACCCGAGCAACACTGCCGGTAGATATTTTCCAGGAAATAGCACACTAGGGGGTTTGATCAGACACCCACCGCAGCAGGTTGACCCAGCATTTACCACCTAGACACCCACATTCTCACAAAGGCACTGAATAGTTCCAGGTTCCTTCCAGGCCTGAGTAGGTCGGAGTACAGAACTAAGACCCGCACAGGAGCGTGCAGTGCATACAAGCAAAAAAGCTGTGTATAACTAAACATTCTGGGAAACAAATATAAATTAAAAAATTGGATAAACATTAACGAAAACGTTATTTTGCAATTAGTGCAATCTGTGTACCAGTAGAGACTTTAATTGCTTAGTTCATGGCTCTCTTTTTTTATTCGGCGCATCGTGCTAATTACATTACTCAGTTCTGTCTTTAAGCTAGTGAATTACTCAAGTCATATAAATTGTTATTTACTGAATTGAAAATTCCTTTCGGTTGATCCGTTTTGTATGGAGTCGTTACCTGTCTGTTTATTAACAGAATAACATTAGAAAGGGTTACAACTGCGTGAAAATCATTGAAGTGTCTACTTCCTCTTTACTAATTCGCAAATTTTACTATCTTACTGTTTTTAACCTATTGATTTCATGATTGTTCTTTAAATTTGGTGCATGGATTGGTTTTTGATTTTAGAAAAACAAAAAGCAATTGGCATTACTATTTCCTATGTTAAACTTTAATAAAAAGAATTATTTTCTTTAGTTATTACTTGAAGTATTTTCAAACAATAAATTAATCGTGTTCAGTCATAGAAATTGTTCTTAAAAACGTCCATACATGTTTAATATTGGTAAGAAACTTACGTCTAAAGAAAATCTTACGTTAAAACTTAAACTTTAAAAACAATATTAACAGTACTCTAAAATTATAAATAAATATAAATAAATATAATAAATATAAGATATAATATAATATAAATATAAGTCGTAGTCTTCTATCAGCCTTCCTTCCCCACTGCTCATCATCTCTTCAACAAATATGTCCAGCTCATTGCCACTTGATCTCTCAAATATTCCAAGCATAGTCATTTCCATTGCTCTTTGAGAAACTTTAATTTATACATGAAGTTGACAGTGAGGCTCAACATTTCGGCTCCGTGTGCAAGTGCTGGGAGCACGCACTGGATGTAGGCTTTAGTCATTAGAGATGTTGTTTATTTTTCAAAATGCTGTCCAGCCCAGCTGAATAACAGAATTCGATCATAAGTTCGTTAACCAGACTACTCCGCTATCTAGTTCAAAAATTAAAAAATCTAGAGAAAAAGGTTAAAACATACATATATAAAATCTATCCAGTTTTTGCGGTC
Organism: Eubasilissa splendida; assembly: GCA_031772225.1. Classification (NCBI taxonomy): domain Eukaryota; kingdom Metazoa; phylum Arthropoda; class Insecta; order Trichoptera; family Phryganeidae; genus Eubasilissa; species Eubasilissa splendida. The sequence continues at coordinate 44,239,906 of CM062845.1, forward strand.
AGTGCCGGAAGAGTTTGTTTAGATGTTCGACGGCCTTATATAATATAATTATTATTTATTCCAGAAGCATTTCTTAATAACACATAATAATATATTTTTAACGTGTATATACATAATCTATGTAAATCTATTCGTTATTACGTATTACATTTTTAAATGCTAATTTGAATCTGTGGAATATAAAAATGTTATTAGGTATTCACGGCCATTCAGAATCTTCTGTATATAGTTTTCTGGATACAGATAGTGATCCAACAGTAGATGGATCTTAACATAACACAACACTATTCATTACACTCAACACCTGTTTTCGACACGTCATTGCAAACTAGTACCTAATAAACGACACATCCTGCTTTCGACACGATACTGCAAGCCAATACTTAATCATGACACTAACAGTCATACATCACATCATCCTTGATGATGGACCCTGTAATGGGATCCGAAACGTCGTTAAGATTAGTTCAGAAAACTATACAAAGAAGATACTGTGGAATATATCTCAACTAAAATGATTATAACATGGAATACGTTGCGAGAAAGTTTCTTAGATTTTTTGTGGTGGGTACGTTCTGTAAATTTGATGAGGGGATAGATGTATTGATACTAAATTATATTTCGAGAAGTATAAAAAATGATTATCGTTAAGTACACAAAATCTTATATAACACGAGACCGTTCCCATAAAATATGTAAACAATTATATTAAAATATACTGTTCTACATTAGATTATTTTGTGGCTCCAGTGGAAAACATTATTTTTCTTGATTGTGAACACGATCGCTATCAACTACCGTAAATAGATAAATTATGTTTATGCATGCTGTTTGAGTGTCGATTGCGACATCGTGCGGAGAAATATTCCACTGAGATGGACGTGACATTAGTAACACAAATGTTTTCCATTCTGCTACGCTAGATGTCGCCAAACTAAAAATGTTTTTTTATAAAGACTGCTTAGAGTTAGATGATTAAATATATATTGATATTAAATTACTTCAAATTTTTACTTTTTAAGATCAAGTACACAATGGTATCTTCGTGAAATTTCCGGAATCAAAATTAAAATTGTCGGCATTTCGGTAGTACCCATGTTATATTCCGGCTACATACCTTCTTATTTCATACTATTACTTATATTACCATTACTACCTACTAACTTTACGGTTTATCAAAGTAGATGCAATTTATAATAGTTAAATTCATACCTACATAAAGATCATTGAATTCGTTCTATTTTACTTTGTCAGACCAACGAACTCGGTTACTTGGAAGCCCACTTGAGATACAAATGGTCGATGTTAAGGTTAACCAGCGGGTTCAATGAACCATCAAAACTGTTTGGACTAAAAGCTTCCCTTAAAACAAAAAATGTTTATATTAACCAAGAACAAAGAATTATAGATAATAAAAAGCCCGAAGCCATAGCTAGCTGATCACTGTGTTTTGGGTATCGGTCATGGGAAGTTCTTCTTAAATAAATTCATTATTTTCTCTCGCGAAGTGTACAAAGGATACACTTCGCCTTTTAATTCGACCCTACGCTGGTGCGAGAAATATAATTCCCATTGCGCATTCATCTCAGGAAGGATATCCAGCTCTCCATAAACTGGGCAGGTTATGAAATATTTGTGATCACAGATGGTGTGTGGTGTCATCATGAAGCATTGAACACGGTGTGGGTTCATTTAACCGGCGGTCGTATTCAGTGAGTTTAGTGGTCTGTCTATCTTGCGCAGATTATTATTACAACATCTTGAAAAATTCATAATGCTCTTTAGTGTAGGTACTTACTAAATAACAAATAAATTAAAAATGTCCGATTAAAATTCGGCATTAATTTCAAATGCATGACACGTCTTTTATACCACCAGAACCGTACAAAATAGTAACTTAACATATATATTTACATATAAATACTCGTTTAACCCCGTGACTTGTAGAACGTCTTGTCTGTATGCTAATGTGACATATAGTTTGCTGTGTTCAAATGAAACTCACACATTTAAATGCTAAAATCGTTTAACATAAAATTACCAACATCTATTATTAGTCGATGTGATCAAAGTATTTTAAGAAAAACTATAAATTATTTATTAATAATCATGTAATGTAGAACTCTGCCTATATATTTCAAGAGAATATAAATAGTTTTATCTCAAAGATAAAACTATTGGTTTAAAGTTAAAATATACGTACTAATGTTCTCACAGCTGATCTGTTGGCCGTCAACTTTACAGTGTTTGTGGGTAAACGTGGACGGTTTCTCACAAAAATAGACATTACAAAGTAGTTTGTATTTCACTAAACACCAAACTTCACTAAATTAATTCAGAAGCAGCGACAATATATTTTTTAAATCGCTTATGTCACTACGGAGTAAGTAGTTTTGACGAACTGCTCGCACATTCGCCTTCAAGGCGAGCGCTGATAACACTGAACAACTGAACACTGATAGCTGATAGCGAAAGTGAGTCCATCTGTGACTGTGGTTAACATATATATGTACGTAGTTGTATATATACTATTTAAAATAACATACCTACACATTTAGAAACATTTGAACCGCGCAGAAAAGATAAGTCAATCATTATTTTTATCATAATATAAACGTGCGCAGATATACATACTATAATAGATATTCCTTGCTTTATTGTGCTTGTATAATATGTAAATTAACAATTTGGCATTTGTTTTTCTTTATTTTATGAGTAAAATAAAAAATTGATAACCTTATACGTAATAAAAATATTAGTTTGCATATTTAAAAGCAAACTAATATTTTCTCGCTCTCAAAGGCGTGCACGGATATTATTATTTTTATGGGATGATGTTTAGATAAATAAATATTAAAAGTTTATACTCAGGCGCCATTATCCGACGGCGATCTGCAATAACACATAGTTCCACAAGTTTCTGCTAATGTGAAGAATTTGACGTTGCTGGTTGTCGAACACACCAGTAACATTCGGTCTTTGGTCGTGAAATGTGAAGCGCGTTAAATTAATAATGCCCGAACCGTAAAGTAGCAATTTAAATCATATTTTCATTTTATTTTGATAATAGTATTTGTTTTTGATGGTTGGTTGAGCTAGATTATGCTATGGTATACCACATATCTTTGTTTATGCTTTCAATATTTCTTTTATAACAGTCACTTACAAATAAAATGGAAAGTAAACATTGAAGATATAAATAAAATACACATATATTTTGGTTTGGCCGATATTTGTCAGTTTGCATATAATAGTCGTAAAGAGTAGTTGATTACAATTTATTATAGAGCATCTGATGCCTCAACAACGCGTTGAATTAAAACATTTTTACTAAATAATAATGTTAATGCTGTAACCATTAATGGTGATCGCTAGAGTCACATGTTGGAAAACTTCTTGGTGGCCGAATTAGACCAATTGGGCCTGCGACACATGTAGTTTCAACAGGGCGGTAGTACCTCACAGTCTGAGCTACGCTTGAAATTTTGCGAGAAATTTTTTCCAGCCGCATAATGTAATATAGTTAGGGTAGGAGAGTTGACTCCAGACTCCAGGGTTCAGCAATCCATTTGGTCGACAAGTAAACGCTACGTAACTTATAAAGCTAGTTAAAAGTAATATGAAAAACTTGCAACAAATACTATAAAATAAGTTAGAACATGGTGAAAAATATTATTAAAATTCTAAAAATCGTAATTAACAAAATTAATACAATTTGTGTTGTATTTAGCCACATGAGTTTCATATTAAAAACAAACTAGATTCGGAAAAATCTTTTTATTTATTTATTTTTATTATTATTTTATTTATAAGAAATTAGCGGCTTCCAAGAATGATTTTGCCATATCATAACAATTGGATTGAGAGTGGCTTAGTAGATTAATTGGGTATTTAACTTATCAATATTTTGTCACATTCACAGCCAAAATGCTGCCCTTTAGATTTGGCGTCCTGGACAAATGTCTGGGTTGTCCACCCCTAGAGCATGCAGTAATTCAATTAGGATTATCCGGAAGTTTTTCATCCTTTTTTCATAAAAATAAATTATGTTTTCGTAGAATTGTATAACAGATAGATTTTTAATAAAGTACCTATATCTATTTGTTACTCGATAACTAATTTCAACTAGTAATTTAGGAGTCAGTTAAAAATTTTTTCTAGATAAAACGATTATTGTTGTATTGTAAAACGCTGTAATATATATATATATATATATATATATATATATATAATATAAATATGTTTTACAAATTTACTATCAAACAAGTGTACTTTATAAAAGTTAATTTAAAAGTTTTCGTATAGATACACTGCTAACATCAAAGATACACCTCTACACCTAGAAAAATAAATCAATGACTCGCAATTTTGCTTTGAAGATATTTGCTAATATGTTAAATCCTTATCGTTTACTTCAAAATTAAGGGAGGATTTATTATTACCAATTCCATTTACAGTTTACCAGAACCGTTATCTACGAGTATAGGTAGCAAATCTCATTCGTACATCGTGTATGTTGGATTCACATTTTCTCAGCTTGCGACTTTATGTATATATATTATGTAAATATAGATCTATTTCTTACCAATGGGAGTGTTACTTCGTTTACAGAGACTGTGTTGATACTTTTCAAAACTTATTAAGGCCAGGCAAAGCAGACTCTAAATTGCAAGAATGGAGCAATACAGTACACACGGTTGTCTCCTTGACATATTATCAACTGTAGAAATACATTCATGGCAACTTAGGATCCTTCGCTTTTTTTATATTAATTATATTATATTAATCAATATATTTTGTCTAATCCACATTACTCGTCAGATCAGCGATACCTGTTCCAGAGAGGTAACTTTGTTTTACAATTTTTTACTAGTAAAAAGAGCATCATCCGATTATATAACCGACTATTTCTGCACAGATTGCATATAACAATTGTTGACAATTACAGAAAACACGGCTATTATTAATTAAGAATGATTAAGAATTTATATGTAATACGCCTGAACTAAGAAGATTTATAACATTGTCAAGAAAGCCTTCAAAAAACTGTTAATCGTCTGTAAGTCTATAAACATTATCAATTGAAAATGTTTCCACTGGATTATCCCGAGTTTTTGCTTTTTTACTCTTGTACTATCGAAATGTGGCCAAAAGTGGACCGATGACATACGAGCTGTGTCAGGAAGACAGCAACCGAAAACTAGATACCAGTAACAGAAAATTGGATACCAGCAATATCCAGCAGGCTTGGAAGGAATTAGGGGAGGCATATGTCTTGTACTCCAGTGGAGGTTTGAGATCCAAATTACAACGTTTATTACAAAAAGTATTTATCAATATGAAGAATATCTACTATGCGTTCTTGAATTTTAGAAAAATGAAACTTTGCAGAGGAAATAAATAAAATAATTGTTCAATATCGAATTTTGTATTTAATATGTATATGAAAACAATAAAACATGAAATGGTTATTATACAATATGTGGTAACGTAATATTACAATCACAGCAAATGTCTATATATAATAGAAACATTGTTAGCCAACCTGGAGCCACATCTGCCATCGTGTTTAGCAATACAAGACGCATCACACCCGAGTTACAGTTACGGAGACAAACGATTTCACTGTGCAGCGGCCATGCTGGAAACAAAACTGGCTGCTTACGCAAATTGATCAAACACCAAATTAATATTTTTGTCTGATAAAGCAATGCTAAATTATAACTACGTAGGTATAGGTACTTGATTTTGTAACAGGGAGAAAATATCATATATTATTATTAAATTGTTAATAGTAACAATTTGGGTACAAGGTGACGTTGACTGTAAAAGTATAAAGGGAGATTCAGACCGGTGGAGCTGGCAGTCAGTACGTTATACAGTTATACAATATATACGTAAACTTAGTAAGGCGTTTAGGGTATGGAATGCACGTTTATGTAATTATTCTAACAATATTCATATTGTATTCGAAACTATCAAGTCTTTTTACATGTAGGTACGCAAAGAATGCTTGTGCAATTATAATTATCAGAAATATTTGGTGTTATTCAAATTAGAGACATATTATCATAAGTTTTCACTTAACAAAGCATTATATAATATAATAACTATTATAAACAAAAGAGCTGAGAAGGCAAGATGTATTATACTTTCTTGTTATTTTTCCAATTTTACGCAATCAAATATATGGCATACTTTTATTAAACTTATTTAATTACGCTTTAAAATAGGCGTCCAAACTATGTACGTATAAACATACACGTGTAAGCATAAATTAGAAACATAAATAATTTTAAAAAGGCATTGCAGACGGGGTCAATGAAGTTTGAAAAATACATACTTTTTCTGGTAGTCAGATCAAGAAATGACTTTTTTTTTAAATCTGTCAAATAAGTGGGCCAATGTAAAATATAATACCTTTTAATCAAAATGACGCAGATCTACAGGTAGGCACATATATGCTCGGCATAAATATATATAGGATATACTACGTAAACCATTTTCACCTTACGTAAAAATCAAAATAATTCAGTAATATGTTCTTTATCTGAGAATATAGCGAATATTCGTTATGGGTTATTAGTTTAAATAAATTATCATCTTTTAAACCAATTTTATACTTGACATTCGCATTTATTTATTTTATAAGAAAGTCGAAAAGAAAAAAAAGGTAAATCTAGGTAGCTATTAATTAGAGTCTTTGGTTACTACTTTTTTATCTTTTGATGTCAATTGGTTTCATAGCAAACCACTCCCTATTAAGGGTTTACTAACAAATCGATCGACATCAAAAATAATACATAAAATACCACTGGTTGGTGAGCTTTCTCAATTGTCACACGCCTTAACACTGAAAACAATTATCGCATCACCCACACATCGTCTCATAATCATTTATCGTTGGTTTATAATTACTGAATTATTTTGTATCAAATTACCCTACACGAAAAATCATATAATTTTACTAAAAATAACAAATCTCATTACTCCTTTGAAAGGAACATATGCATATAAATATTTTAATTTTTACAAAAAATACTACACAAATTAGATTTTTAAAAATGAAATTAACAGTTCACATGAAACAAGTTATTGAATCATTATAAATTAATGTTTATTAATAAATCAACAAAATTATTTTAGATATATCCGTTTTCCGCGATATATCTTCATAGCATCAACTCGTCTTTATAGTAATATTCAACATAAATATAGTTTTATACATTGTATTAAAAAAATAATAAATCATAAGCTGTGTTTAAGATCTTCCTGCCTAAATCAGTTTAAAATATATTATAGTTAAGATTACTTATTGAGATACTGATAGCATTATAACAAACTGTGAAATATTCAAGTGGTGCAATATTTTTTTTCAGTACTGTATTTTATTTATTTCTTATTGATTGAACACCATTGTAATGTTATTTATTTAAAAAAAATACATATACGGGTAAAGAGCATATAACAATTAATGCGACCTAATTTTGAATTATCTAAGAAATATTATAATAGTATTTATCAATCAATTGATTAACAGAATCAGAAAAATGCACACACAGATACAGATCATGATTGAATAGTCTAGCATCAACATAGGAGTGAAAAAGTATCTAAATTAAAAATAACATACATTTTGATTAAAGGGTATTTTATGAATGAGTAAAATTTGTTTGATCTAGATATATTTTTACGCCAGAATGTCAACTTGCGAAAGCGTTTTAATAGCATCCATATTTTTTTGCGTGCGTGTATTTGATGAAATTTTTTTCTCATGACTTGGAGATCTGACGATAAAGGTTAGCGTGCATCAGCTATAATTTTCGGCGAACAAAGTATAAGACACGATGAATGACTTATACTGTGTATTCATTTCGGCGAACAAAGTATAAGACACGATGAATGACTTATACTGTGTATTCAAATATGCCATCAATATTTAATAATTTAGTCCATTAGTTTGAGCCCATTAATCTATTCAAATGAAGTTACGGAACCGAAATCATAGAACAGCAATTTATAAATAATACGAGTATATGGATACCGTAAATTTATTGATCTAAGTTACTTAGGGAGACTATTTATACAGATTTAATTAAAGGTTTTAATGAAACGGATAGAGATATGGATAGGACACAGACGGAAGTAAATTCTTGGAATTTACCTGCAGAAAAATAACTATTCTCATCTGAGTACACACCCTAACATGGCTTTTACTTGTTTAAGAATTCATTTATATTAAAAATATATTTAACTTGTATAGCATTTAAATGTAGATCTGAATATGTAAATTGCATTGAACTTAGATATTCATATAAATTGCATTTAATTTGTTTATAAATAAATAGAAATGTACATTGAACTGAAAATTTTAACTGCAAAGTCAAAAGTAACGACCATTGAAAAAAATTAGAAACAATATCCAAATTCACGACTCGGTTGAAATTAGTCCAGCAGGATATCGTATTAGCAACGCATATTGTCACGAACAGCAGTTCAAACGTTGCGTACGTAAAATATCAATGGATCAATGGATATTACACTTAGATTGCTCACGTTAACGGAATAAGACTGAAGAAATTATAATGTCTCGAAGAACCTGTAGTTTAAAAATGAAAAGAAAATTGATTGGAAAATATAGGCAATGAGTACAGTATAAGTGCAGTACTTAAAGAGTTCGGTGTTAAATACACGGAAATTAAGTTTGAGTACCAAATTGGTAGTTTTTAAATCAGTCTATAGGGTCACCCCATCGGGCGCCAAACAAAGATCCTGACCGAGACAGTTCCCTCGAGGATCCGAGCGGCCGGAATAAGGTTCTTGACGGTAGTGGGACGGAAAATCGAGTGAGAAGCTTCACAATTAGATAGAACTGTTTTTCATAGAGATAGCATAGATGGACATAATAAGAACGCCAATGAAAAAATTGAACAAACGAATTTTCTCAGCATTCGCAGAAGGGATGTACCCAATGCGTTGCCTCAGGGAAAGGGAAATCTGTATGAAGAAAGGCTTTGCCTGAAATATGCTGTACTCACTGAAACAGCAGAGGATAGGAACACCTGAATGTGCCTTGTTAAGGCAGTGGGCCTCCGATCCTTCTAGGTGTAAGATAATATTTTAAATGGGCCTTCGGTCCTTCAAGGGGTGGAAGATAATATTTTAAATAAATTGATGAAAGTAGAGAAAGGTAATTTCTTAGTCATACCAAATAGTGAATAGTTAATATTAATTTAATAAAAAAAAGACTATCTGAAAGAAGCCCGAAAGATTTTTGAGATAAATAAAAAAATACTAAAATACAACCATTTTCAGTAGCAAAAAAATATTTTTAGTCTTAACGATGTAGTAGTAGCATTAGATGAAGTATGTGTGGGTGATAATTACATTCATTTATAGAGAGCGTATCAGTGGCATATATATAACAAATAATAAACATAAATAAAAAATTTAATCAATATTAACACCTGTTTGTTGAAACTATAAACAAAATATTTTATGAACTCGGTAATTTATTAATTGTTTAAAACTGTTATTTTGAAAGAAAATCAATATTTTAATCAAAATTCTTATACAGTTTAAATTTAAGAAGATTTAGAATTCTCTTAAAACACGACATCATTCGCAAATTGGAATTCACTTAGGGTAATATCTTTATTCAGTGAGCAGGGGGTATATTGTTCGAAATGAAACAACATTTCTGATGCAATTTTTGAATTCGTCGAAATCAACGATTACAAACGTGCAAACGTAGTTACATTATAACGTATTATGTTTAAATTGTAAATAATATTCCAGGTTTTCTTTATCGAAATAACATTTTTACCTACCTACTACCAAACTTGTCAAATTTATTATCCTCTAAAACATTTGTTAAATTTATTAAGTTTATTTCAATTGAGGTTGAAGAATAATCAATAGTTCAAATTAAAAAATACCACACTTTTATACCAATACCATATTTTTATTTTAATCCACGCATAATTAGTCAATTTCTTCCACAGGAAAGAAAAAATTGTGCAGATGTGTAATCATTTCCCAAAAAAATAATAAATATCATGAGATGAAACAAAGTTTTAATAAAGAAATTAGAGTAAATAAAAAATATCTAATGTTTTAAACTTACTTAAAACATAAATTTTCTTTACTTAAATATTTATAAATGCACTATATTATAATGTTATTTAAAAAAAAAAATAATATTAACTTATAAGTCTTTCTGAGTTTAAACTGTAAATAATGATTTAAAATTTTTTGACTAGTAAACGTAAAAATAAGTAAACAGACCCATTATTTTATAGAAGAAACAAAACATTCACATGCTTCCATATTTTTTTTATTTTTATTAGTTTTAAGTTCATTTAACGATTCGGCAGAAATTATACTCTAATTAATTACAAATAAAATAAAACAGTAGTTTTATTAACACATAGGTAACTATCATACACTGTTATGTTGTATTTAAAAAAATGCATAATTTGAAAATATGTAAAGAGGTTTATAGGTTATCTTGTTACAAATTATTGAAGATAGGAATGTCAGTCTACGCATGTATCTCGGTAAGTCTAAGTATTTATATTAATTTTTCAAGGTTGAAGTCAATTGGAATAGTGAATTCAAATGAAACGATGGTTTTATTTCAGCCAGAAAAAAATACCACATCCGTAGAAACTATGAAAATAAGTGATGCTTGAAGGCGCGCAAAGAGAAAGGTCGCAGATAAGACTAGATGGTAAATTTATTATCGTTAGGTCGTCACAATAATAAAACGCTTTGCCAGATGCGCTTCGAACAGTTTACGACCCCTTAAAATGAAAGGAAGTTATTCGTAAAATACAGAAAAGATTGGAGAGAGAAAGAAAATAAAATCTAACAAGTGTAAACAAACAAAATAACAAAAGGAAAAATTTTCTAAAAATTTGTAAGGCCGAAAAATATTACGAAAATATAATGGCTTACGATTTTTTTTAAATATTGAGTGCTTTGTATAGAAATAATATTGGGTCGTAGTCATTTGTTTTCTTTGGCTTAAATAAATAAATAGTTTTAATTTATATTACGTCAATGCATTATATCATTTTTATGACAAATTGTATTTCGAATGATTTGTGAAAGTTTTATATTGACAACGGATTATAGCTCATGCTTAATGAGCCGAGCCAATTAATCAAGCACTTAAACTACAATAGTTTTTAAGAATCAAGATTCTCAGATTATAAAAGTACACTACATACAATATATGGTAATACAGAGGCAACTTTATTTTGTAAAATTTAAGGAAAAAGATATGTTTATTGAATAGTTTATGGTTCTGAATAAATGGCCGTTTGCTGATGTCTCTGTGGGTCAATCGCGGATAACTCTATATGACAATCGCAGATGGCTCTATAGGATAATCGCGGATAGCCCTAGCTCTCTGTGATAATCAAGTATAGTAGGACAATCACGGATTGCTCTTCCTTTCTGAAGAACACATTGTGATGTTTGACAATTTGACAAATGATCTGATGAATTCATCAAGTTTCAGCCAATTGAGTTATTGTGAAAACGTTACTAATATCATTATATAAATGATTAGTTGAAATAACTCAAGTTTTACATCAGATTCAGTAATTTCGATAGCAGTTATCGAATATCTGGTACTGTGTAGATTGAAAGGTTCGAGCGATGATTTCTCAGTCTTAAATATGTACCAAAAACACTCATATTTTTATTAACCACTTCTCGCACATATTATATGAAAGACAAAATTTATTTAAAATTCGATCAATGCAATATTTAGACAAAACTTAAAATTCTAGTCCTATACGATAATACAAAAGCTGATACTTAGTGCAATAAAACTTTTATTTATATATATTTTTTATCTCATTAAACGTGTCATATTCCTCGACCGGTAGGTTCGTAATAATAAAGATGACTTCAATCTTATTTATTATTAAAAAATTCCAGAATATGTGTAGAAAAATAAATAATTTTTGTCCGTGGAAAAAAATTGTCGATGGATTTTCCTAAGGGAAATAGCCTGAGCAAACAGTGCGGCTGCTCAAAGAGTAGTGCGGTTGCATAAATAATTACTATTGTGTTCTAGGTAAAAAAGTTATAAGTATGTAAGTAATATTATTAAAAAGCGCGGAAAATACATCATTAAATAAAACTCTTTTCATATACCAAAGGCGCTGACATATTTGTGTTTATACATCAATGTTGTTGAAATAGAAAATAGTTGAACAATCTAAACATATTTTTTTCTACACATTAATACACAAAATAATTCACGATTGTGAATGTATTTACATATTAATTATTTTGTTTATGTGTATTTCTCCATATCTAGAATATAATTTTTCTGGTTCACAGTTTATCGAACAATTGCTCAGATATAGATATTCTAGGCACAGAAACCATTCAAATTTAGACTGAATTCACCTGAGGCGCCGCGCTATTTTCTTCGAGAGCCGACCGCAGGGCGGGGTCTCTCCACATAAGATGAACACCACTCCGCAGAATGGGGTCTCTTGACATAAGATAAACACCACACCGCAGAGTACGGTCTCTTGACATAAGATAAACACCACACCGCAAGGCGGGGTCTCTCGACATAAGATGAGCACCACACCGCAGAGCACGGTCTCTCGACATAAGATAAACACCACACCGCAAGGCGGGGTCTCTCGACATAAGATGAGCACCACACCGCAAGGCGGGGTCTCTCGACATAAGATGAGCACCACACCGCAGAGCACGGTCTCTCGACATAAGATAAACACCACACCGCAAGGCGGGGTCTCTCGACATAAGATGAGCACCACACCGCAGAGCACGGTCTCTCGACATAAGACAAACACCTCACCGCAAGGCGGGGTCTCTCGACATAAGATGAGCACCACACCGCAGAGCACGGTCTCTCGACACAAGATAAACACCACACCGCAAGGCGGGGTCTCTCGACATAAGATGAGCACCACACCGCAGAGCACGGTCTCTTGACATAAGATGAACACCACACCGCAGGGCGGGGTTTCTCGATATAAGATGAACACCACACCGCAGGTGCAAACTACAACATGATAAGTTAATTATATTTGTTAGCTTTCACATGCAAAAGTGTTTGTACAAAACATAATGCTTTACAAAAAACATTTAACACGAATAAACTACATAAATTGGCGGCTGCGAGTGCAGCACGAGCGGCATTCGCTACCATCGTTACGTAAACCCGACTCTTTAACCTTCAAAGGTACACATAACACTTACTTAAGAAGCATCACGGTATCACTTATACATACACAATTCTTTGGAGTACAATTCGTAATTAAAAATAAATATATATTTTCAATTCGTTACGATCACAAATAAAGTTAAATTTATTTGAAAAATCGCAAAAATCGTGGCGCAACGCGGTCACGTGTCGAGCGGCAGCAGGAGCTTCCCCTCCGGCCAGAGGTGGTGGGGGTCGCGCCCTCAGGAGCGAGGCAGTGCGCCAAGCGGCAGGTCGTGCAGGCGGCGCGGCCCGCCCCCGCCCGCGCCCCCGCGTCACGAGCCCGCCTCGTGCGGCTCGGCGAACTTCACCTCGCGATTCCGCCTGAAGGATGCCGTCTTGCGGAAGGTCCGGCGGGGCGGCGACAGTAGCGGCGCCCCGGGCAGGCTGGCGGAGGACGACTGCGAGGCCAGCGGGGGGCGGCTCGCCGAGACCGGCCGCCGCACGGAGAAGGGCGAGCTCTGCGGGAACTGGCTGGCCACGGGTCGCCACTGCTGCTGCTGGGACGTCAGAGGAGAGTACTCTGCGAGAAGTAATTACCAATCACATACATCGTATTCTTATTTTTTAAAACGCGTCGGTCGAATGTTATACCAACTCACGTTGTGCGGTGCGATGGGATGGGATGATAATTTTAGTCAGTTTTCGAAAAGTTTTGATTATCTTATTTTATTTAGAAAACAAATAGTTAATACTAAATCATGTAACAAAATTGAACCTTTGAATTAACAAGATATGCACTAGATTAGTATAAGACAATAATTTAAATAAGACTTATTAAATCGATACAACAGCTTATTAAAACTTTAGTAATACGAAATAAATTTTACGCTGCATTGAAAACAATAAAAATAGTTAACATTTTCTCTTCTATTGCAGGAATACAGAAAATTAGTAAAAGAAAGAGAAAATAAAATATATATATAGAAAGAAGAGAGATATGTTAAAAAGAAGAAATTTTTCAAGGGGAACGGAAGGGTGATGGGGAAGGAAAATAGTATATGGAATAATATCTCTGTAACAAATATATTATATTATATATTGATTTAATTGTGGTAACTGAAGTATTGAAAATGATTTATTCATTTAAGTGTGAGTTGAAACAATGGGAGGCATGGTTGAAAAATGAGTTCTGTTTAGCATTGGTGTTTAAATGTGTAAGGTTGAATGTGAGATTAGTTTTAGTTGACAGGTTTAGTTAAATCAGGACAGTCTACTGTGGACTTGGCTATTTTGTGTAGGAAGAGGAATTTTGAAAATAATAGATGACTGTAGAGCAGGGCTGAGTCAGGTTCGTTAACTACGAAAGTTAAGATATTTCAAGAAGCTGTTCTGTATGTGCTATATCTCGGATTCGACACTTGGGAGGCTGTTATATCATGACCACTTTGTTCAGATGGTGCAGTGTTACCACATATGTTCACCGATACTGATACTGACTATTATATCGGAGTTAAACATATATAAATATATATACATGTAAGTAGGTAGTTTTGGTTGTGATATCATCATTATCAAAGCGACATGACTATTCTGCAAAGAGTACAACGAACAAGAAAAGAAGAACGCGAAATACAAGCAATACATCTACCTATAATTACGCCATTTACATGATTGTTTGTGCTCCAAAATGCGTCATCAAAACGCGTTTTTTAAATTTAAAAATACAGATACGTACACGGAATACATGTCACATCAATATTCTTACTATTTTCAAACTAAGCTAAACGTACTATGAAAATAGAACTAACTTGCTGGTGTCTCGAACCCCGACCACTAAATCACTACACCAACAAGCTACTCAGATTATAATCAGATCCAAAGCTTCAAACCTTATAACAATATTTTTATTTAACATTTACAAATATTTTTCACCTACAAAATCAGATATCCATTAATTACATAAAGTAAAGGTAATAATGCGCCTTTATTTGTACTTGATTTTCTGGCATTATTGTTAATATGCTAAAATTGAAACAATCAATGAAACGAGTGTAATTTGTATGAATATTGATCAAGAGAAAGCGACATCGATGGAGCGTGTCGGTATCACCGGACGGATTCTAATCAGGGACCCAGTTGGTAATTTTTCATGTGACGAGTCATGTTAAAAATAATGTTAACAAATGTTTGAAGTTCATGATTTGACACAATCAATTATTTATAAATTTGAGTAAGTGAGCATAATTAAGTCATCAGTAAATCAGGGGAAAATTTGGACAGATTGATTTTTAAAGGGTAAATAAAATTGTGACCTCATTTCTAATTTTTTCAGAATGCGAATAAAAAAAATCGTCATGATTTGAAATCACGAAATACCATTTTGCCCTGCGGCATTTAAAAATATACAATCATTCACCCCTTGACTGATCTAAGCCAAATTTTATGTAATTACTCTTTAGGATCCTGCGTGAAGCACTAACACTAAGCCACTCCCACTAAGCCCTTCCTGCTACACTAGTATTTTACTGTATTATAGTAGACAGTGCTTTTCCATTATGTATAATGTTCAATGCACAAAAAAAATATATATATAAAGAGTAAAACAATGTGCAATGAGACAGCATATAAAAACAATGTAAAATTGAAAGTAAATGCAATGTTCAATTTATAAAAATAAAAAATAGTGTAAGTAAAGTAAGAGTAAATAATATACAAATATGAAGTAAGCTTATGTAAAATTGCAACGTTCAATGAACAAAAAAAGTGTGCAAAATAAGTAAATAACATACAAATATAAAGTAAACTTATGTAAAATTGTAATGTTTAATGTAAAAAGAGTGAAAAAAATTCAGTTAAATAACGTACTAACACAACTACAGAGAAAAGTAAAAAATGTTCAATATTTGGATAATGTTGAAGTAGTTTATTCTCAAGTTTGAACATTTAAAAGTTAGGCGTAATTTCTCTACAGCAAGGAGAGTGGAGCCAGAACTGCACATTTCTTGAAAAATATGCAAGACTATAATTGTAATTTACGTTACGTTGTAACGTTTGCATTTAGACTTGTATATTTTTGGTGCTAGAAATAAATAGAATCGAGATAGTTTCAGTTGGCCTGTCCTTGTTAAGTGATGGTGCGTTATTAGATGGTGTTATTGTTTGTCGGAAAACGTTCTTTAGAAATTGTAGATCTGATAAGCTGTAAGCAGTAAATACTGACTCTCCGTAATCCCAGTGCGCTTCTCCCGCGCTGTCCAGCCGAAGGATCTCACGCGGCCCCGCGCACCTACGTGCACGGCGTCCGCAGACAGCGAGCGCGGCAGGGGTCGGACCAGGCTGGCGGCCGTGGCGGCGATGTCGCTCGCTGCCGTGAGCTGCTGCTCGTTCAGCGAGTACAGTTTGTGAGTTATGTCCTTACCTAAATATAGGTGGAATATATAGTACATCCGCTTACTTATTTAAAAAAAAATCATTTGATATAATCTTAGTCAAAATATTGCATGCCATGATCAGATTATTAATTCTGGTCGATAGCGCACTGATCTCTAAAGTAAAATTTCACGCGAGTGCCGGATCATTAAGGAAGTATGACACATTCAGACTAGATTGTGTTTTGATTCCGATTTCATAAATTAATGAATGAAGAATGTTTGCACAGTAAATGAATTGGAGATATTTTTCAATTTATTACTAAGCTATAAAAAACTTTAACACAGCACTTTCTCTTGAAACCTTGTATGTATAAATTGGTTCTATATATATATATATTCCTGTATATAACTATGTTCTTATGTATTATTTTGTTTTGTAATTTATTGTAGAATGTTTTGTCCCAACCTCTCATTAAAGGAGGGTCTGTCTTATTCCGCTAACTCTATAGCAGCATTGGCTGCAATAATGCACTTTTGTAACCATAATTAACATCCTGTTTATTTCTTTTCTTCTATATACAGTTAAACCACCATTATTATAGTATTTAACATGTTTGTCTACTTTATTATGTTCACATATACTTTGTATTACTCTAAATTGTTTATTTATGTTCGTATATATATAGTTATGTTAACATTGAGCTAAATAATTAAATTAGACGGCATTCATATTATGGTTACATTAGACCCGCGTTTGATTTGTCGAGAGGAACTGGCAAGAGAATAACCACTCTTAAAACAGTTCCGGGTCAGGACGGGTCACCCCTTCATTCTGCGGCATTTTTTAAATGTATTATTTTATGCTTTCATGTATTTTGCATGGTAATTTGTTCAGAAGTATACTGTAACATCTCATTTTTATATACATTATAGTGTGCGGAGTAGTGAACGCATTTGATGTGCATTTTTAAGAATGACCAAATTTTGAATGTAGATCGTTTATTCTGGTGTATGTTGTGTCATTGAACTGTTAATGCCCAGTATGATAAAAAATCATCTAAAATTATATAAATATGTTAAAATCCTGCAACTTCATTACGTTATAATCGTTAATGTGAGTGGTCCAAACGTCGTGCAAGTAACATAACAATGAATACTGCGAGTCTTGGACTACTTACTCACGTTAACGATATGCGACGCTAGCACGACAGCTGGAGTAAGGCTGCTGGGACTCTTTATAGAGACTTATGGAAGGATAACTATTAGATATTCACTACATTTTAAAATTTAATATAAAAATATTTTTGTTATTTGGATAAGGCCGTAGAAACACTGTGCTGCATGAGGTTTCTAAACTATTTTTTTGTGCTGATTTCTGATTTAGTATTCGTTTGTACGGTTTTTTTTGCTAATCGAGTAAGAACTTTATTCCTAAATACGTAATTTGAATCCATTTTTGCGGGGAAGGGAACACTGGATCAAAAGAGAAAATCTCCAACCTGGTTCAAAGAATATAATAAATAAGTGAACCAGTCGTTCAACCAAGCAATATACTATTACCTTCTCTTCACATAAAATTTGGTTTAATGAATTAGTTCACTAAAGCACTTCCAAAGGATGATGGCCGCTACCAGTACTTAGTAACAAAGTTTCCGAAAGTATCTTCTGAAAAACTTAAAGAAGAGATTTTCGTGATCAGAAATTTAATGAAAGATGACGCGCTTGAACGTCCAATGGATTGAGTACAAAAAATGGGTTGGGCTTCATTTACAGAAGTTGTGGCAGGTTTTTTGGGTAACATGACAGATCTGAAGTACAAAGCCTTAGTTACAACAGAATTTGTTGCAGAATTTCAGGAAATTAGGTTATTACATGAGTATAAAGCTTCATTTTCTACAGTTGCACATCGATTTTTTTCCTGAGAACCTCACAGACGTCAGCAAAGAATAAGCTGAATGAAGACATCAAAGACATGGAAAATAGCTACCAGGGAAGGTGGAATTCTAACACGATGGCCGACTACTGTTTTGTGCTAAAAAGAGACGGCACTTGTGAAGCACAAAATTTAAACCAGTGTCAGATAGAGGAAAATTATTTTGCTGTAATTAACATGTTTATCATTTGTTTTCGTTATGTTTTTTTATACAATAGTTATATGGTATCAGTACGATTAAAATCAATAAATATATTTATGTTTTTTAACGAAAATTTAACTTTTTATTTTGCCCTCTTCACAATAATTTTAGGTGTATTTATGCCACTGTCAGTAGACAGTGGCATAAATACACATATAGAAAAATAAACGGCAGATCTGATATCAGTATGGAAAGTACTATTACGTTCACCTTATTTTAATAAAACATCGTTCTAAAAATTAAAAAATGCAGGATCTTGTTATCAATGATATATCAACAACAGGCAAGATAAGCTGAGTAAAAATATAATAATTACAAATCTCGAGAATACATCAATCTGTTTGCAATTTTTCGAGATTAGAAAATAATTTATATGTTTTAATTTTGTAATTATCGTTTGGCAGGCTTCAATCGTGTTACTTGACTATCCCGGAGTTGGAGAAATAATACAGCAAAATGAAATCTGTACCGAACAATACTTACCAATTAAGCTATCGAGAACAATTTTCAGCATCGGCCTGTGTCTGAGAACTCGCTCCAGGCGCATTCTAGGCCAGCAGAGATAGGTGCAGTTTTCTTCAGCAACGATCGTCACCTGGAACACGTCGTCCGACTGCTCGTGGTTAGCTTCCCACTCTGGGGAGTCCACGAACTGCTGGGGGCTGATCATGTGAAGGTTGGTCTGCTCGCAGGTCACCTTCATTCTAAAATTTGTAAATGGATTTGAAGAAGTATTTAAATGTAGTAATATAATGAGATTTAGTGCTGTCACTTTAAACTGAACTAACTAACTAACTAAGCATCAGGCCGTTTCCCCGCGGGGGTAGGCAGAGACAATAGAGCGCCACACTCTTCTATTCTGAAACACAGTTCTCGCTTCATACACATTCATACACCGTCTCATACGAGCTCGTCGATTATTGAGGCTTCTAACAGAACCATCCTACAGTATCTGGTTTACCTGGTCGTGCTAAGTCTTTTGCGGACGTTCTTTATTTCTGGTACCATCAATCTTGCGTCATATATCTTTCATATAATTTTCTCCTCATTCATCTGTCCCACATGACCAAACTACCTTAGTGATCCTTTCTTAATCTTACTCACTATACTAAGATCAGCTTTACATTCTTTACTTATTTTTTCGTTCTTTACTCTGTCATAAATGGATCTGCCACACAAAAGCCTATGTCATCTCATTTCCACTGCAATCAATCTACTTTCGTTCCTCTTTTAGCAGCTCCAGGCCTCACTTACATACATCGGTGTCGATACCAGGACTCCATTGTGTACCGCTAGTTTTGCCTCGGTTGACAAGTTCCCATTAACTATAGTTCTATTCAAAGCGCCGTTCACTTTGTTTCTTGCAGTTACCCTCCTTTCGATATCTTTCTCAGCCTTTCCGTTTCTATTAAAAATACTTCCCAAATACACAAACTAATCAACTTGTTCCAAACATTCATTACCTACAAATAAGCACGTTGTCTTGCTTTCTTATTTCTCGAATACTATCACTCTCGACTTACTGACATTCATACTAAGGTCACTTTCCTTGCATACATCGTACATTCTACTCACTAGACTCTGTAATTCTTGTTCATTATTCGCCATTAATACTGCATCGTCGGTGTACAATAAACAGCATGTAATAAAATCACCAATTTTCGCTCCCACGTTCATACATTTCAGTTGTTTCATACAATTATCCCTATACAAGTTGAACAGCCATGGAGACATTACACAACCCTGCTTGACATCCTTTGTAATCTCAAACCATGGTGTGAATGATCCATTTATCTTTACACACGCAAAACTTCATTCATTTAGGGATGCGATTGCGTGTACAAGTTGACTGTTCACCCCGTACTCGGAGATTACGGTCCATAACCTTTCTATTATAACTCTATCATACGCATTTTGCAAATCAACGAAGGCACAAAAAAGTTTTTGGTTCTTCACCAAAAACTTTTCTGTCATCACTCGTAGAGAAAAGATCTTATTCATCCGTCCTCTTCCACCCACAAAGGCCCCTTGCACGTCCCAACTATAAATAAAAGATACAAAAATTCATTTAAGTTTGGAAAACCGTACCCTGGTGCTAATGTACCATCTGAAGATTTATGTAGCGAAACAATACACATCTTAGAAACACGGTTCGCCATTCGGAGATGAATATTGCTAAGGACAGAGGTCGGATACGCACGGCAGAATAGCCCAGAAGATTCTGAACGACCGTGAAAACCTGAGAACATGCTAATTTCTGTTTAGGATGGTTCTGAGTATTGCGCGATGATAACAACGCGGGCAAATAGGTGGTGGGCGGAAAATAATGATTATATGTTGGGCGAGCGAGGGTTTCTTGGTATACCATGTATGTACATTGTATGTGAATATTACAAGAATATTATTTCTTTGGCGTTAAGGTGAAATTTGAGGCCTCGAGGTGATACTTTCACGAAAGTTGCGATGTAAAAATTAACCAATATTATTACTCTTTAACGTTATATAATATACCTAACTAAAGCAGCTTTGTTGTAACTTTTTTTCATCGCTAATAAAAATAACTTATTAAATTAAAAACACGCCAATTATTGGACGCTGGATACAACTTTCTAAACTATACCCGAAAGAATGGGTGTGGTTGAGTGTTCAATCCCACTAGCGGTCATCCCCGTTAGACATTAGTACTTAATGTCTGGTTTACATCACCGCTAAGGAGACTATGTCCTCATTTCCAGGCGCGTGCAGTCAGTACATTGAAATAAGCTGTCCTTAATTGTATATTTTGAGAAATAAATCGAAATTAAATATTTATCTGACAGAACGCTACCATATATTAAAACATGAATAATATAAAAATAATTGTAATATGAATATTACGAGACGCACATTTTATTTAGATTTATTTCGCAGAAATTCTCGTCAAGTACAGCTTACTGGCTGCACGCCGCTGCTCGTTTGCAGTACGAAGTGTGCCATAGGCGTAGTTTTCCATCCTTCTGAGTAAGGATGTCCTTACGCTGACGTTCCAAGATTGCCCAAATTTATAGTATAATTTTTAATATTCACATTTCATTAAAAAAAAAGTGATGTATGAAAACAAAATATAACTTACTTTTCTTCTGACTTACTTAACCAGGTACCTGATGGCCAAGTAAATGGTTATTTTTCAGAGCCGCAATCAATAATTTAGTTTTCTTAAGTTAAGCTTAAATTGTTACATACTTTCCCTTGAGAAGTATCGAGAGGCGTTCGTCGGCCGGTGTGACGCCCTCCACGGCATAAGGCTCTCCAGGCGCCAGGCGCAGCAAGCGCGCCTCTCTCGTCAGTTCTCTGAAGTGCTTCTTGCTCACCTTCAGCGGCTTAAACACCCGGAGATACAACTCTGTCAGCTCCAACGAAAGCGCCGGAGGAAGAAACCTAAAGTTGCAGTTAAAAATATGAGTTTCTTTCTAAGAAAGCGATAAATGATGACAGCACGGAGTATCAGAAATGTACTTAACCTTATAACAAGAAGAACTGTGTGAATGGAATTAATGATCACCAGCGTGATATTCCAGGCGAGGACGTCAGGCGCACAGAGCTCCATGGCAGCCCACACAGCCAGCAGCAGGAACCCGGCGGCGGCCAGAGCTCTCACCAGCAAGATGCTTTGCTTGAAGCTCTTGGGCACCAGGAAGGCTGCGGCCAGACACAAATTGGCCGCCTGGAATAAGTCCTGTTGCGCGTCCACCCACTTGGTGCAGAACCAGAAGCCGTACTGCACGCTACTGTTGCTCGCGTTCGACAGCTCATAGTCACTCGCGTTATAGCCGGTCACATTCGTAGAGTTCAAGTAGGAGCTGTTCCAAGAGAGAGGGTCGTCGCTATTCGCCCAGTAGTTGGGAAAATACTCGCCGGTCGAGTTGTCCGAATAGGTAAAGTTGCTCGTGTCACCGGTCGTGAAGGAATCGTCGGACGGTTTGACGGTCGCGGTCACGGCAGGCAAGGAGTGGTTGCGCCCCATCGTCGGGTCCGCGGGGGGCGAACGCTCGGACTCCCCCGAGAGCGGGTCCTCCGCCGCCCCCCCCGCCGGGGAGGGGGCCGGGGGAGTGGCGGGGCTCGACCCACCGGGCGGGCCGAGAGTGCTCGCGTTCAGTGTCTGGACTAAATGTTGCAAAGATGATCTAGATTTTATCATTAGAGACTCCATCACAACGTGCGCTCGTGCTCCACGTGGCAGTTAGTTAGTCTAAAATTGAAGAGAAAAATATATAAATTAGAAAACATCACATTATTTTATTCTTAAAAAAATGGCGATGTGAATCTTATGAAGATAATAAATAGTGAGGACCTCGAGGAGCTTTGAGAAACACTGTTACGATTTGTGAGCAGGATACTTGCACCCTATCTTTGGTAACAGGACAAAATAAATAATACGCAAGAATGGCGAATAGGCCGGGGTCAACAGAAGCAGGGGGCAGTAGTACCAATGCGAACAACTCGTAAACTCAAGTTGGTACGTCAGAAGGTGCGTTTGACATGTATATGCGTCTCCAGTAGCTCACAGGGCTTGGCTCAACGCGGACGGTTGCATCTGTAAAATGAATTTTT
This sequence comes from Eubasilissa splendida, assembly GCA_031772225.1. Taxonomy (NCBI): domain Eukaryota; kingdom Metazoa; phylum Arthropoda; class Insecta; order Trichoptera; family Phryganeidae; genus Eubasilissa; species Eubasilissa splendida. The sequence continues at coordinate 44,263,206 of CM062845.1, forward strand.
TGTGCGCCAAAAGTAGCTTTTTTCGTGGATATTATGATTAATGTGCTCTGTTTTTATCACTTCATTAATCGACACATTTCTTTCGATATTTGTGCTTATTTTATGCTTGTCAGTAAAGTTTAACTATTGACATTATACGTTTTAATTTGAAATGGCTGTAATACCACATTGCACTAGTAAATTGTTTTTTATTCACTTTTAAATATCTTAATGCGATTGGTCGGAAATTCAAGTGAAATTTTTTAAAGCGGTACTTTTTCTCGCAACTTCTCTCGCATTTTATATCACATTTTTCTATGAAAAATTATCCAATTATCACTAAGTTACATATATTATTAATACATAAATATTTTTAAAACCACAAACATCATTATTTATTCAAAAAATAAATTACCAATCCAACATTGTTTTAGAACTGAAGAAAACTGTCCACTTTGTAGACTTCATTTAGATGTATGAATATGTGGGTGTTTTTTTTCTTCATTCATATTATAAAGTAAACTATTGTCTTTATTATATATAAAAATGATATAAATCGGTTAAGCGGTTTTCTTTCAATTTATATTCTAAAAGAGACTGTTTTTAAAAATAATATACTTTTTTGTAGGTCATTTTCAACACTTTTTACGGTGTTAATAACTTTTCAACATCAACAAATTAAAAGAATGGACACTATTTTTTAAAAACTAACATAAGAAAAATCTAAAAATTATTCCGATCCCTCGATTTCAACTATTTAAACTAAACACTAAAAATATCCGTCAGAACGCTCCGATAGGCTGAGCAGGATGTGTCTCCGCTCCTCTCTTGTGCATTTTTAATTTCATACATTTTATTTGCTTATTCGGTGCAGTATACTCTACAAAGTAGTAAATAAATTGAATTAAATTATTATTACTAACTTATGATGTCTCATTAAATACGTTTTAAAGATTTTTGTACTGATTCTTTAAATTTTCCTAAGTAGACAGTGAATAATATTTACTCACATTTTTCCGATTAAAATGGATTTGCAAACTATTATAAATGTGATAGATGGGCAATCGAAGTCATCAGGAGATCTAGGGAATATGGAGAACATAGAGAAATCGTTGATTCTAGTGGCAATGTTTGCCGTAAAATTTTTGTGCAGTTTGACATATATTAAAAATTATAATTTAAAAATTGTCATATTAACTTTGTACTACACACACAATTTTTGATTTAATATCACTACTTGTTTCGAAAAAAGCAGTCCTTCCCATTTACAGGTGTAAATTGAACTAAATTAAATAGTTTTATTTTATTTTACAGAGAACACATAATTATTTGAGAAGTTGTAATTTTTTCAGAACATAGTTCTGTGATATTTTAATACAAATTAAATGCATCAATTAGAAATATATACATACAGATAAATTGAATTTATCGAAAAAATATTTTAGCTGATACTGGTATTTGAACAAGGATCTCTTCCTATCAGGGGAAGTGCGATAACCAATTACACTACGTCAACCTTGTAAAAAGTCGACAAATTTTCGAACTTCTCTTCAACTTCTCTTGCATGTTGTATCACATTTTTCTATGAAAAGTTATCAAATTTTAATTTATTCAATAAGTTCCGTATATTTTAAATGCAAGTATATTTTTTAAAATACACAAAACTAAATTATTTATTCAATAAATAAATTAAATAAATGAAACCAAACCAGGATATGAAAAGTTATTAAAAGAAAACGATTTTTTTTTGGAAATTTGTTTTAAGAATATTAGTAAACATTTACGTATTTAGTTAGGTACACATTTAGCAGAATTATATGAGTAAACTTTAAATATGTTGCGGATAATTCTTTCTATAAAGTTTTGTATATATATATGTTTAATTTAAGGTTTCTGCGAGCACTCGTGTATGCAACTGGCGTCTCTTCTGGGTTAGATTGAATTCTTTTTATATGATGGCGGTAAAGTTATTTGAAACTAACATATGAAGGAAGATACAGAAACCATATACAAAGACCGTTATTTAACTCCAGTGGCATATATATATGGAATTCTAGGTATTCTACGTTAGATCACATTTTTTGTAGACGGTTTCCTTGAGGAAACCTAGGAAAACGTTTCGACACTATGGAAACCATGTACAAAAAACGCGAGAACATAGAAGAGAACCCAGTTCCATACACTAGAGCTTGCGGAAATCTTATATATATATATATATATATATATGCACATATGTAATATACACCACCCAAACAATAACAAGCAGTGCATACGGAATGCTTATTTCATGTTTTCAAATGTTTCTTAACCTTCTACTTTTTTTTTTTTTAAATACGAGAAACTGTATTTATGCATTTTATTATTAATTTGTCTTAATTTTTTTAATCAATATTTAACCAATTTATAAAAAATGATTAACCTGTAGAATGTTTTACCTTTTTCAACTCTACATAAATTTAATCTAGCAAAACAGGAAATGAAAAATGTATAAAGATATATAAGGATGTAATAAAAATTTGTAATATACTATATTTTTGTCGTTTCCACGCACGGCCCATTGAACGGAATTGTTCTGCCAGGCCTCTCAGCCGAAATGGAACTATATTCCCACGTCCCGTAAAGCGTTCCATTCGCCCTGCCAAAAAACTACGTAAAATTCTGAAGTCCATCCGCCGCTTTAGTAGACTTAAAATATTAATATGTGATTGTTTTGTCATTTTATTTTATTTAAATAGTGAAAGTTTATACTAACACTTCAATTAACAAATATTGTAAGAATTTTCATGAAGTTAGATAAATTTTGTGTTATGTAAAATGTAGTAGAAAATTTGAATTAAAATTATAGAAAATAACAAAGAAACTACTTTTCCTCGCCAAAATGTTTAAAGGGCGACTATTTTGTGCCTAAATTCTGTGTTTTAATCAATTTCCCTAATAGTATAACGTACCCGGGGGCCAGGGTCATCTCCCTCGACGAGTTTGTAAGCTTATACTCTTATTTCTATTATTATTAAAGAAAACAGAATATAATCATTTTGAATACATCTAAATTGTCTACTGTTGAGAAAATTAGTTTCCTATATATTTCTCATAGCAACGATGCAAAAAATTAAAAACGCATATTGTTACAATTGATCACTGTCTACCCTATATTTACTTTAACTTTTTTTTAAAGTTTATGTTTATCGTATACGGATACATTTTTTCAATCTAACCTAAGATGCTAATATAATTACATATATAAAAAACTTGGATGGCTGTGTGTTGCGTTTAGCTCCGATCTCTTAAGTCATTCATATTTTAAAGCTCCGCAGCTCGTGGTGTGAGTGAAGGAAGTTTATAAAATAAGTTTTAATGAATTAAATTACCATTTTAGTGGTCATAACGCTTCCAAACAGGTTATATCTAACTTTTTTAGTTTTTGCAGAGGTATATTAATTATTTTTATAATTTATATTAAATATTAGTACAATAAAGTACATTATACAATTTTTTTTAATGGCTTATAGAGCATGTATACTCTGCCTATAACATGCATCGTAAGATGCCTGTTCGTCGAGTCATAATATGTAAATATATAATACTAGGCGACCGAGTGCAGGGTGTGTGTGTGTGTGTGTGTGTGTGTGTGTTAAGTGTTTGCCAGTATGTGTGTGTGAAAACATTTGTGCGAGGTGGGCTTGTTGAAGTATACTTTTCGAAACGTCAATGCAAGTTACCTTGACGCGGACTTCTAGTATTGTATATTATCACTTATAATTTTTTTAACATCGATCCTTCATCGGGTGAAAATACAACATGGTTTTAAATTTTCAATATTTACCTATCTACATAACAAAACAATTACCTGTCATAGAACTCGGGGCTTAGTCAGTCAGTAACAGCCCCAGTAAAATGAATGCTACTATATCTACCTATTACCTATTATACTATTGAAATGGCAGCGTCATAAATAACCCGTCGTAGATAGGGTCGTAGACCTGTATCGCCATCGCAACTGCGCCTCGTGGCTATATCCCACGACAAACGTATCGGGTATTGGAAGGTGTGAGGGCAGTCCATACCCTCGCGCGCGCTCTGACTGGAGTCATATTTTCTTCAAAAGGGAGTCGATTAATGCGCCGAAATACAAGAAATTGAAAAATAATGATAATCTTGTGGCGCTTTGAAAATTATTGTTTACTGTTTTCGTTTTTATTAATGCCACAAAATTTTAAGCGAACCCGTACACAATTTTAAGCGAATGCGTATATTTTGTTTTAAGATTAATCTCAACACTGTGCAAGGTACTACGTACATAAGAAAGATTTTAATTGTTCACGGAAATTACATTTTTATTACATCCCATTTACTTGACCTCCCCACCCTTTCCGCTTTATACAGTGTACAAACACTTTTTGTTTATCTGTTTGGAATGTATATGTACAATTTTATAGTTCATTATATTTATGTTTATTCTTATGTACTATTTTTTATTTGTATAATACTTTTCTTATTCGGCTCCAAAGAAACTTCACTGGCCATATTTTTATATATAATCTATTGTCGGTTATTATTATTATACTGTCTGATTAAAAAAATAAATTTAAAGCTATATACTATTGATTTTTTTTGTTTTTAACCACTTTTATGGGTTAATTTCGGTTTTGTAAAATACATTTACCTTCATCAGTATGTCAAAAAACTAACTCACTAAAATATATTTTTTTGTTTTGGAAATAATGCCGAGAAAATGAACTAACTTGAGGAGAATCTTCCAGTCTTTAGATTACCTGGTAGTACGAAGTCAAAGTTATTCGCGGACTCTTTCTGGATTTATTTCTGGCGATATCAAACTCATTATATATACCTACACGATTATGAATATTCATATTTTTAATAAATTATACATTATTGTTTTTATTCATTTTAATATAAATTATTTAACTTTTATAACCACTTTATGAGTTCAATTTAATACACCAACCGTTTTTGGAAAATGCCATTTCCTTCATCAGGATATATATAAACTAACTAAAAATCATGTCAAATTATTCTAATATTTTCAAATACTATAAAAAAAAATAATCTAGTACCTAACTTAAATTGTTACGAGGATGAAAGATGTGCAAATTGACTTAATGGATTATTATGGATTAATTATTGAAAAAGTTTTTTAGGATAGGATTTGTGGTTAAATTTAGTTGGTTATTTATAATATTTTGGTTATTTTTGCACGCTTTATTTATTTCTAATGATTCTAAGTTATTAAATTTAAAACTAACATTGTTTATATATAAAATAGACAATTCCATTTTATTAAATCTTAATTATGATTATTTTCTAATAAATGATGGGAAAATTCTGAAAAATGGTGAGAACTGTAACTTTTAGTGTCTGTAAGTACATTAGTCTGTAAGTGTAATTAAGTGATAAATTATCACAAAAACCATTACCATTTAAAGATCTTAATTACTGTTTGACTCTTACATTCAAATTTTAACATATACAATATAAATAAATATACTCGTATACAGCTAAATTTATAAACACCGGAATTGTTAAATTTGTCATTTTTATCTTTGGAATTTATGAGTAATTTTCCTACACTATTATTTGTATAAAATTCAGGTCTAATGTTTTGTGATAAATGTCTAGATAAATGATTATTTATGAATAAAATCCTTAGCCAATAATCATTATTATAATTATGTTTTTTTGTGAGCTATATAAAAATTGACTAGCAATATACTCTTTGACTATATTTTTAAAAATCATGTCTATTAATTATGTATTGTGGCCGATATTAAGTCCTGTTTGTTTAATGGTATTTATAAATCAACATTTAAATTAGATTTTGACATAGGAATGCTTATTATCATTCTCTCCCCATTGGTTACATAAATGATTATTAAACAAAACATAAACATTACGAGCGTGACCATAGATAATAAAACAATGTACAATGAGATGGAGATGACAGTCGTAACAATTCATACAATTTTGCTAATGTATGTTTTTTCTTACTCGCAATAAAGACAATTTCAAATTAAATATATATTTATGTAGGTACCTATTGTTATTGAATATATAAAAGAAAAAACATTTGAGAAATCTTAACTTAGATATATTAAAAACAAGTTCGACATATTCGCTACTTTGGCAAACATATCGAATTTTTTCCTATTGGCAAATGACAGTTATGTATTCAATAGCATATCCAGATAAGCGTCATATATGGGGAAGCGCAATATTATTATGGATTGGTTTCCATTAATTTGTTTTGCATTGTAGGATAAGGATTAAAAATAAATTATTGATTATGTTATTAATACAGGGATTCCAATTCGGATCATTTCATTCACGGTATAATATTTTGTTAATGAAAATAGCGGCGAAGTATATAAGTCAAGATAGCTATCCAAAGGGTATTCATCATTATCGGTTGTTTTTCATCCACTGTTGAATGAAGGCCTCTCCACGTTTCTATCACTCGTCTATGTCCATTGTTGTTCATTGCCACGTGTTTCTGCAGAGTTTGATGATTTCATTAGTGCAGTCTTCCAGCCTCCGGATTCCTTTCAGGTACCAACGCATACGATTACGATACGAAAATGGCAATTTTATTTTTTGGCATAATTTATATTAATAACTAAAAAAAAGATTTTATTTGGTTTAGCGAAATATGCCAAATTGAAAGTTTGATGCTAATTATGTATTAACATTTTTCGAATTACTATTGGCAGCGCTTGTATTAATCTCAATTAACGAGTTTATAATAATCGTATGACTGTTGTATTTATTTATATGTTTTATTATATTTCTTTCAGTTTCTCAATATTTTTTTGAATTGATTCCATTTTTGTAATTTATTTAGTCCAAAATTATTTACATTTAAAATTATTTATTTAAAAATATGAATGGTTTTAGAGAATAACAGTTCTAGTACCGTTACAATATAATGAAGTCTTGTGAATGTCAGCACCTGGCTTCCTTATTAACAGCACAAAGGTAGGCGAGACCATCAATCAAATGTATTTGGAAAATATTTATTTAAAAATATGAATGGTTTTAGAGAATAACAGTTCTAGTACCGTTACAATATAATGAAGTCTTGTGAATGTCAGCACCTGGCTTCCTTATTAACAGCACAAAGGTAGGAGAGACTATCAATCAAATGTATTTGGAAAATATTTAATTAATACCTTTATCAGTAAATAGCCTACAATTTCAAACACATGCATTCAATTGTACACAATATTTTGCATAGCCAAAAAGGCATTTTGAGGTGGCGTGTACGCCGATATATTTAGGCCCTCAAGTCACGGAGATATTACAGTAAAGGTAGAAATATGCGAGTCGATCAGTCTAGACATGTGGTTCTACAGAGTAGACTATTCTGATCAATTTTAATGATGTTTTTGATTACTAAACTATACTTTCTAAAATAATAGTTCAGTTTAGTATGACTATAAGGATTATCACCATAACGGAATATGCATATCCGAATATGCAATTTACCTATATTTTTCTAATGTTTTACGTTCCGCATTTTTTATGAAAATATAGGTTTTTATTATTAATTTATATCGGAATTATTCAATAGATTTGAAATTTTTAAAAATTATTACTTAGATAAAACCTTTACACTATTTTAAAACTAATAAACTGAATGTTATTGGCCATAATTAAGAAAATACCAGCATTATAAGAAGACCGCGACCATTAAATCCATTATCCGCGTGATAAAAAATTGCCTTAAAACAGAAAATTCTTGCATTTACGATTTTTTCTTATAATCTTGAAGCCAAGATTATGGAGAAAAATCTGCGTTGAACCAAATTAGCAAAATGTTAGAAATTAATAGAGTTATAAACTATTTAATTTGCAGTACATATGATCAATTTTCGAGGTTTATAAAAAACACATTGTGATAGAGAATAAAAAATATTTTAAATAACATATTATATTTATTTATAAGCTTTGAGGCCTCAGCTACTATTTAAAATCAAGTTTTATATCAAAAACACAATAATTTCTTATTGAATAATAATAAAGAGTTAAATCTATTATATAACTTCTGATATGAATGAATAATAAAACCCCACATTTTCGTAAAAAACGCAAAAATGTTAATTATTTTTGAAAGGACGCCCTTAACTCAATCTTATTTTACTTCTTTAGCTTTTATATTTTGAGAATTATATTCTTATTTTGGATATGTCGGTTATTTAACTAAATATTGTTTCACTGTTCTTATCTTTGTACATAGAATATAACATTTTTATTCTAATTCTTACCTTGTTTTGTATCCTACTACTATATCCTGTGTACTACTTACTATACCGGAAAACCACTGTTATAATACAGTAAAATACTAGTATGGCAGACATAGTACCGAATTATGTATTCTTACTTTGCTGCAATGCTTTATCATAACATAACACACTCTGTATTGTTAATCTAAACATATATACATATATATATATATATATATATATTTATACTAAATTATGCTATTGCTAAAAAACATTTGTTACAAAGAAATGTTCCCGGTTATGTTTTTCGGATGGTTTCACTAGAAATAATATTTACGAAAGAAAATTAAATTACGAGTTTGACAAAAGTATTCTTCAGTATATCGCGAATATTTTATATTTTGAATAGTGTACCGTGACGCCAAAAAGGTTGGGAACCATAGGTCTAGATTGTGTCTAGGTTTTAATTTTCACAACTAATTTTTAACAAATGTAACATTCGGTACTTATTTGTGATACTCGCTTATTAATTCAGTTTTAAGTTCATATTTTTTAATGATACATTTCGTTTAATTTCAATACAATTAAGTGAAGGTAAAACGTGTAATCTTGATAAATGATATTGGAATAGAAAATATAATTTCAAAACATTATTTTTTATTTCATTCATGTATGTACTGCAATTGTAATTATTATAGGTAGACTATCATCTGTCAGATAGTCTTTAAATTTAGTCGGAAACTTAAAGACGTTGGAGGTTAATGTTTGAAAAATGTATGTAATATTTATCAGTACGTACACGAAATACAATAAGGCATAGCAAAAACAGTATATGATGGCACTCAATTAAATGATTAGAATGTGACGAATGGTATCGACTATAAATTCGATGATTGCATATTTTTGCTAATAGATGCATCGTTTTTAAAATAAAATACAATATTGCATTGATAGATTTGTTATCATGAATGTCAACAAGTCGAAAGTGATGGTATTCGAGAATGAAGAAAGCACGACAACGTGCTAAATACTTGTAGGTAATGAAAGTTTGGAACAAGTAGATGAGTTTGTGTATTTGCGAAGTATGTTTGATAGAAATGGAAAGACTGAGAAAGATATCGAAAGGAGGGTGACTGCAGGAAATAAAGTTAACAACGCTTTAATGGAATTATAGCTAATGGGAACTTGTCAACCAAGGTAAAACTAGCGGTATACAATGGAGTCCTGGTACCGATACTGATGTATGGAAGTGAAGCCTGGAGCTGGCAGAAGAGGAACGAAAGTAGATGTAGAAAGTAGAGTAAATGCAGTGGAAATGAGATCGCTTAGGTGCATGTGTGGCAGATCTATTTATGACAGAGTAAAGAATGAAGAAATAAGGAAAGAATGTAAAGCCGATCTTAGTTTAATGAGTAAGAATAAGAAAGGATCACTACAGTGGTTTGGTCATATGGAACGGATGAATGAGGAGAGAATGCTAAGGAAGATATATGTCGTAAGTGTTGATGGCACCAGAAATAGAGGACGTCCGTGGAAGACTTGGCAAATCAGATACTGGAAGTTAATCCTCAATAATCGTCGAGCTTGTATGAGAAGATGTATGAATGTGGATGAGGCGAGAATTGTGTGTCAGGACAGAAGGGTGTGAAACGGCGTTATGGTAAGTTAATTAGTAGATTTAATAATCCAATATGGTCGTTGGTTGAAACGTTATTGTTTTTTACTTTACTTAGTATACAAAATGTTAAAAAAGGTTTTTACAGTTACGCAAACGTTGACCCAATAAAAAAATCTGAGTGCGTAACGCTTACACACCGTTTATTATTGAATAAGTATTTGAGTAATTTGTTGACTAGATGATACATTATTGGCAATCATTAGCATTGTTTATCCATTATCTACAATACATGTAGCTACACTCATTATGTGTTTGTTTATTACATATGGTGAAAACGCACGTTTTCTCGCGCTATGTGCCATTACTCCATCAGATCGTCGTATGGGTTGTCGAATCCAAGTGAGCCGCTAAATAGCGAATCTCTGGGACTTGTTGTGTCCATGTTTACCTCAGTGCAGTTATTGTGCATTTAATGCTTATCGCGAATGCATTTAAACCAATTAAATATGCCAATTTTAACTGTAAGTCGACAAATAATAACTCAACTGACAGATGAATAAATATGAAAAAATAAGAGTCTAGCAGAAGTCTTCGCTGCAACAAATTAGAAACGCCAAAAGTGTTACCATAATCGCCCTTTATTGGTAATGTTCAACCGATTGCCTACACACAGGAATTGACAAGTCGATGTAACAAGAGTGACAGTTGTCAGGTGTCAGGTGTCACACCATAATTGACTGAATGTATAATACTTCATCAATGGTGCAATTTTAAGGCTGCAAAATAACGGAGAGTTCCAGTCGTCTCGGACTATCCTTGGCATTGGATCGAGTGTGTATGGGTGGTACTGTACAATATCACCAACCATAGCAGAGGCGGTTCTCATAACGAGGGACCGCCGAAGAAGAAGAGATTTTTGTATTATTTTTTAGTAATGATATAAACGAGTATAACTGACAAATGTGAAAACGAAACGTAAAGCACTAGAAAACAGTACTACGTTTTTCCTTCAACTGATATCTTTGAGAACATTCTATGTACGTTAGGACATTGGTGAAAATGTCAATTATTTTGATCGTAATGCGGAAAATGTATTGTTTAAATAAGTATCAATTGCGACTGTAAATACAATTATATTCGCCGCAAGCGCAAGTCATTTTAAACCTCGAAAGAGACGACCCCGCGACCAGTGTTTTCACAACGGTAATCGACATGAATTTTATAAATAATAAATGTCTTTCTGTAGAACATTTTAAAGTGTATTTTTGATTTGAGATTACTGTACCGTGGTGTGTACAAAATTTAATAAGTCTAATCTTAAGTGCAAGTACTCTTTGGTGTTATTTATTTATTTTATAACAACATTTTCATGAGACCCTGCACGAGTAATACAAGATAACTTGATAAATAAAAATAGCAATACTGATAATAAATTTAACAAATTCCGTTGCGTTTATAATTAGATTTTTGACAAATCAAGGTTTTTTCAGTCAAACTTAATTAGATCTTTCTAGTGATTCCAAATGAGTAAGGATCAGATACTTACTAAAACAAGTTTGTGCGAAACATCAGCATAGTTTCTTATCAGCAAGCCTTAATTGTTTGTAAGCACGCTAAAGAAACCGAGGTAATCTTTTTCTCGACTATTTGTTAAAAACCGTATTGATTTTCAGTCCAGTTTATAAAAATAATATTGATACATTTTTATGATTACTATTTAAAGTATGGACTGAGTTACTCTTTATTTGTGGAATGAAATGAATTATTTTATTAATAATATAAATAAATGATGTTATTAAGAGTAATAACGCATGTTAACGAATGTAACAGGGCATTTGCACTTTCCACGAAAATAATCGTATAAGAAACGAACATTTCATAAAAAAATAAATTAATATAGCAATATTTCAGTCCTTTCTTTGGTGATGTCATATTCTGATTCTATATTTATGATGGAAGAGGAATACGATTTTTCAGATTTATAAAAAAATATATAAATTTAATGCATAATATATATTCTGTTTTTAAACTTAGAGTACGGTGTGGAACAAGTTGGCCATTGACGAAACAAGTTGGCGAACTGCACTGAGATATTTACTCGGTAAATTTTTCTGAAAAATTTGATTATTTTTTGAGGATGATTTCGAGGTCCGCTGGTCATGATCGAAGAATTGTTTTTTTTTAATTGAAGTTAAATAATATAATGTCAAAAGGAGTAAAAATGTCTCATTCCACAAAATGACAAATTTTTTGTAAGCAAAAATATTGTCTACCTTACCCACCATATAATTAAATAATTTATAAAATCTAGGTCCGTATCGAGATGAAGGTTGCAAGCAGTTTTTAAAAAAAATATATTTATTTATTAATCTGTTATAAGTACAATGATACAATTTTTTTTATCGTGAATTAAAAAAGCATATACTTATGCAGAAAAGTGAAGAGTATATTAATAGTTATTGTTTACAATAACTAGTTAATAATAAAATTAGATATACTAAATTAATAGCAATAACGATATAAAAATATTATAAGTTTCCGGGTACATGTTTACCTTTAAAATGTTATTTACTAGCATTGATTATTTATTTATTATCATTAATCTTCTTGATGTTTTCGGTAAGCTGTTAAATTTTTTTTTTCTATATACATATAGTGTTGTGCAAATGATGTGTTGATTTTTGAGCATGGAAATAAAAATTAAACCTAGTACGATTTTCAGTAATAAAATTTTCTTTTTCTTTTTCTTTTAATACTTGAAGAATAGAATTTCTTTAAAATAGATCACAAAATGTTGGTACTTTGAATTCTTAAAAAATAAATTTTGTCGAATAATCTTTTGGTTTTTTTAATATTAGTTTTATAAGTTTTTATACATTTTTTACTGGAATCAGGCTAGTATTATAAGCTGATCCCCAACTAATGATGGCATATTGTAATATGGATTGAATAAATGCAAAGTATACTAAGTACAAATTTTGTATCTATTAAAATATTCTGATTCTTAAATATATGTATATTAATTTTCTAATCTTTTATTAACAACTTGACAAATTTGATTTTTCCATTTAAGATTTTTATCGATCATTGCTCCAAGATATTTGATTTTATTTATTGTTTTTAAAATGGAGCAGTTAGAAAGACAATGATTTTGATTGTGAGTTGAACACAATAAAATTGTGATTTAATTAAAATTTAATTAATGTTTTGATTAATGTATTTTCTGTTGATCGTATGCAAGCAGTTTTAATTTTCTCAATGTTGTCAAAAGCACCTACCTACCGTATACCTATTCATTATAGACATATTTAAGCAAATCTCTTGTTTTCAGAAAATCTTTTCGTATAAATAATTTGAAAAGAGAAAGCACATTGTGTAAAAGTGAATAGTACAGCTAAATAACTCGATGGTAAAATTGAAACAATGAAATAATAATATCAAAGAATATATGAAAACATCTGCTCGCATTTAAAATAAATTGGGTTGTTTCATGTTTTTATATTCCATTCATCGTCGTTCACATAGACCACATTGAAGAATTGTTCACTAGAATATTGATTAATATACAGACAGATATTTGGTATTTATTTTAGCATCCTTTTTCCAATAAAGTCAGATTGTTCAAAAATTTTGTTGTTTAAAAGTTACCTAAAAGTCAACTTACGTACCATTGCCTTTCCCATATTATATTTGGGACCTTATAGTGCTGGGATCTCAGTAGCAATAACAATATTTTTTGATAACATAGATTTTATATTAAGAGAACACATTCTTATTGTGAAGTTGTAATTATTCAGAACATAGGTCTGTGATATTTTAAATATATTTAATTTCACCTATTTTCGACATGGTAATGCAAACCAGTACCTAATAAACGACAGACCCTGCTTTTGTCACGGTATGGAAAACTAGTACTTAACCACAATACTAACAGTAATACATAACATTAGCCCTGATGATGGGACCTTGCACTGGGATCATAAATGTCAGATATACATGGTAGATTAGCCCATAAAATTATACATAAAAGTTATTATGCATTTGCGAAAGCCGGTAACATTTGAAGGTATAAAGAATACATCATATTTGTTGGAAATTTCACAAAATACTTTGATCTCGATTACATCAGGATTCGGAATGCAGGAAAGTGAAACACCATCAAATTTATTTTCAACTTTTCATTAGATACGTCACCTACCAGGTTGAATTTGTGTCGAGGTAGGCTTAATTTACAATTTATTAATTATTATTTACATATGTATATTGTATGCAAACTTTACAATAAATAATTCAGAAAAAAAAATACATACACGATTCTCTGCATGTATCAGGAAGAACAGAAATATATGCTACTCTGCTTAATTATTTAACGGATTTTCGATGGTAGAAGACTGAGTTGGCGAGAGAGAAAGGTGAGTGATATAAATGTATTGTTTCGTTATAAATAAGTACCTTAGGGAAATGTTGGATAAATTTATTCTGCATATGGGATCAACAAATACTATAATATACTTTAGTCTTATATTTATATGTTATGTGAGGCGGTGGGCGGACGCCGGGACGCCGGAGGTGGGGGACGTTTTCTCCCGCGCCAGGCGAGTACGGAGGCCCGGCTGAGCGGAGATGTTTATGCGGGAATCATTTGAAGCCTAAAAAGGTGTCCGATACCAGGACATATGATTGTTGCCATGTCAGTCTTGGGCGAGATTATTTGATGGTGCCACATTGATTTGGTGGACCATCGGATCTTGAGATTGGGTATATATACCCGAAATATTGAATATTTTCTGGCTGGCAGAGGGTTTAGTTCTGCCAGGCCATAATTTGGTGTGTGACGTGCTGAACTGATGCCGTACACTGATATTAACTACCACGGATCAAGGAGAGTCGCGTTGTGTTTAGTATCTCGACGCGACATTTAATGATGAGGCAATCACCAGTATCTGGGAAAGAAAGTCTACCTCTATGATGCGCGAAATGGAGTGACGACGTGTAATTGGTCTGTAAATAATGATGCCTCTATTTGATTATTGCGAATACTGCCCTAGGTATGATTTTTGTATATGAAATTCCCTTCTTATTTCATTACGTTTGTTTAGTTAAATTATATTGTAAATATGAATTAAATATATTAATTGGAAAGATATACATAAAAATCAATTTTATCGAAAAATATTGTTGTTGCGCTACCGGAATTCGAACCTGGATCTCTTTCCAAACCGGGGAAGGTGTATTATCCAACTATACTACAGCGATGATATTTTTAGCGACAAATTTTGATAGATTTTTATCTCATTAGGACTCACATCTCTCACGCATACCACTATGCTGGCCGGTGAAAATGTTGGGCCCGGATCTAAACCTTACAATATATAACGAATACTTAGAACAAGTGAATAGGTTCGCATCATTGGGGTGTATGCTTGCTAGGGATAGCAAGGTTGAGAAAGGTATCGAAAGGAGGGTGACAGCGGGAAACAATGTAAATATTGCTCTGAATACAATTATCGTAAAAACGAATTTGTAATTCGAAGCAAGACTAGCGGCGTATAATGGAATTTTTGTGATAATACTTATGTATAATAGTGAAGCCTGGAATTGACTAAAGAAAAACGAAAATCAATTGAACGCAGTTAAAATGCGGTCGCTCAGAAGCATGCGTGTAATCTATGTATGGTAGAGTGAAAAATGAACAAATTAGGAGCAAATGTAGGTCAGCTCATAGAATACGCGATTGAATTTAAAACATGTTTCTTGGATGGTTTGGTCATGTGGAACGTATGAGAGAGGTGAGGATGGTAATGAAAAAATATATGGCTAGTATGAAAGCAACAGGGACAGGGGCGTCCGCGAAAGTCTTGTTATGATCAGATGGAACAGGTATTGGAGAACGGCACTATTAATATACTGAAAAATTGAAGAGCGTGCACGAGCAGAAGTATTAAACTGGACAAGGTACAGTACAGAAGAGTATGGTGTTTTATTCTCTCTGCTTACTCCTGCGGAGAATGGTGATAAGTTTAGTCATAATACGTAAACAATAGTGAGTGGTGGGCGGCTGGCGAACTACCACGCCCACCTGCAGCAGCCGTGTAGTTGACAAGTACCCAATTATCTAAAAGTCTTTCACTGTATCAGTATAATCTATATATTGCATCCAGGGACATAGTGTTACGGGTATAGCTCCGTAATCCCCGTGCCAGATAACGATTTTGTATTACCAAAAGTCAGTAAGAGTAGGCGAGGAGCTGCTGCATTGCTTTGCATAGATACTGTTCATAAACTTCAAATATTAAAATAATGAAACGTTAAACAATATTTTTCAAGAATACAAAATAAGAACTATGTACTTCATTTAACTAACTCACGTTAGTTCTAAACAGCTTATTCCATCAAATATATACAATTCTAGGGAAAAAGTTTATGCAAAAAATAATCTAATATAATTAGGCTAGGTGGTTGAATTTATGAATTGGTGAACGCTTCGCGGTCAGAGTCTCATTGAATCTATATTTCAATAACAGAGCTTTTCTTAAAATAAACCACATGTAAATAAAATTATTCCATCTTCATAAGTTAGCATTCAAAACGAACAAAAATGACATCTAGATGATGTATAAGAATCGCGGATAGATACAAGCATGTTATTTATCAGTATTATGTGCATTTAAGTAAAGATGACATTGGATGAATGGTTTTCTCCGCTGGTTTTAACAAATGTTAGGTCGCAAACATAACCAAAAATCGTCATTTTGACCTTGCGACTAAGAAAGTGCTTCATTTAAGTGCTAGATAAAAAAATATGACACATGTCAATAAATTTGCCAGTCATTTCGTACGATTTCGCTAAAATACGTTTTTTTTCTAACTCGTAATGCAGACAATAGACATTTCAAATTCAATATATATTTACGTTCTGTTATTGAACATATAATAGAGAAAACCTAGAGAATTTAGTTTGGTCTATACATATCAAACTGAATTTAGTTCAGTTTGTCTGTTCTCTATATAATCCTTTTGACACCATCTAAACCAATTACTTTTAGGATCATAAGACATGTAAATGTTTTATATTGGATGTCATCCATTTCTAATTTTACTTAGTTACTATTTAGGATCTTATAAAAAACAAAGGTAGGTAATCTTTTCCTCCTAGTTGTACCACCTCTTTTCCTCGAAATCAATGTACATTAAAATTGAATGCCATTTGTTCATAATTTTGCTCAGTTTTTTTAAAAAATTTTTTTATTTATTTGACATTTTTTACAATTTTTTTATAGCGTGAATAAAGTATTTTATTTTTTTTAAAATATTTTTTTTTTAGGTTGGTTTTTCTTTCGCTTACCTCTCCAAAAAAGAGACCAGCTCTTGTGCTTGGAGAGGGAGTTACACTACAATAATTTTATATAATACCTTACATATTCTATTCATTGTCCATTTGTGCTTACGAAGTATTCTGTAATATTGTTTATTGTCCAATTATGCATTTTTGAAGTGTTCATTTAGTTTCTTTTTAAACTCTTTTATATCCTTTATTTCTTTAATTTGTGTAGGGAGTATATAGAATTATATATATATAGTATAATATATATATAGAATTTTGCTGATAGTGTTTGGTGTTACATTTAGGGATTTTAAAGTTATTTTTAAACCTTAATGATGTGCTTGTTTCAAATTTTATAGTGTTATTTTCTTTAATTAATTAATTAATTGAGATTTTTTTGTAAATGTTTTCTATTTCGGGAACTGGGAATTTTTCAATTTTATGAAAAAGTTGATCTTTTTTTTAATATCACTTTTAATTATTGTTCTCTGTATTATTTTACCGAGTTAATTATATTATTGGTATGATTCCTCCCCACCCTATTATTCCATACTGGAGTAGTGAGTGAACAATAGAAAAATATATCTTTTTAAAATTATTTATAAGTATAAATAAAGAATGTTCCGTAATCTTATAAATATATGAATACATTTTCTAATTCTTTTCACTAATTCGTTAGTGTGACTGTGCCATTTTAAATTTTGATCAATAATTACAACGAGATATTTGATTTCTTTTTTTGGGCTTAAATCTGTACAAGTCTTATGGTAATTGTGTTACAGTTGTCGTTATGATTACGTAATTCTTTATACGGGGCAGTGTTTTAAAACTTTTTATTTGAAAAGGGAATATATAGGTTTATTTCAGATTTTAAGGAAAGTTATTTACTATCGAACCAGGATTTGAGTGTGGCTCAATGGCGTTATTTGCATGTTCGTTGTAGTTTTTGTTCCAGACTTGTACGTCACAAATGATAGCAGTGTAGTCGGCGTATGATATAATTTTTCGGTTATTTTTGTTTGAATATGTCATTGTCTTAAATTATAAAAAGAAGGTGGGCCCAAATCTATCCCTTGTGGTATACCAAATCACTGCATTAGGGGTTGGCTTAGATTTCGTTAATTTTTACGTTTGCGGTCTTTCGTGAAGATAGATTTGAATCCAGCTTAGTGCTTTGTCGTCTATACTGACGGATTTTAATTTTTAAAATTAGTTTGGTTGTGAGATACTGTCTTTAGCTTTTCTCAATCCACGAAAATTTCAATTACAATTTAGAAAGTTTTGTCTAGAGATTCTTGGATGATATTAAATAGTTTACCTATTGCGTCTTTTGTACATTTATTTTCCATGAACCCAAACTTAATTTAAGTTACAAAATATTATCTGTATTATGAAAAGAAAAGCAAAAAATATATATAAAAAAAAATTCACACATATTATTTCAGTCACGGCCATTATTGTATGTGTAGCTATTCTGTGGTAGGCGCCGCTTGCACCAGAGAGTCGGTGCTGAGCTCCAGCCGCAGCTTTACGTCAGCAACTCGAAGTCTCAGATGCGGAATGAAACCATATATGCAGTCTTCGGCAAACATTGTAGATGCGCTGCAATAACGCGCTAATCCGAACAATATTCTGTTTGATATACAGTTGTTATACTGAATTTGGAGACGGTTGTATGTCACTTGCTTGTATTTCGACCAGAGCTCGCAGGTATACATGCTGGGAAGAAGGAATTAAACAGGATGCTCTTCACTTCCGTACTGCATTGGTAGAAACGCCGTGACACCATATTTACACGTACGCTCAACTGTCTCCTCTGTCGTTCTATGTCATCATCGTTTTGTCTATCTTCATTGAATATATGGCCATATATATAAGTGTATATACTTATATACATATATACAAGTAATAAGAATATTTGGTGTCATTCATAAGTGTGATAACTTTGGGAAGTATTACCATATACCTCAGGTGTTCTATCCTCTGATTAAGGACTAATTTCTTAGTCCCGATTCCTGGTAAGTGAAACTCAATATGTTCGGGTTATATATTTGGTTTATTACAACAACGTATTTGCTGTACATAATTATAAATTACACACTTCAGTAATAGACTAGTTACTCAGGAGGATCCGTGATGGAAGAGACCCGTTCACCCAGAGACGGCCACTTATAATATTTTACCCCCACCACTCCTCTACTCACTCCCTGACACACACACACACATACATACAAACAAAGTGACAGTTCTCACAATGAGAAAAAAAACAAATGTTCATAGACATTTATTTAAATTGAAAATAATGCTTGTTTCGTTTTGCGGCAATTTTCGCTTTGCGGTCACGTATTATGGGGATACGATATTTAACCCTTCCCAAACCATGCAGTAACACAGGTCTACCGCTCTAATTAAATCTATAATATTTCGGTAAATATACGCAACATATACTTCACATTTTAATTAATTTGAGGAAAATTTTACGCTTAGTTATGGCTAGTGAAAATCAATATGTAAGGCGAATCCTACATAAATGAATTTTTTTTAATTCATTCCGTTGTAAAATTATAATACATTGCATAATATACAATTTGTGGCAAAACATACAGAAATCATACTTTAATTTCACAGTGAAAACAATAACAAAACATACGATTATTATGGTGTCTCTTTCTCACTAATGAAATGAAGGTTGATAAAAAGGAAGGTTGTATTAATATGCAACCTCCTTATACAGAATCTTGATTGAATGCTCCTAAAATACAATATTACATATTTTTTAATATATAATGTCTCAATACTTAAATAAATTTATCGGCATTTAACCATTTTGTAACATCTTAAAGGCTAATAGGAAACTCTATTTTCTTACGTAACGCGAGTTGACAGCATTGGATGCGTACGGGGAATATTTTATATCACAGTATGGTATATATATTATTATCAATTTTACAAATTGAGTCAATTTTTTTAACATTTTTTTCTAGGATTTTACCAAAGTTTGACAAAGAGTGATTGGTCTGTAATTGGTGATTTACTCGGGGTTATTTGATTCTATATATGGGGAAAATTATGGCTTGTTTGTAGCAAGTGGGAATACCCTTTTTTTAAACTTAGGTTTATTAAATGCATTATGGGGTTTGGTAATATTTGTTTTTTTATAACTTTTTATGGTATTAACTGTTATATCCATCATAACCTGGTGCCCTCCCTTCATACATGTTATTGATTTGTTCAATTTTGTTACAACTTGTTGTGGGTGGATAAAAATTTATATTTTTATTTCCTGTATTACTGCATTAGAAGTAGCTACGTCAGTATTCCAGTTATTGATTATTTTACTAGCCAAGTTTTTTTACCCGACGTTGGCAAATAAATTGTTAAAAATATTGCTGTTTCCTGGGACTTTTCTGAGCAATTTATTTTTGTTCGTCATGTATAATAAAAACTTATTTTTCCTTTTTTGTCTTATTTAATTTCCATGATTTCATTAATGATATTACAAACTCTCTTACTATCATTTTCTGCAGATTCTAGAATTTTTTTGTAGTATTTTTCTTTAGTATTTTTCTTTAGTATTTAATATTAAAAATGAAGTTTTTTTTGTATACTTTTAAATATCTATTTAGTTGCTCGTTATTTGGTAGTTTTTTATTTAGAATCTTTATGTCTAATTGATACGATTAGACCATGAGTAATCCAGGGTTTTATCGGTTTGTATTTAGACGATTTGCATTTAGGTAAGGTATATTTAGCGGTTTTATATGTTTAGTTAGTGTCTTCAAATATGTTACAACATTTGTGCTTATTGAATGGTATATATTACGTCAATTTTTAGAATTTAATTTGTTTATGAGTGTGTCATTTAATTTTATCGCATGTATATTTTTGTTTTGCAATTTTTTCCCGTCACATGAGGATTAATATTTTTGTTGTATTTGTAAGTAAATATAGTCGCTTAGTGGTCAGTGACTTCTGTATGAACGATACCAGAAATAACATTATTTATGTTTGAAATGTTACAATGCATGTGGTCAATGCAAGAAGGTAATTGATTTTTTACGTTTCTAGTGTATCCATTTATACATAACATAAAGTTAAATTCAGCTAGCATATTTAAGTAATTATCTTTATTATTACATGAGTAGTCGTTAGCTATATTTAAATTTATGTCTCCTAAAATAATAGTTTTCTCGTTTTTTAGTTTTAATAATACATTCTTTAACTCTTCTATAAATGTTATTATCGATGATAAGTGAGTTCTGTATATGGCTAATATGTTAAATGAATTACTATTGTATTTGATTTTTAATTTTAAAATGTTAACATTTTTTATATTTATTTCTTCGAAATTTTGTACCGTATACGTATTTGAAACGAATATCCCTATTTCACTATTTTTGTTTATGATATTATTAGTTGCAAAGTATGTGTAGTTTGGTATGTGGAAGTTAACGTCGCGCGACGAGTGTGTTTCTGTTAACACTATCACGTCCAGTCTATTTAA
This sequence comes from Eubasilissa splendida, assembly GCA_031772225.1. Classification (NCBI taxonomy): domain Eukaryota; kingdom Metazoa; phylum Arthropoda; class Insecta; order Trichoptera; family Phryganeidae; genus Eubasilissa; species Eubasilissa splendida. The sequence continues at coordinate 44,284,868 of CM062845.1, forward strand.
TGAATTTGCAACTACAAGGAATTCGTCAAAATTTTTTTGCAGACTCCTAATATTCATTTGCATAATAACCAGACTACTATCGGGATTTGGTTCTATTATGAAATTTGTGTCGTTTATTGAATGAAAAATTCGTTCATCTATTTTGATTTTTATGTCTACAGAGTTAATTATATAATTGTTCATATTTGAATTTATGAAAATAGATAATTGGATTTTGAAATGTATAAACTTTGAAAATGAAAAATTTAAAATAGATAATTAAATTTTGAAAGTATGATATGTCTATATATAGTTTGAAAGTATGATATGTCTATAATAGTAAATATAATCACCCCAACCCGTCTTTGAATATCTCACCCATACCTGCCTGGACCTACTATAAATATTGCATCAAATAAGAAAGGCAATTTCGGCAACGCCTGGTGCGGAAAACTAGTAATATATACAATTGAATGACTGGTCTATCTGTATGTCTGTTTTCTAAACAATCATATTTAATTTAATCGATTCTAACCAAATTTCACAAAAACGGTTGACCCTTTCTTCGCCCCTTCTTCGCCCCTTCTTCGCCCCTTCTCCTCAAACTAGTATATCAGAACTTATTAATATTTTACAGAGTCTAAACTTTAGTCGAGTATATAACATTTTGGCAAGGCTTACCATAAACGTTTCAAGTAGTCAGAAAACGATTTGTAATATTACGAGATAGTACAAAGTACAAAGCTGTATAAATATATGATTTTGAAATGTCATAAAATGGGCATGCATTAGGTTAATATTGGTAAGAATGAAGACATCTTTCTTATCAGCATTCAATAAAACTAAATACAATTATTATTCCAAAATTCCTTTACTCGGTAAATTTTTCTTGACTCTATTATTGATTTTTAAAACACACGCAATAGCGTTTAGAGTTTAAGCCAACCAATGGAAATGTTCTCATTGCGTAATTCGAGATAAAGTTAAATATAGACTTCTCAATGTTTACGGTTTTTACTCGGCGGTGTAGAGATGGCTGGATCGTTGTTAACTTACAACACAATATTTAGGAAAATAAAAAACTGAATATTTCCAACGTGAGGTAATTGTAAACATATGTTTTCCCATTATATAACACCATAACCCGCCGATATAAAAAGTACGGATGAACTGATTTTTTATAATTTTATAAATGATAAGAAACATGTACTGGTAATAATTGTTAACCATTCCATTGCACCTGCAACTATTAAACATAAATCATGAATTCCAAGATCAGTCGGGATGAAAGGTTCATTAAGTACAAGTAAATTGAAAACTGAGTAGAAGTCAATCTGTTAAAAATGGTGTACCACATAGGGTTCAATTTTGGGATCATACCATAATTATTATTTATATATTTTGTCAATTTTTTTTGTCATTGTCTTCACTTTATTTTTGACAATACTACCTTATTTATGCCTCACGCTAATTGACAAGATATCATATTGGTTAAAATGATTTCAACTAACTTTTAAAATATATCTCAAGATGTGGGGTTCAAAATCAATGCATTAAAAAAAAAGTAATATAGTATCTAACCTAACGCTCAATTGAATATCAAAATTAACTGTATCCAAAATAATATTGTTAGACCTTGCGACATGTGTTGAATTTTAAAAATATCATAAACGCTTTGGTTTATTAATTGACGAATACTTCAAACAGAAATTGCAAATATAACAGGTATAGACTTGCTCCAATCTTAGATCATTTTTACAAAATCAGAATTACAAAATTCAATATACAATTCCAAAAACTACATTGCAAGCAATTTATTTTTCAGTGTAGCCGAGTGGGCCACTCTTGTAACTGTAATATAAAATTAATTTTGAAACAGTCATAGTAAAAAAATTGTAAGCCCGCACGTATTTGGACTACGTTATGATCTGAAATTGCTATACTTTTCCGTAAACGTTCTTTTTGTTCATGGGTTGTTACTGCTTTTGTTAATAAAAAAATATAACATTAAATAGGGTAGTTTCACATGATATGCTGAAAATCCGGGACAATTCCTAAAATCACAAACAAGTATGGATCGAGGACACTGGAATATATTATTACCGCGCTGAACAATAAACGACCAGGATCCTTAAGCACGCACTAGAATGCCGACTCAAAACTTTGAGGCTAAAATAAAGAAGTGGCTCTTATTAAGTAACATAGCTTGTAATCAATTTATTATTAACTTAATTGTAATATAAAAATGCCGATTAAGTTCAACGTTTAATTCTTTTAAGTTTTTCGATTTCTATTAAAATTATATTTTTTTTATATAGTGGTAAATTTTGTTTTAATTTATTTATTTATTGTTTGTAAGTTGAAAATATAAAGCTTTGCATTAGTTTTGTTTTTGTATATTCATTGTTTTAATTTTTACCCGCATAGAAGTTGTTCATGTTAATATTATATACTTAATATTGATACATGTTTTATTAATTTAATGTAAGTTAATTGTAATAACACGGAGAAAAACATCTAGTAAGATGCTTTATGGGTCTAGTTTCTAAATTGTGTAAATAAATTTGTGATTCCTTCGAGTTGGTCTTTCTTTAAGTCATTGTAAGAAGGTACATCCCAACCCATTTATCCCCATTCATTAGCATTCCATTGTTTCCTTCGCAATCTCACTGTCGATTTTCCGGTTCCATGCGAATCCTGATTACATATCATAAAATGATAATATTACATTAATATCTTATGATATGCACAAAAATATAGTACTACCTACCCTGTACTAACATAAATATTTATTAATATTTACGTTAGTGGTAGGTACATTACAACAGGTTTACATAGTTTTGATGTAAAGAAATACAATCTGATATATACGACTCATGACTTATATTTATAAATTAATAATCTGAATAAAATAATCAGCGTAAATCGATAAGGAAGATTGCAGCCTGCACTGGAATAAAAAAATCAACAGTGCACGTTATTTTGAAAAACAAACTACAGTTTCAAATTATACCAACTAAATCATACTGCAAATCGAGCAGTTTCTCAACGAAAATGACTATTCTTTACGTGAAATCTTAGCGAGAACGATGCTGGAACGTTTTGGAACAGCACAAGCGCTTGGAAACATATTGTTTACTGACAAAGCATATTTTCATATCGATGGCTATGTTAATAAACAGAACATAAGGTACTGGTGCTCCGATAACCCAAAGAAATGCCATCAAAAACATTTTCATTGTCCAAAAACGACAGTGTGTTGTGCAATTTTTGTCCGAGAAATAATTGGCCCTTATTTTTTTTAACCAGCGAGAGACAGTCACTGCTGACGTGTATAGCCGAATTATTGACGAATTTTTGGTATGGCAACTGCAGCTGTTTCTCGGGTTCAACAACAAAACACAATTTCAGCATAACGGGGCCACTCCACAAGCTGAGGGGAATTTTTCCCAATTAATTAATCAGCAAGTATGGAGACATACCCTGGGCACCTCGATCACCGGACCTTACACCGTACGACTTTTTTTGTGGAGATACCTTAAGTCGAGAGTTTACAGCAACAATACTCGAACAATTACAAGAATGTATCCGCCGTGAAGTTACTGCCATTGAACCATCGCTTTGCTCTCGCGTGTTCACAAATTTGAGAGTCCGATTGCAAGAGTGTCTTGAGAGAAATGGACGGCATTTAAACGATATTGTTTATAAAACATAAAATCCGCATCGTTAAACTCAATTTTGTATAAATAAAATATGAGAATAACATTGTAGTTTTTATTTTTATTTAATATTAAACTTGAATATTTTACGCTGGACACCTTTTAGTTATAGAATCGTAACAGGCATTACAGAGACATTGTGCAATTTTTTAAATTCCACCATTTCATTTTCGATAATTTTCCGCTGTACAAATATCTCGAAAACTGTGTGACATTCATTAGACCTATGATGAGTTATTCTTATAGGCCATGTTCTCAGCTATCGATGGTTTTCATTGGGACCACTAAGACACCCTGTATACGCTTATTGACGTGTGAAGTTTTTTTGACACTTTATGCTCGCAATATCTCTACGTGTAATCAAATCTCAAACTAAATTTTTTTGAATAATAATACCATCATATAGTACTGTTTTGGGTTGAAATTTCAGATTTGTATCTGGTCCCTCACCAGAGATATTTAGCCTTCAAAAGTGCAGTTTTTGTAAATTTCCAAACTTTGAGAAATTTCAGAACAAAGGGGGTGCTAGTTTCAGGATTCAAATTTGGTATGTGAACACAATTAGTTCCTACCTCTTTGTAAATAAACTTTTAACATCTAGACTCTAACTCTTCCTCAAAAAATATCCCCGTGAAGATGAGACTTTTTTTAAACGAAAGTATAAATGAGAACACATTCTTATTGTGAAGTTCTAATTATTCAGAACATAGGTATGTGATATTTTAAATATGAATTAAATAATACATAATTATTAAAGAATACAATAAGAATGTGTTCTCCTAATAATAAAGTTGAATCAATGTGTCCAAAATTTAATAAAAATGAATTGATAATTCTGGCGTCTGCTATTAGTTTACTCAAAGATATTTGAGATTCTGTAAAAATAAGGTAGATGGCTCTTTCAAATAATGGAACTATTAAATGTATTAATATCAAAAATGTAACATAAAGGTTCGAAAATTGTCGCTAAAAATATTTTCGCTGTAGCATAGTTGGATAATGTACCTTCCCCGGTTAGGAAAGAGATCTAGGTTCGAATCTCGGTGGCGCAACAACAATATTTTTCGATAAAATTGATTTTATATGTATATCTTTCTAATTAATATATTTAATTCATATTTGAAAGTTGTGGGAATGCATGCAGATGAAAATTACTTTTAACTCCATGTTGATAAGACAAATAGAACAGAGATATTTTAGTTTCCGAAAATCCTTTACATTGCAAAATATGTTTTGACCCTTTAAACAAATATAGCCGCCACACAAAAAAAAAACAATTAAATTAAAATTATGGTCAATTTTAACTAACAAGTTAGGTGATTGCACAAAAAATATGAAATTTAAAAAAAATGGTCAAGCAACTATTTATTTAATTTAGGACCCTTAAGTAAAATAAAGCCTTGAATCATAAGATTTGACACGCGCTACACCTCCAAAACAAGAGATTTATATTCAACTTAATGTGGGCACTGTCAATTGAAATACTCAACAGTGCTTGACGTTAGATATGATAATTCTTTAATCAGCTTTAGGTTCGTACTTTAAGGGTGCGTCTTTAGGTCTTAATATAGGCCTTCCCAACAGTCTTAAGATAAATATGTCGTTGGTAAGAAATAGGACCAATTGCCCTCATTAAACTTCTAGCACAGTATGAGTATTTCTCAGTTCTATTTTTTCACGTTCAGAATTTCATCCCTTTTGTGAATCTCGCTACTGAGGATTTTTCTTCTGTAATGAGATTGAACTCATTAGGATAACAAATAATGCAACCTCATTAGGACAAGTATTGTTTTAAATTCACGCTTCTTACAAAAAGCAACTTGTACTTTTATCTCCCCAAATGAAAGACAAATTAAATTAATCAATTAGAAAGATACACAGAAAAAAATCTGTCTATTGAAAAAATATAGAATGGTTTCGAACCTGAACCTCTTCCTATCCGGAAAAACGCATTCAACATTTCGCTATAGCAATTGAATAAATTTTCGACAAATTTTGTAATCTTTTCAATTTATACATCTATTATACCATTTTTAAAAGCAATCAACTTTATTTTGTGGTGAATTCTATTGATTCATTTAATTTATATTAAAATACCACAGAACTATGTTCTGAAAATGTAACTTCACAATAATGACATATTTTTATTGAAAAAAAATAAAAAGAAAAACAAATTACCAAATTCCAAATTTGAATATTAAGGGTTCATGAATCAATGATTATGGTTCGTGACCAAAAAAATCTCTCAGTGAGACTTTGATCTATGAGAGTCGGTAAAGGTTCGTATATACTGGGAACGTCATTCTAATCCGCGAGCAATCTCATCAGTGGACCCGGGCTATTACATCTCCAGAAGTTTCTTTTCACTTATTTATGGGTCGAGTGATTGCTCCAGGTGTTTAATGTTGTCCGTTTTATTTCGTTATGATTAGGTTGAGATTTTTTTTTCGTTCTTACGAAAATTCTCTAACTTCAGGGTAATTTAATTATATGCACGCATAAAACCTTCCAAGACGACGAATAATTCATTTAAAAGCTATATCGACTAAAAATGAATGCCTTATTTTTTCGTAAAAAGGTTTCGAAAGATGATAACACGGTTGATTCTCTCACATTTGACTTATCTCCTGTTCGCTTTCATACATCTTCTCATGCATGTTAGTCGACTGTTGAGGCTTTATTCTCCGACTCCGAGATCGTGTCAGGTTTATTAGGTCAGTGGCGTACAAAATAAATTTAATTGTCGCGACCATTAAAACAATACCGAAAATGTTTAAATTACTTGCTTGTTGATCTAGTAGTAAGATAGCGCCTAGTGATCAAGTGGTCGGAGGTTTGAGGATTGTCGTCCTGGGAGACCAGCGAGTTACGTCTATTTTTAGTATGCATGTGTATCTAAAATGTATTTCGTGTATTTATATTTAATCTTTACTATATTAGAAAATTTCTGAAAGCCAATTTATTATCCTGATGATGGAAATTGCAAATGTATATATCCCCATTATGCGAGACTACCGATTAGTTGATAGATTAGACGGGCCAAATCAGTACTTTAGGTCTTTGTGTACTTCCCTCGTTGCCCCTCACCTTTGATCACTACTCCGTGCAGTTTGTTTCGGGACACGGAAAATTTAGGAGCAAGCTTTGTAATTTAGAACTTGTATCGGACCCGTGGTGCACCTGCAGCCATATGAGACAGATGCTGGATCACATCCTTTGGCATGTGTGTAATGAAAACTTCTGTGTTGTATTTTAATTATATTTATGGTATATTACTAACAGTAAAAAGACCTTGATTAGGATCACCAAGACCTACCTTGGAAGTTGATGGATGATTGCTAGCTCTGCGGATGGAACACTTCTCTTTCGTCTCAAGGTTTTCTCGAGGTTCAACTCAATATATGCTTATATGGTCAGGGTATTGAAATAAAACGTTTATGTACATTTAGTACGGAATGACATATATTCAGTTAAAAAATATATGAACAGAACAAAGACAACATAAAAGTGAAATATAGTGGTGGCGAAAATTAGAATAAAAATAAAAGGTTTACATGGGAAAATCACATATCGTAAAATAAACATATCATAGAAAGACTTGGTGTTTATGCGTGTGCGGTATTGAGGCCATCACATTACATTTGACAAATTATAATGTATTTTAGACAGAGTAAAATTTTTTTTTCAAACTTTCCATAATTGATGACTGATTTATACAAGATTAATTCCTTACATGGATATTAAGATCATACTCGACCGAGTCTAATTATTATTTTTTAATAAATAGTAGCCGGTATTATCAATAAATAATGAAACGAGATGTTTATACAGCTAAAGCTGGTCAGGTATGATTTTATTATGTGGGCAAGTTTGAGTAAGAAATTGCCTCGTTGTTATGTGCATCCGGTTATAATTAATTCTAAAATAAAATCTTATGGAGAAGTAAAGTTACACATAGTTATACACAATCAAGATTTACCATGACAATGAAATGTATTACAATACAAATAAAGTAGATAGAGTAATTCAAGGTTATTATAACTTGTATGGTGGTCGAAGATAATTTTATATTGTCAGTGGAGTTTGTAAACGGAGAAAACTGGAGGGATCACTTTCGGCGAGAGCGGGAATGTTCAGAATATAAATTTTAAAGAGTTGAAGATTTAGAAAAATGCGGAACACTGGTGGGTGAACGGTACCTTGTTTTAAATGAGGAATATGGTGACGGCGTATCTAATGACACGCGCAGCGCAGTCTTCAGGTGGGCGGAGGTGATCTTCCTGGATCTTTCTGGAAGGCGTAGGCGATGACTTCTTGGTAAATGCGAGGTCTTCAGAAGCAGTTAGGCGATGGAGAAAGTAGTTTGTTAAATTACATAGTCATCTAGAAACTACTCGTGTTCACACTGGTTCAAATTTCATTCAATGAATTTAAAATTAGTTTATAATCTCACACGACAAAATTATTATCCGGATTTGTAGATTACATACGCGATAGATTGAGATTTTGGAAAAGTACACTGTGACATGCGAGAAAATATTATTTCACATAGATATCAATATTAAACTGTTAAAGATTATTCCTGAAATTAACACGTTTTTGGCGACGGATATATTTTACAAGAAATGACCGGAAAGATCGAAAATTGATAAATTCTCGGACGCGCGCCTTAATTGGTTATAATGTTTTCTCTGCTGGTGCTAAACTGGGTGGTCGTTTATATAACCATTCTAGCAACGGAGGTCAGCTTTACTTATAGAGAGAGGGAGAAAACAATAACTACAACAACCGGTCTAAAAATTACGTACTATCGAGAAAACAATAATTTCTTATACAGCCGAGCTCGTGGACGCGTACATGCGTTTGTTGGAAGACACGTGTGCCCTTGAATAGTCTTTTATTAGAAAAGTACTTTCCGGTGTATGGGCGATTTTAACTTTTGTCTGACGAAATTGCGCGTAATATTATTATTTACGCGGAGTCAAATTTGAAGATTTTTTAAAAAAATTGTTATAAAATTAAATTTTCGTTTACAAATTCCTGATTATTTATATCGTGATGGTGGCATGTTCTCCAAGTTATACATGTTTCTTTTACGAAGATTTAGTAATTAGGATCAAGGAATTTAAAACACGAGTATATTGTTTGGGCGAAATAATTAAACAGACTTTTGCCTATACTGACCGGATGCCTAGAGAAATTCATTGAGGGGTTTGGGTGGGTTGGAACGGTATCTATCAGAAATTCTGATCTACTCAGTAGTAAAAAGAATTTGGAATTGTTCAAGACCTTTGTGCGAGTATGGGTATGAAGTCCGATGATTCCTAAGTATGATGGGGTCTCCCAGTGTGTTTTTTATTTTTAATTATGTTTTGTTGTTTTTTTTTATGTGTATCAATCTATAGTGTTTTTTTGTAGTTTCTTATTTTTTCTTTGGGCTATAATCTGCCGGAAGTTGTGCTCTGATTGGAAGTCAGATTATGTTTATTTTTGTTTTGTCATTTTTCCCCTATTGGGAGATTCAATTTTTTCATTCATCTTTTTCATCTTCCCCTCTAGCTACTCCCCGACTAAAGACGCATATGTTTATTTGTTTCTACTAATGTTATTTATTTTTGTTATCCTTTATTTTAGTCTTACTTTAATTTGTTATTTGTACTTTTGCTTCTTTGTTTTTATGTATATTGTACTGAAATTTATTTATTTAATATGTTTTTGTTTATACCTCAGTAAAGTGGAGGTTGTCGGTGTTCATAGGGAAATTTTGTGTTGATAGCTGTACGGCACCACCCTGTCACTATGTATGAGACATTGTTGTGCAGCAGTAATAGTAGCATTAAATAAATGTCAACCTGACGGCAAATGAGTCGGACCATATATGAGCTTTTGCATATAAATGGTCCTGGGTAAGCGGTGGGTCTGCCCTCATAGTTGCCTCTGTCACTCTGATTTTATGTATTTTTACTGTATCATTGTATTATTATTCCATGCAATGTATATTTTACACAATAAAGATTTTTATTTGAGGTTATAGGTGTAATGACGGATGTTTTGGTTGGCGGCCGTGCCTCGTTACTTGGACGCTTGTGCGCTGAGCTACGTTGCACGGTCACCTGTTTAGCATAAACAAATATCAACCCGGCGGTGAATGTATACGACCGATATAGGAGCTCCATCTTTCAGGGCCCCGAATTTCAGAAATATTTCCTAGTATTATGAGGTGCAAGATTTCCTACTTCTCCGGAAGTCTCATTATATGTCCGAGATATTGAAGTTTATTCATCCGAACCATAACATCTTCATTCGTAACTCTGGTCATTCAGCCTATTTTGTGTATTCTTCTGTGGCGTCTTGCAAAATATATACAATCCTGTGTGAAATATTAGAAATCTTAAAATATTTTACCGTTTAGTTAAATGTTGTCAGTAAATCTAAATCGTCTCAATAAGTTTCCAAGCAAATTTGTATGAATGCAAACAGTATAGTGGTACAATGATGAATAGTGGTTTGACAGGAAGAACACTCGCTGTATAAAGGGGACGAGTTCTAAAAGCGTCGCTTAATTAGTTACTGCGGATCGTGTCGTGTGACATCAGATAGCGATTCCTTTAGCAAACTTCACTTTCACCGCCATGTTTCGTGTCATGCTGTGGGTTCCGAGGTGCTGTTCGTTGTGGCCAGTCAGGAGGTCACAGCACACCAACACGCCGCGAGCCAACTAGCGAACACCTCACCGTACTGAATAATTTCTTGTGATGATGAGTCTTCTGTGATGATTTTAATCAGAGAATAATCGTGTAAAGTAATTAACGATATTTATCCACATTTTCGTTTTTGAGGTAAACCTTTTGTACGTAAAGAGTTATTTTATATACTATGGCGGCTATCTCATTAAAGCAATAACGTAAAAAAAATATTGTTGAAATAAGATAATTGATGTTAATTATAATCTATTTTTTTAACTCATTAGAGCTGACAATACGTTTTGTTGAGCCTTAAATTAATACATAAAGACAAAAACATTCAACGTGAATTTTATAGAAATACAGCATTTGGATCGTTTTAAGTTAATCAACTTTGCAACATGCGGGAAGGGAATTAAGACAATTATCCTCAAACCACTTGGCCGAAACCTGGATGGATGGACACTGGCCCACTCGTCTATCTATATGTTGACCTGTAGTCTAAACTGGGGTTGACATATAATTATAACGTATTTGCAACGAATATTATATCAAAACGTAGATAAAACTAATGATAAAATTAAAGTTTGTGGATTCATCTTCTGTTCAATCTCTCAAACTGATTCCATAACTGGGATGAGTTTGTGTCCTCCAAAAGAGTAAACAGAGACCTATGTGAAAACAAAACACTAGTTTTTTGATTCTACTTGTTTAATTTACTTGAGACGCGTTTCGCCTTGTAAGGGAACTATCAATCTAACAGCGTAATTCAACAACTTGCATTTATATTAATGCTTATCTATAGTGGATGATAGCTATACAATTTTATTTGTATGAGATGAAAATGGACAATATTATTAATTAGAATTCTGAATAAATGTCTATGTTCATTCACCAAGTAACCCAGTAAAATTTATTACGAAAACTGCGTTATAAATAGTGCGTTACAAAATTTCGCAGCATTATTGTATTTTCTCACTTTTAACTTTTTATTATATTTTCACTTTTACCGATACCAGCCTACAAAAACTTTTAGGAAGCGCCGAGTATCAAAACCCGCTACTTTTTATATTCTAAGCACATGGTCTAGCAGTTAAGATACTCGCTCAGTGATCTAGTGGTCGGGGGTTTGATCCTCGCTCCAGGAGGCCATCAAGTTTGTCCTATTTTCATAACACAAGCGTTTAGCTTACTTTGAAAATAGTAAGAATATTGATGTGATACGTATTCCGTGTGCGCATCTCTATTTTATTAAAAGATAAAAATAATGAAGCGAACGCTTTATCTTCTTGCTATTTCTCCCTTAGAATGTGGTGTTAAATTTTTATATAATACTGATTTTATTTTACTAGGATTTAATAATCAATTTATATTGTGATATAATATGATATTTTATTATTTATAATTTAAAAATTGTTACTCTCGTTAAACTTTAAAAGAAACTAGTATGAATAAAGAGATTAAAATGTTTGTAAATTGTAAGTTTATTCGTTAATATCTTTGTTATCACGTTAGTATTTCATGAGAACCCGGGGATCGGTTCTCTAATAAGGAGATATAGTATATACATACTTATTATTATTTCATTTATTAATTTTTATTTAATTTAATTAACTGAATTTTTGAAGAAAAAATATGTGCTATATAACCGGTATATGAAAATATGTAAGACAGATTGCAAAAAACCGTCAATTAATATTACATTTTCTTAACTGTTTCAATATGATGAATATGAATTACGGTTACCAGTTTAAGGATAATATATTTTGTTGATAATTACATATGCTCCATATATTTCAACCAGTCTTCACGAGTTCATTTGAAAATGATCTCTGAGACGTATTGTGTATGTACGGGTAGAGCAGGTTAAAGAAAAACAATTTACGGTTGACACAATATATTGTGAAAAGACACAGAATAACGTTTAATGGATATCTTAACTGAAAGGCAGCAGCGAGAGATGTGATGCTTAGAATGAGCATTATGTGGGTGCATGTTATTGGTACCATATTTCGGTACCACGCATGTTTTTGCCGGTATCAGGAGCGTTGGTTCGCGCATTAGTAAATGTGAGGTGTGTTCATGTGTCGTCAACAGTAATGACTGCTGTAGAGACGATAGACCTCTACAAATATGTTTCTAATTGGAAATTAACTTACAAGAAAACAAAGCGTACTTTCGTTAGTAGCGTGTGTAATTTATGTAACGATATTTAATTTACCATCTACCTAATGAGGCAATCGATGATAAAAAACTATGTCACATGTATTTACGAATGGTTTTATTTTATGTTACTCTCAAATATATTTAAATGGAAAATAAAATATAAAAAATAAGCTTTACAAATTTTCATGGTAAAGGAAAGAAACTAAAACTAATTAAAAATAACTACAATTTTCAAATGTTTTTAATTTCCTAAATTAATCGAATTTACGATCATAAATAATAATTCATTAAATGTAAAGACGATGTTGACAATTTTTCGAACGAAAGAATAATCATAATGAAGGGTGAATTTTTTTATCACTATTTTGTCATTTAATATAATCGAAATATATATATAGACAGCCTAATTAAAAATTAATATTGATTCCTTTTTAGTTTATATCGTATTAATTCTTTAAACAAATAGGAATTAAGAGAAGTAAAAAATCCCTGTATGTATGTACCTACATATCACGGCCGTTATCGCATAATTCTTTTAATTATTCTTTTCGTATTTATGTTCATTGGAGCGGAATGAAAGTGATTTAATTGTGATTTAATATCATGATTCAACCATAGAATCAACCTAGATCAAATGCGAAAATTCGCAGCTCCAATTGATATGATTTATAATACAAAAATATAAACGCAACTACCGTAGTTTTAAACAGCAATATAAATATTTTTACAACGTTTCCAAAGTATTATATTTACGAGCATACAGATGGTATAATCCTTACATACGCCATTTTTATATTACACTAAGTTATCTATGGAATATCCATTAGTTAACTAATACTAATGTATACTTGTAAATAATAATTTCTGTCTTCTCAAACTAGCACACAGAATTTTAAATGATGTAAATCAAAGTAGTCCGGAGCATTCAGCTGTCGATTATACTAAGAGACTGCTTTATGCAGACCGTACAACATTTGGGAAACTTATTTGTTAATGAAAATCAAAGAATACAATTATGGTTTGATAGTGCACAATAAATGTACAAGCATGCAGCAACTATAACAAAAAGGAACCCTAAACTCCAAAAATAAACTTTATATTAAAATATCCAACAGACCTATTTAATACGTATGTATAAAGCTACAGGAATTGTAATAATATTGGTATGTTGTGATTTTATAATACTTGTGACTAAGACGGACGTGGGTATTATGCGTATGGATTTCTAATACATACATGTTTAGGAAATTTCTTGATTTTACTGTCCTATGTATTGGATTTGTAAAGCATGTAAGCTATCTTTACGAGGTAATAACAATAAATATGGAGAAATATAAAACCGGTCGAAATTGTCGGGAATAAGCGTAAGCGCGCGTTTTGTATATAGTCGATGACCCAATAGACTGGACTTAAGGGTTTCGTAAACTTTTGCAGGCGAGACGCGATATTTCCATTTCTTTATTACACTAAATGTCAAATCTTTATGGGGCAGCGTTAGCAAGACTAAATCGTTGCGCCAGATTCTAGGTTTTTATGTCACGAAGATATATAGAGAAGGATAAGGAAGAATCCACTACATAGGGAACTAACTAATCAAGTTACATTGTCGAATAAATGCCAGGCGAAAATATTTTTTTAATATAAATATTGGAAAAATTTCTCTGCTGCAGAAGATAAAAATACTTTATTCATAAGGCTCATGAAACGTTAATATTATTGTTAAACAATTTGCATACCACAGCACCTTTGGAGAACTCGGTGACTGTCATTTTCAACAGGTGGTGTCCGCGGCACGTTCTCGACTTTTGTTATAAAGAAACACTTCGGCCCCGATAGCTATTATCTATATTGTATGTGGAAGAGAACTTACTTATTATTTTGCGTCTGGCATGGTTTGGATTTTGTTTATTCAGGTTCATATCATAATTATGTGATCAATATATAATGATATTTTTTAAATCGGTCTTTTAATAAAATCTTATATTGAACTTTTATTATTTATAATAAAATATAAAATAAAAATAATAGTGTTGAATTTTTCAAGTTATGCTCGTACTAAAACAGTATGTAAAATAAATTAATGTAGGTATAATTGTGAAAATAATTATGGAATAATTGTAATTTTTTGCGATTAAAAAAAAGTAATCATAATCAATGAATTCCATAAAAATAAAATATAATATTTGCGCTAATTTATTGTATTATTATAAAAAATTAATTACGATTTTAATATTTAAATTCATAAGCATCATATTATTATAATATATATATTCACTAGAAAATTCTGTCTTGAGACGGACATAGTTTACAAGTTATACAAAGAAATTAGTTAACAAATATCAGACCGAAATAAAAGTTACCTCTTATATATGTGTATGTATAAAAATCAAATGCAAGGCGGACTTTCAATATATAATTGTGAAGCAATTTGTGATAACAATTATTATAGGTTTGATCAATATCAATATTTCAGTTTTATGTTGTCGGACAATTCATTTGAGTTATTTCAGCATCCTATTAAATAGTTTAGGTCCAAAATATTTGTATTTCCTTTGGCCATATGTTGCGTGTGCTCTTGGGGCTTGTAGATTATGTTTAATTGTGCGTGTGGTAATTATATTTTGAGTTGCTTTAAAATATGTCTGTTTGTGTTTATATATGTAGTTTAGCGTATATTTGTCTTGTTTAAAAAACATCGAATTTATTAAAATTTTCGTCAGTGCTTGTTGTGATTGGGGTTTTGAGGATAACTTTTAACTATCAAAAGGTCGCGCGTCGTCGATTCGACCGCCCTTGGCGAGTATTCCTTTATAAAATCATACTTTCACATCGTAGGTACTTCTCATCTCTAGTAGCCTGCGATAAGTTCATTACGCATATAAATAAATTATTTTCATATTTTTCCCGCATACCTTGTGCCGTACAGATAGCTTTTATTTCAGTTGCGCCCAGGCGTCGAATCGGCTACGCCGCCTATCGTTCAAGGAGTCGAAAAAATTATGTGCGTCTTTCTTCGCAAAAGTTTTTCATTGCTTTTGTCAAGAAAGTTCGCATTATTGTGTATATTTTTATTATAAACAATGACTCACTGACATCTTAGGGTTGATGAAATGGTAGAATATAGAGAAAGTGAACCAACGCTCAGTGACAAAGGTTCAGAGGTTTTAGATCACCTATCAGATGTGGAAGAATCTGAAGAAACTCAATCTGTAAATGAAGCAAGAAGCTCAGAAGCTAATGATATATCCCTATCAGCTAGAGCTACATTTTTACGGGAAGTGGCGAAAATCTAATGACGACAGGGTGAGACGTCAACCTTAAAACACTCTCACAAAAGAGGCTGGCGGTAGTAGAATCGGCGTGGGGGGTTACTATTTTTATACAAAGCTGAAATTTATTCATATGTGAAATTTAGGAACTCGGACGAAGATAAACAATATTATGTAAGTTATTATTTGATTTCACCAAAAAACGAGTACGCGCGACCGCTGCCGTTTCAAAAGACCGCGTGCCCGCTTGAAGGTGAAACTGTTTTCTGAGGTGCTATTATTGAATTAATTGCAGACATAGTCAATCTCCTCCAAGCAATTACTCCATACAATAATTACTGCTCTAGGATCCGATGACTTATTCCTTCTTAACTCTATCTACAATCATGATACTGCAGAGATAGTAAAATATATAAGTGTGGCGGAGAGGTCCTTCCGTTAATATTATGCAATGTGGAAGAAAATGTGTGTACGAATGGTTATATGGGGTGTGACATTTTTGATGGAAGATTGACGTAGACTGGAACATTCATAAACTCTATCCACACATGTGACACTGTGTAATTAAATATCTTGAACATCCCCAAAAGAGCCGATTAGATTTTGGTTTTAATCATAGTTAGAATACCGCCGAATACCGGGCGAAACTTGAAGGGAGTTGGAGCAAAATATTCAGGTTATAGTATTTTGTAGTATATACAAATTATAGATATTCAAATTATTCATTGTAATTATTTTCAACTCTTATATCAGCTGCCTAATTTAACTTGTCGATAAATAATGCAATATTATACTTTACAAATAAATTTATCAATTGATTTTAAGCACATTCCTACCTACGCATTTAACGATTGTGTGGTTTACCATATAACCTGAGTTTAAGGCCAACTCCATATAAAATGTTTATAAATAAAAATCTATTTAAATTCTAAGGTGTGGCACGTATTTGTTTTATGCTGATGATTTGATAGTTTTCCGAACCATAGATTTGTTTTAACGTAATATGAATATCTAAATATTGTCAAATGTTATAAAACTATTTTTCACGTAATGGAGTTATCTTTGTGCATAGCAATTTTCTATTGATTGAAAATATTTTATAATTTATTGATAAGACTTATAAATACATTTTGACTCTTGATAAAGTTTGATTCTTCAACGAAAATGCAAAAGATTTATTTTTAAATATTACAAATCTTTAAAAAATATGTCATCATTTTTAGGTTTAAGAATCCTTAGTTCATAGCATTCTAGCGCACATGAAGTGCGTACGTCATCAAGATCGAAATAAATACGAAATTTATCGAGGATATCCAGCAATAGCCCCTAAGTTCACAATGTTTTAGATAAGATTTGAATGGTACCTTGGAGAATCCCTCAGATCGACTAATGCCTACTGTAGTTTTCAATCAATTGAGGTATCTATGAAGAATGTTATGTAAATAAAGTGAGAATGTTAGGTTCCACTCAAATGGTTAAAGAGAATATCTACAATATTTACCTGAAAATTTGAAGAAAAAATCTAAATAACAAGTAAATTATTTATTTGAAAATTTTAAAAACTAATGGTTTCCTTGGCACACCTTGATGTTTAATGTAAATATTATATTGTGCATGTATGTTCATATATATGTATATTATTAAGGCGTAACCTGTATTGTTGCGTGATCTATTAGCGATGCCCGCGTTAGTTCTGTATGATGTTTATGGAGGGTGTAATGTGATGGGGCAGCTAGCTGTTCCTGCCGTCAGTGGGGGTGGACTGCGTCAACTTCTTTGTTGTGCTTTGCTATTTAGTCTGAGCTCGTATTTATCTTTCACTCTATAGAGTATGGGAAACCAATTTGGTGAAATTAAGATGTGCACGTACTTCTATTTGCGTCTTCATTTACAAAATAAAACCTATATATGTAGTTAAAAAATGGCACACCATGCAATGATACAATTACTGTGTTTAGCTGAAATATAAGTAAGAATCAGGAGCAATGTGAACTTTATAGTGAACGTGATTCCAGTTCGTGGGGTTAAAAAATGGAGATTCCTGGGAATGCAGCTGATCGAAGACTTAGATCACGAAAGAGAAATAAGGGTGCAGGTGGAATTAGCCTGTGGAGTCTGGTGAGATTGGGCACCTCTGTAACAAGAATAATAACGGGTGGCTTCAGACGTCGAGCGCTGTACCGCTTCCGGTCGTAATCTTCAACTTCCGGTACATCACACTACTATTTGTGCTATGGTTATGAACGAACAACAGATTGATTGATGGAAATACAGATGACACAATAATCAATTTATATATTTCTACTCTGAAACATATATTGTTTTTATTGTCATTCTGGAAAGTTCTCAATCCGTCTTTCATATTATGTTTGTATTTTTTTTTGTAATTCCTGTTTTAGTGCTTTTCTCTGAGGGATTAAGCATTTTTTCAACATTTAAAAATTCTGGTGATGGATGAAATTTCGCCGCACTTATTCTTCTTCTTCTCGATGCTACATTAGAAATGCTTCGCGTCCTCAGTCCCGATACTCGGCTATTCCTCTCTATTATTTGTAATCGTATCACCTATTATTCCATTTTATTTTTCTTATTCCTACGTTGTTATAGAAATACTCATAAGTAGTATTCAGAGAGTATATATTATACTATATTTAGCTTCTTCCTATATTCATGCTTCAGTAAAAATAGGTTTTCTTAATTTTGAGGTAGTTCGATAGAATGATTTACAAAACTTAAATATATCTTTATCTGAGTATTATTATACTTTTAAAATAAGCAATGTTATCTTTGTGGTTAAGATTCATATTTTTATTTTTTATCTTTGTTTAATTAACCACTAAAATGAGTTTAAATACATCTACCGGTTTCGAAAAATACCATTTTCTTCTTCAGGATGTCATAACTAACTAAAACATACATTGTTTCTTTGACAGAATCTATTTTTAAAAGAAAATTTTTTTTTTTTTTTTTAGTACCTAACTCAAATCATTACTTAATACAAATTTACTCGAATAATTTTTTCAATTATTATGTAGAGCATATTGAGGTGGTATCAACATGCTGTTTATGCGTTTACATATTTGGCTACAATTGTTTTGTTTCCATAAATTGAATGGATCGATATCTCACAAATATTTTCACACTCAATAGAAATCCTTATTTATTATAAAATTAACAATTAATCTTTATAAAACTTTCAACACAACACAGTTTTCCTATTTCCAGAATGTTCAAGCCAATTGATATGTCCTACACAAACATTCCACTACCCAATCAATAGTAAGTAGCCTTCCCATTCATATACGTTCATCCTGACAGTGGTATCGAAAAAACAACCCATTGAGCGTCAAATATTGGAACATTTGTGATTTTTGAGAAATTTGCAATGGTTCTTTACAAAAATGAGACCTATACCATAAATACTTAACCTATCGTCTTGAAATTTAACATACGTATGAAGTTATAATGTAGTTACTACATTAGCTAGCAGATTTTTGTATACAGCTACTAGTTATTTCATATTTTGCTGATAATCATAAACGTTTGAAATCCTTCTAAACCCTTGAATTTCGGATTATTTGACAAACATCGTGTTGCTAGTGATATCCCTTATCCATAAGCTTCGTTTGAACTAGTCTCAGAAATACCCTGTATATTATTTATTATTGACTGAGCTGGAGTCATATTTACTTTATATTTTTACAACTATATATTTAAAATTGAAAGACTGGCTGGTTGGCTTTCGCCTGTCTATTCTTCATAATACTATTACACCCTTTGACCTCTCCCCTTAGTCACCCCACCTTCTTCTGCCGATTTAAAAATGTGTTATATAGTAATGTATTGAACCTGATGTTGCATGCTATATTTTTTTACTAATGCCGTAAGGGTAAAATTAATGATAATTAATAACAACTAAGGGTTCACATTATTAATTCTACCCTCTAAATTAAATTTGAAGGAGTTTGCATTTAGAACGACTCTCGGCAGGCTGACTATCGGGTGTTTAATTTATATTTAATGAAATAACGATGTGAAATCAGGCGAGAGGCGACGGGTCACCTATGGATATACTTCTGGGTGTATATACGACGCCCTAATAACGATCTGACCTTGACCAATTTCCCGTTACTAAACGACCCTAAAAGCGCCGCGATCTGAAATCTCCGATAGCTGGCATGAAACGACGTTTTGCGCGAGCTACGCGCAGGATTTTAGCCAAGTCTTGTAAGAAACAATACATAATTATTCGTGTGTGTTTACATTATTTAAACAATATATTATTATATACATACTAATTTTTAAAGTATTAAATTTTTTTTGGTGAAGATACAATTTTCAGAACACATTCATATAAATATACTATAATTAAAACAAATTTAGATAATGTCTAACTTAATAAAAATATGTAGATACAAATTAATGACTTCTGTATACGTCTCCATAGCTTAATCGGTTAAAGATATCTAGCAATAACCGAATATTTCAGGATCGAGTCCCGGTTAAATTCTTTTTGGTGTGAGGCACTTAATACAAACGCGGTTTCCAAGTAACACGCATGTGCATGTTCAATCTTATATAGAATGTGCATTCTCAAATAAATAAATAAAAATATTCCCAATGACAGAAAAGAAGTACTTGGAGCAAATATGTCAAAAAATGTCTTGTTTTGTCATTCTATTCACACTACTGCCTAACAACTTATTGAAAATATAATATCGTTTAAATTATTTAAAAAATCGTAATTCCTTAACAAGATCTTTAATGATATTCGAAATAATAAGTAGTTATTCAGGGAGGGCAGATAATTCTTCTATATAAACGATTAGGTATGTTATACATTTTGCAAATACCTATTCATATAAAATTTAGTGTCTATTTGTATTCTATGCAATCATGTGTCCCCTTAGACCGATATAAACCAAATATAGCATAGTTCCTCTTTGAGATGAGAGAGGTTAAAAAAAAGGTCGCTTAGGTGGTTGACTTGGCACGATTAGTTAAACCAGAAAGATGGTCTTGTTAGAAACCTCAGCAATGGACGAGCATGAGAAGACATATGAGTGTGGTGTTTTATCTTCTCTGTCTACCCCCGCGGAGAAATAGAGTGATGGTGAGTTAATTAGCTCTTTAGGATTCTGTGCAAAACTTAGACACCTCCTGGATACATATTCCCCCCACATGAGGGTTCTCGACTCCTCGTGCCTGAAACATATTTTGCACATTGCGGATATGAGAAAGACATACACAAATGTTTAAGAAACCCACTGAATTGATAAGAATCTTTATTAATCCTTTATATTTATTTGGAAATTAATGATTTTTCTACGTGATTCACAATAGCAAAGTAATAATAACATGTTTTAAACCAAATATTATTTAAAATACAAATTAAATGTGTTAATTAGAAAGATATACATATAAAATAAATTTTATCGAAAAATATTGTTATTGCTACTGGGTTTCGAAGTTGGATCTCTTTCAATTCCAGGAACGTGCATTAACCGATTATGTATATATGTATCAATTCGAAAAGTGTAACATGTAGGTTTGAAAATTTATCGTCAATGTACTGTGTACTGTAGCATAATCGGTTAATGCACGTTTTCCGGATTGGAGGAGATAGCAACAACAATATTTTTTGATAAAATTGATTTTATATGTATATCTTTCTAATTAACACATTTAATTAGTATTTGAAATATCACAGAGCTATGTTCTGAATAATTACAACTTCTCAATAAGTATGTGTTCTCCTTATTATTTATTCGATGCCGGTTTAAGTGCCAAAACTGGAAAATATTTTAAATAGAACAAACACATTGCAATACCGAAATATTTATGCTTGGGTGACTCCCAGTTTCTTTCTGCCAGGCCATTACTTCGTGCCAAATATCCCCTAACTACTAGGTACTTTCAAATGTTAACATTTTTTAATCTTGAGAAATTTGTATCAGTTGTGTAAAATTAGTTATATCGCAGTGGATCCTTTGAGATTTGTGGTTTATGTTATAATTACTTTCCTTTCTTTAAATTTAAAGCCATGTTTTTGTTATTTTATTTGCTCCTTATTGTTAACTTTCAAAATCAATCTAAGTTCTTCAGCTCATATCTAGCATTTGCACAAAGCTGCTCACGTACTCGGAAGCAGAATGCTTCCAGATTCAGTTGTTTCCGTTGTCACTCCTTTGGATTCCTCATAAATCTATTATTTTTAAGACGAATATGTCACTTCACAGGTTGGTCAAAAAAAAAACCCTTATTATGTCTATGATCTTGGTATATTACCTCTCCTCAATTTTCTAAACCAAATAGATAATATAATTGGTAATCTAGACACGCGATACAGAAGTCAGAAAAGATAATGTCAGCGCTCGTTATGACGTGCGTTTATGAATGACCATTTAATCGTTATAGTTTAGTAGTCGCTGCAATGAAAGCAGAATTGAAGTAAATATCACCTTATTAGGTCTCAAAGATGAAAATTAACAGTGTTACATTTAAGCAAAAAAACTTTTTTGTAACATCTACATCCTTATTAATATAATGTAATTGTGGTGAAATTGCACGCGCCCGTAGACATGGCCGTGTAAAGGCTCACCTGTCAATCAATACGGCCTGAACCAGAGCGACCAATAAGCAGACGCTAATAAACAATTACCACCAGAGATGGATACCGCTCAAGCAATTAACATTACTTCTCCGCAGGCCGTCTTATCACCAACATCGGCATTCAACCGCATCTCCAGCGAGTCACTCCAAAGTTCAACCTCATTAATTGTATTAATTCATCACCTCAATAAACGAAACCTTGTAAATGCTCTTTCATTATTATACCCTGCTCTAGTTACAACAGACACCCTACACTACGACTTACAACCAACTCGCGTGAGACAAGAAGAGGTTAGAAGCTTGTATCTCCCAGCATCAAAACCTGACACAATCTCGAGTCAATCATAGTCTGAATCTCAATCTCAACTCATACACAATGTAGATAAAAAAAAAACTACAGTAACATTTTAGTCTTACTAAATATATCAATCAGAAATAATAATATACAATCAGCAATTCAGTATATTAATATTATAAACTAAACTAACTAAACCAAAATATATTTACCCATATATTAAAAAGTGGTGACAAATAACACACAAGTATCCAACATTATTTTATACTAACAAAATATTGTATATCCGCAAAATACATATAACGAATTTATGATGTTTACAAGCCTATCAGCCACAATCTAGGTAAATATAAAATATTTGTTTTGAAGTATGTAGCAATTATTAATTACTTAGATTAATACAGCGTGACTGTAATGTCCATAAAAATTTGCTTATAATAATATAATTGGTAAAATGTAAGAGCAGAAATGAATATACATAAAGACATACGTATCAATATGTATATATATATTGTATTTCCTAATGTATTTAAAAAATGTTAACTTTTTGTTTTCTTGAAAAAAAATTGTTTTACATACCAACTGCGTTTCACTAACATATGATTTATTACAAATATTATTGCTTTTTACAATTCATTTTACATTCTTAATCACATTATATGTATTCCATATCTAGTGGAAATGACATCACTTATGAGATGAGGCTTATATGTGGCAAATCTATTTATGACAGAGTAAAGAATGAAGAAATATGGAAATATTGTAAAGCTGATGTTAGTATAGTGAGTAAGATTAAGAAAGGATCACTTAGGTGGTTTGGTCATATGAAACGGATGAATGAGGAGTGAATGGTAAAAAAGATATATGATGCAAGTGTTGATGGCACCAGAAATAGAGGACGTCCGCGGAAGACATGGCACGACCAGGTAAACCAGATAATGGAGGATGGTTCTGTTAGAAGCCTCAACAATCGACGAGCTTGTATGAATGTGAATGAGGTGAGAATTGTGTGTCATGATAAGAGTGTGGCGTTTTATCCTCTCTGCCTACCTCCGCGGGGAAACGGGTGTGATGGTAAGTAAGTATATCTTTGTTGTTTGTATTAATATTTTAAAATTTCTTCATAAAGTTGCATATTCATGGGTTAGGTTATATACGGTGTCCAGCGGAAAAATTTCAAGATTAAAATGTAATTGCTCGTAAATCATCAGGGTTAGGTAAGTGGGAGGGGTATTTTTCGACACGCGTGATTTGCTTATATGCCAGTCGTAATAAGTCGCTGGTCGGGAGCGCACCGCGCGTTCGCGGTTGAGCAATATTTAAAGTGCGGCGATTCATTGGTTTGTGTGTGTCGCGCTTTTTGTATTCAATTTAATATTCGACGAGTAAGTGATGGGTCGAGCACGCAACTTATCTGGTGTTGGGTTCAAAAGTTCAGACAATGGTTAACTAAACTCCTCCGAGATTATCTACGTAAGCAGCGACGCCAGAACATGTGGTTCAAATTCGACGTGAAATTATGCGCAATCTGCGTAAATCGATAAGGAAGATTGCAGCCTTTACTGGAATAAAAAAATAAAAAGTGCACGTTATTTTGAAAAATAAACGACAGTTTCACCCTTGCAAGCTGCAAATCGTGCAGTTTCTCAACGAAAATGACTATTCTTTTCGTGAAACCTTAGCGAAAACGATGCTGGAACGTTTTGGAACAGCGCGAACGCTTGGAAACATATTGTTTACTGACGAAGGACATTTTCGTATCGATGGCTTTATTAATAAATGGAACATAGATACCTTAAGTCGAGAGAGCAACAATCCTCGAACAATTCAGGCCCTACAAGAAATAATCCGCCGTGAAGTTGCTGCCATTGAACCAACGCTTTGCTCTCTTTAAGAGTCCGTCTCGAGAGAAATGGACGGCATTTAGACGATATTGTTTATAAAACGTAAAGTTCGCATCATCTCCGCTTCATTTTTTATAAATAAAATATGAGAATAACATTGTAGTTTTTTTTTATTTAATATTAAACTTGAAAATTTTCCGCTGAACACCCTTTATATGTAGATTCAATCAAGTTAGTACATGGATGAGATACAAATTACATTCGCACGAAAGATAAGATATTTATTTAGAATTGTCGATACTGCTGGAAACATTAATTTGGGCGGGATTGTAGATTCTAGTGATAAACATTATTTGGTACAAACCTATTAGATTTTGTTTCAATATAATAATAATAATTGACTTATTATTATATTTAAATACTAAGTACGTACTCTATCATCTATAATTGCACAATGTTTTGAAGTGCATAAAATAATATTGCAGTAATGCATTTTCAAATCGTTTTTACATGTCAATGAAACAGTATGAGCGTTAGAGTATTATATATTATTTGATATTTATAGCACACGGCATCAACAGATGGACCATATACTATCTCTAGAGTTTGAGTTTATCTTCAGAAAAATACAGCTATACTCGAGACGAAATAAATATATATGCGCAAATGGGCGTAACGGTAAGACAAAACCTTTTTGACAGAAGTACTTTCATATTTTAATACAGTGTGGGACCAGAGTATTTTTAAAGGATTGCAGAATAAAGAATAACCTGTCAGGCGTGTCGAGCAGAGAGTGACCGTCGTCTGCGGTGGGGCCAGCGTCGCTAATCTCGCGTAGAGGCTGCAGCGAAGCCCGGTGAAGGCTTCGGTGCACCGGATCCTCCGGTCAGATTGCGAGCGATCTCTGCCGACCATTACACTCCCGCGTACTCTCTTCGCACGTTGCCACTCGACGGGGGATGGCCATCGGAGACATTCACATCGCGGGTAAAGGGCTAGACAACGTGGATTCTTAATGCTATCTATTCTGCGCGGGGAGTGAGACGCGCGCGGCACATCGGAACTTCGCGAGGTGAGCACGGAGCACGGCGCGCTCATTCAAAAATCGAGTTGGTAAATGTCAGAGGTGAGCGGCGGGAGAAACGATCGGGGGTCACGGCTGCTTATCTCGCGAGCGGCGGCGGCGCGGCAGCGGTCGGCTGCAGATGGCTCGGCGTCGCGACGCGCACTGGCGTCCGCGCGCCTCCCCGCCCCGCCGCTGCGTGAGCGCCCCGCGCTCCGCGCCCCGCGCCCCGCGCAACGGCCCCACCCCGGAGAACAGCGGCGCTCCGCTCTACAGAATTCGGACCCCGAGTGGTACAAACACCAATTTTCCGGCCACGGGTATTCCATTGACGTACGAGTACAGAGTACAGGGGTGGTTTTCATTGTTAACTTGAAACGCAAATTGTGCGTCGTTTCCCGATATGGTGCAACGCCAGTATTTATAAAGAAAGTAGCAATTTCGTAATTTCTTAGTGAGTAGCTTTATTATTTTATTATAAGTCAATATTCTAATTATATCAGTATCTAATCAACATATTTTTTTATATTTGATATTGTTCACATATACACATAGTAAAATAATAATTTTTATCTTTTTCCATCACGTGTTGTTATAATTTTATTTATAAAATCTACAGTTTTACAATAATAAATAAAACAATAAAAAAAACACAACCAAAAAATTAAGCCAATTACCTACATCTTTTCACTGCAATACAAAGGTGACGCAATGTATGCGATGAATGAAAAAAAATACATGATTTTCTGAGGGGAAAAAAAATTTAAAGTTGAAAAGATTTGGGAAGAAAAATAAAGTTTAATAATTCCAGAGGAAAAGAGAGGGAGAAAAGAATATCGTTTGGGGATTAAAGTCTATATGATAATAATATTAGATAGTGCAAATGGTATTTTGATCTGTATGATATATATGTTATTAAGAAAAAACATTTTTATTGTGAAGTTGTAATTATTCAGAACGTAGGTCTGTGATGTTTTAAATACTAATTAAATGTATTAATTATAAAGAAATGCATATAAAATCAACGATATTTTTCGATAAAATTTATTTTATATGTAGACCTTTATAATTAATACATTTAATTAATATGTAATTACATTTACGGTAGCTCAGGTATGGAAAAAGTCTAGTTTCTTAAAGTGCGAATTAAAATATAGAGGTAGACTCGTTTTGTTTGGTTTTAGTGTTATATTGTGGAAAACTAAAAGTTCCAGTTGACTCAAATGGCAGTCGAATGGATATGCGTCTGAGTAAATCTGGGCAGTCTACTTAAGAATTATTTGTTATGTGTAGGAAGACGACACCAGCTGTGTCTCTTCGAAAATGAAATGGTGGAATTTTAAAAAATAGCACAATGTCTCTGCAATGCCTGTTACGATTCTATAACTAAAAGGTGACCAGCGGAAAATGTTCAAATTTAATATTAAATAAAAATTAAAAGTACAATCCTATTCTCATATTTTATTTATACAAAATTGAGTTTAACAATGCGGATTTTATGTTTTATAAACAATGTCGTTTAAATGCCGTCCATTTATCACAAGACACGCTTGCAATCGGACTCTTATATTTGTGAACACGCGAAAGCAAAGTGTTCGTTCAATAGCAGCAACTTCACGGCGGATATTTTTTTGTAGGGCCTGAATTGTTCGAGGATTGTCCGATGACCGAGATGCCCAGGGTATGTCTCCGTACTTTGCTGATTAATTAATTGGGAAAAATTTGCCTCAGCTTCTCCATTGTACCTCTAGCTGTGTGTGGAGTTACCTCTTCTTGCTGAAATTGTGTTTTGTAATTGAATTTGAGAAACAGCTGCAGTTATGGTACCAAAAACTCGTCGATCATTCGGTAATACACGTCAGCAGTGACTGTCTCTCGCTGCTTAAAAAAATAAGGGGCAATTGTTCCTCGGGCAGAAATTGCACAGCAATCTGTCGTTTTTGGACAATGTAAACGTTTTTGATGGCGTTCTTTTCGGTTGTCGGGGAACCAGTATCTCATGTTCTGTTTATTAACATAGTCATCGTTATGAAAATGTGTTTCGAAAGTAAACAATATGTTTCTAAACGTTGTTTCAAAACTTTCCAGCATCGTTCTCGCTAAGCTTTCACGTAAATAATAGTAATTTTCGTTGAGAAACTGCACGGTTTGCAGTTTGTATGGGTGAAACTAGTTTCTTTTTCAAAATAACGTGCCCCTTTGATTTTTTTATTCTAGTAAAGGCTGCAGTCTTCCTTATCCATTTATGCGGATTGCGCATAATTTCACGTCGAACTTGAGTCACATATTCTGGCGTCGCTGCTGACGTTTATGGTCCCAGAGGAGTTTGATTATTATATTTTATTACTTTTTTGACCCAATGACGATGATCGGTGAGACACATTTCTTTATATTGGGCATCTGTAGAAGCTGCCGAAATATGTCTCCAGGTGAAATCCGTCGTAATCATCTTAATTATTTAATTCTTCTTATAGTAGGAGGATTGGTGTTCGAAAGTCTCGACGAGCTTTCATCTTTCTCGGTTTTGCGTTCTTTCATTTGATGACCAGTCTTTGTTGCTGTCTATCCCAACTTAGTCTGGGCCGGCTCATCGGCTGCATTTTCCAGAGTTGTCAAAATGGTATATCTTAATGAGACTTCTATTGATAACTCATAAAGTCGTTAATGCTGTTTTTATAGCCTCACTGGTCTAATTCAATGCATATGCAATAATAATAAACAGTTAATGAAAAAATAATCTTCAGGACTTTAACCCGGGAGCAGTGGCGTAATGAGGGTTCTCCACACCAAAATTTTTAACTGTCCGGCATGTGAAGAACGCGTGATAATATTGCTTCTTCCCCCCCTGTACCTTCTGACCACTCTTTTGGGATTTTAATGCGACTAGACCCAAGCAACCGTGCTACGGAGACATAGACGAATTCACTCATTGAAACACTACCGACGTAAGTATCTTTTTAAGAAGAATTTTTAAAAATTATTTTTATGTTTTGATTTATCGGAAAAATGATGAATTTTTATATGTAGTATTTTTAATTTAAATAATTTTTTCCCGATATTTTATATGAAAATTTTCTGATTTTTACATGTTTTTTAGATGGATAAGGATTTACAACCATCAACATCGCGCCAAACGTTAAACCTAACCAATTTAGAGAATGCAGTCGGCTCTATCGCTTCATGGCTGGAAGAAGAATAAGATGTTATTAGTTCGATCGATTCTAACAGTGACAGACCGAGTGAGTATTCAAAGGAAACGGCTAAACCGAAATGGTGAGATTCTATAATTTGACCAAAGGGCCCGTTGATGTAGTTGATGAGATGAAAGGTTAACATTCAACTACCAGGAAAAGTAACAGATGACCTCTTACCGTATTCTATTCCTTTTTGAACATTGTTGGTATCAATGGACAAATAATATTCGCAAGCAATACTCGAATTAACAACCGCGTCGATTTACTTTAGAGGAGCTGGGCATGCAGTTCATAATACCACACATCCATAGGCGAATGATCATTCCTAATTTACCGTCAGGCCTTCACCAGAGAATGGAGAAAATTGTTGGCATCAGTCGGTTCCTAGACAATCAACACTTCGTGAAATATGTTCGTTCTGCCCGCGAAAAAATATCAGATACACCACAAAAAGGTATAATTTGAGTGTAAAACCACTGCGCGAGTATTTGTGCTCGACATGTTTCGATAGTCACACTCTTCAAGAATCAACGAATAGTAATTTGCATTACTAATTATACTTTTAAGGTTATGACATCCTGAAGAAGAAAATGGTAATTTTCGAAACCGGTAGATAATAAATAAAAATATGCATTACTTATTATTGTGTAGGTTGTGGGGATGCCACTTCTCCCGGGTTAATAAATAAATTTAATAAAAAAACCGTTCCTAGAAGTTCTAACGTAATAAAAAACAATCTATTCCTAAGAGCTATACAAAACTGAAAAAAATAGTGTCTAGGGGTCTTAATAAAATAAGAAAGAAAAACACTGTTCCCAGTGTCTTTAACATCAATACAAAATATGTTTTCTGCCAGTTACAGTATGAACATAATTGACCTAAAAACAACATTCGTTAACATTTTCTTTAAATAGAGGTACACAGAATATGTGTCATCAATATTCATACTATTTTCAAACAATGCTAAGATTTTATGCAATGATCTAACTTGGTGATCTACTCGATAGAGACTCGAACTTCAGACCGCTTGATCACTAGGCAAGTACTAGATAAACAAGCACGTCATATTTATTTATTTAACTGTATTTATTTATTTGTCAATATTTATTTAATAAACTGTACATTTTACGTAGTTAACATGAGCGTATATTGTTTTGATAATGATAATGACATTAACAAATCGTAACTCGCATTTTAATTAATTGGGAGTCTGTTATACACTGATTGATTATTTTCGAAGTGCATGTTTTGGACGTCCGTTATAATATTTTACCGGCGAGAGTTCAAGTTTAAGTGGAAAATGGTTGAACGCTCGGCTGGTAAAGAGAGAAGTCAATTCAGGAACAAGTCATTAGTCATAACAATAGGGACACACCGCGCGCCATGTTTATTCGATAAGTTTGAACAGCTGTTATCACTTGTCTTCGATTTGGGACCAATATTGACGAAATAATGACAACATATAATTGAGTTAGTTCCCATGTTAGGTTTAAAAGCACGCGTGATAAAAATACGGATAATTGTTCATATCATGTATTATATGTGTGGTGTCGTTTATTTTTGTAACATTAAGACTTTTAAAAACATCGTTTATTATTTTAAATCAT
Organism: Eubasilissa splendida; assembly: GCA_031772225.1. Lineage (NCBI taxonomy): Eukaryota > Metazoa > Arthropoda > Insecta > Trichoptera > Phryganeidae > Eubasilissa > Eubasilissa splendida. The sequence goes on from CM062845.1 coordinate 44,315,299, forward strand.
TATATACGCTATTGATAACTAAATAAGACAAAAGTCATGTAAACGTGTTAAAATGGACTCAATAGACCTAATTTAAATCATCATTACGGTTTTTTCCAAAAAATTTTTAATTTTTAAGAACACGTACAAAAAATTATAATTTCCTTGTTGGACCTTGTTAAAAAAAGACATTCGTCTTGTGACGACTTTGTCAAGGTACACTATTAAAAGATAAAGAAAAACAAAATACTTAAATTTAAAAAAAAACCCGGTCCAACTGCAGAAATATAGTATTATTAAGTGAACACAATTTTGTTATGAAGTTGCACTTTCAGAACACAGCTCAGATGTATTTTTATACAAATCAAATGGATCAACTAGAAATATTAACAGAAAAAATCTATATATCGAAAAAATATTTATTTCTGAACATCTTCCTAGTTGATTAGTTTAATTTGTATTGTTGTTTAATAAAATTAAAAACACAATTGAGTATTTACAATAAAAATTAAATATCATTGAAAGTTTTACGTAAATAAATAATTTTGTACATAATGTGTCCAATATCAACCAATCAATGAATGATACTGGGCAACACACATTTTGGTGCCAGCGATTTTTTAACCGTTTCTAGGTAATTTTGGGGTGCAGAATCCAAAATAAGCATGAGATTTAGTCTATCAGATCTAGTTTTTGAGATACGCTATATTGACCTCTTTTAGAACAAAATCGTCTTATTTTTAACTTATTACTATTTGCTCCAATTGCTAGTTAAAAAAACAAAAACTAAAAAATAAAGTATTTATTTCACACAATAGATAAATATACTTTCATCACTTTTCATTAAAAATTTTTCTTTTATACGACTTCCTATCATAGAGTTTACCGGGACAGTCGATAAAGACTCCAACACCAGTCAGCCATCATGTGGCTAACCTATCTTCTTTGATATCGATCATCTATAGTTTTAATATCCTAATGGAATCTTTACACCCGTTCTTCACTAAAATCACCTAGGTTTTATGGAAACCGATCTAAGTGGTTGTGAAGTAGTGAACTTTTATACTCGTGTTACAACCGAGAATATTAAAATTCGAAAGCATATTTTCCACTAATTTTATGTAATTTTTTGCTTTATAATTTCCATGAATTTTTTTTACTAATTGAACAAATGAACACCAACCAATCTCGTTCATTGATGCGGTAATTGTGGAATTTTAATAAGCTGCCTTATCTGAGGATCATCAAATATTCCGGCTTTCAGTTTTTCTGTTCTAACCCCAGGAAGTTTTTGTGTCAAGTAGCCAAAACAAAGTCCATCTCGATTTAAAGCCTTCACAAATTATTTCATAAGCCCCGACATGGTATGCAAGGGTGGAAATATGATTTTCTCTCTCGCAACCAAATGTTCGTTAATTAAGTTTTGTTTTCCTTGAATGAAGACATTTATTAAAGGTCTATTTCTGTTAGCCCAGTGCTGATACTTAGTTCTGCTGTTTCAAAGACATAAAAAATAAGGATATTTTGTATATCCACTTTCCTGTCCAAGGAGGAAGTTTACCATTTTTAGATCGACACAAATCATCCTTCTTCATAATTTCTGGTTCCCTCTAAACCATCGGTACTCCAAACTTTAGTCGTAGTGTAGTAGGAAATTGTCTACTTCGCGAATGTTCAATGCATGTTTTACATATGAAATGTAGAACCCAATATTTATCCTGGTCTCCCAAGTGGACCCCAAAATAAGCCAGGTAAGCCCTTTTCACAAAGTCAGAAACAGGTATTTTTGGAATCAGCACATCAAAAATACTTTTCCGGCACAAAAAAAAAATCATTTTGTTGGCCAGTGTAATTAACCATTGCGTACTGCAAACTTTAAAATTATTTCTTCATTTTTTTGGATAAAATGTTAACCTCTTGCGTGCGTGTACAATCGTTTAGTATTTTTACACTCTCGATGTTCACACGAGAGTTGAACACACGTTCTACACACTCATAATTTTCTTCACTGCGTCCATTATCTATGTTACTTAATTACTTACCATCATGCCGGTTTCCCGAGGGGGTAGACAGAGCGGATAGAGCGCCACACTCTCACCACATTCTCGCCTCATCTACATTCATACATCTTCTCATACAAGCCCGCCGATTGTTGAAGCTTCTTACAGAACCATCTTCCATTATCTGGTTTACATGGTCATGCCAAGTCTTCTGCGGACGTCCTCTATTTTTCGTGCCATCAACACTTGGGTCATATATCTTTCTTACCATTTTCTCTTCATTCATCCGTTCCATATGACCAAACCACCTAAGTGATCCTTTCTTAATCTTACTCACTATACTAACATCAGCTTTACATTCTTTCCTTATTTCTTCATTCTTTACTCTGTCATAAATAGATTTGCCACTTATACGCCTAAGTGATCTCATTTCCACTGCATTCAGTCTACTTTCGTTCCTATTCTGCTAGCTCCAGGCCTCACTTCCATACATCAGTGTCGGTACTAGGACTGCAGTCACCCTCCTTTCGATATCATTCTCAACCTTTCCGTTTATATCAAACATACTTCCCAAATACACAAACTCATCTACTAGTTCCTTGAGTAGCTTGTTGGTGTAGTGGTCAAGACGTTGGCCTAGTGATCTAGTGGTCGGGGGTTCGCGCCTCGTTCCGGGACACCAGCAAGTTAGTCCTATTTTCATAGCACAAGCGTTTAGCTTAGTTTGAAAATAGTAAGAATATTGATGTGACATGGATTCTGTATACACATCTCTATTTTTTAAAATAAATAAATAAAACATTTACTACCGACAAGTATTTTGCACGGTGTCTCGCTTTCCTCCTTCTCGAATACCATCTATATTTTTATTTTTATAAATTTGAAAGTGATGAGAAACACTCTTTTGGTATCTTAATCAGTATTATCAAAATTACTCCCATAATAATAAATTGATTTCCAAAAGAAGACATGTTTTAGTGTATCATTAGTTGTATCATAAATTCATAATTTTATTCCTTCTTTTATAATTGTGGTTATAAAAACCTTTCACTTTTGTGTAAGAATGGTCGCATATCACGCTTCGTGTTCAGCTCTCGTCAAATCTTGGAAATATTATTTTGTGAGAATAAAATGTGTAATGAAGTAAAAAGTTTTAAAATATCGGTCGATCCACCTATAGTTTGCGAGCATCATCCAAACATTAATCCGAGTTAACCAAGTACGTGTGTAGTCAAAACAAATTGTTATCCCGAGCAATTGAAAGTTTATTTAATATTTTTGTATTTTCTTTACGACATTTAGTGATCAGATCTGAATAGACCCATTTCTGCTGCATACGTTCTGAACCCATCTGACCTTCCCCCTCGTTACATTTAACATAAGAGTTATATCTCGTATTGACATATGTACGCAGAATGGCGAGTAGCTAAAATTTAGCTTCGATTGTAAAATAAATCATGCCAATTACTTAAAAATAGTGATAAAATTTATTAATTTTACGCAAATGACGGAAAGTAAATCTATCAGGGGTATATTTTTTTCTATAAATATTATTTTCTTAAAAAAACACGAAATTTAAAAATTCGTAAGGATTTAAAAAAAACATTTTTATGTTGCTTTATAAAATGATATTATGGGCTATTTTTATTTATATTTTATCTGAGAGTCCAAAAATAATAAAAATACATATTATTATAGTTGTTTATCATTTAAAGCCTTTATTTTTTCCCTTACACGGAATAAATGTACACTCAAAAATAAATTGGTGAACATTCACATCGTCATAATTTTGGACGAATTTGAAAGAAGAATATTTAATATTATTCATGTGCAATGATATTTGCTGTAAAAATGCTTCGACAGGTGTTGTAGGCACACCTCGAAGTTTCTTTCCGCACGCTCTTAACCACCCTCTCGTCTCTTGTGGTCCGGTCCGCTCTCTCTTTCTTCGCTCGCGCCCATCTCGCTGGCCAGAGCGGGATGAGTACATTTCGGAAGTTCCTCCTTCTCGTCCACGTGCTAAATGTAGATCGATATGATGCTATAAGCTCGCAGTGATGCGGCAGAGTACTCGGTTAGATTTCCATTTCCCGCGGCCCCGGAGCGTTCGAGAACCGCTGCATGAGAATTATTGCCGAGGATGAGTACTACCCGCACGGCACTAGCCGTAGGGTGGTGCATGCCGTCCAACTTACATACCTATTCAATTAAAAATTATTTTTTTACTTAAATGTATACCGATGTTTATTTTGGTAAAGGAAGAAAAGATATAGTAATCAGAGTAAAAAATGATTTATTTTATTTTATTTACTATTTACTATTTATTTAGAGTTGTTTTGATTAGTCAATATTTTTAATTTTTTTTTTATTACATTAATTTATTAACATCTTAATACCATAATGGGTACCATTATACCAGAACCATACCTGTGCAATTTGACGTGAGACTCGTTATCACTCAGAAGGCAACCAGAGAGAAGCCACAGAAATTATACACTCCCAAAAGAGGAGGGTAGACGTCACATTTATGTGTTGCTGTCGCAGAACTCGGTCACAGTTCGACAGAAATTTGCCCTGCCCAGGTCGCAAGAGGTGCGAGGGACAGCCAGTAGAATGCTCCGTTAGGTCTCTCTACCCACTGCTCTTTCCGGCATTGTCCATCCCAGCAACCCCAGCGGGAGACTCACACCCTAATAAATTCCGGAAATGTCCGAGATTTCTTTCATTTCTAAATATGTCATCGATCCGGAGGATCCGATGACCTGTTCCTTCAAATCCCGCAATCATGATCCCACATGCATCATTCATAATCACACAATCCCAGAGGATGTCTGCTTCACCCGAGCCAAATACACCACGGTTCATAGACAAGTTCTAACTTGATGAGTTTGAATTAGAGTTAAAAATATAAAAAATATATGATTTTAGGATATTTTTGTACAGTTTTCATCGTTATCACCCTGAGCATTTATGCATCTAGTATATGACGTATGCCTACCCCATCTCCTTTCAGAAACCTTTTAGTCCATCTGTTATCTTCTCGTCTCACCAAATGCCCCTCTCACTGCCATTTCAACTTTGATACCCGGTTTCCTACGTTTTCGAGTTCAGTTTGGCTACGTATCCACTCATTAGTATTTCGTTCACGTAGCGAAATAACAAATAACCAAGTCTGAATTGCCCGAAATTCAGATTTAGTTATAATTAAAAATATAAATAAATGGAGGGGAAAAGGTACTTTATTTTGTGCAGGCCCCAAGTAATATCGATATATGCAAAATTTTGTCGAGACAGGGGGAGTCTGTGATATCCGAGGGAGTGGGGTGAGATGACTTTATTTTCCTCGAGTGCAAGTGAAAAAAATTAATTAGAACTCAATATAATATACATTAATATCAAGGGGTGGGGGTAGAGTAGTCTGGGAGGGGGTTGAAGCCTAAATTTTGCGCAGGGTCCTAAAGAGTAACTGTACAGAATTTAGTTTGGATCGGCCGAAGGGTCTAAGTCTTAATTATATATATAATATAATCATAACCATTACCGTTAATTGAAAATATTTTTAATGGAAAACTAAAATTAAAAGTGTTTTCTGAATCATTTCCACGGCACGTCACGTCACGCATCCTTTGTGGCGTCACTAGCTCACCCATACAAGCAAGTGTAAAACAATGGTCTAGGGTTCGGAAAACATGAAGTATATTTACAATACACAACCTCGGGAGAGAGGGGGATTCGATATTATTTGATTGGTGTGAATCGAACTTTGTTTTGTCATTTTAGTAGGTTGACCAAGCCATTTGATCGTTGTTCATCTTTTTTAAATAAATAAAACAATAAACTGTATTTAATCAAGTAAGTTTTAATGAAAACCCAACCGGTGTCAAAATGATTCCAATATTTTCTGGACTTCAAGGTGTTACATTTTTGATATACATACTAATTTTATTTAAAATAATTGTATAAATGAAAATAATTAAATAAAAGGTAATAATTTTATATTAAGGATTGGTTTTTGATTACCCTGATGAAGGAAAATAATTTTCAGGAACCGCTATTAAAATATGCATTTTTTTAAATGTTAATTTATATATAAAATAATATGCTATTTTACATTTTGTAAGTTCTTGGTCCATTTAATTAATAAAATATGATAATTAAAACATACACAATTTAATAATATTAGAAAGAAAAAAATTCGTCTTCATCTCCTTTTTCACTCAATGAGAGCAGTCATGATGATGGAACTGCAGATATTGGCGGATGACGGTATGGGTGATCTGTAGCCACCTATTTCGGTCTGTGGCATTTCTTATATATTCTGGAAGTGGACTTTGCACCAAATTTTTAACCAGGTCGGTCCATCATGTGGTGACCTTCTACGAGATCTGGTTCCTTCTCTCTCAAATCTAGTGATCTGAATAGCAATATACCTATAAATTTATATTTATTTATTTATTCTTAATATAGTGTATACATAGGTATGATTTAATTTTATATATAATTTAGATAAAATTCGTTCCATTGTACTACAACTTATCTTTCACATATTTAAAAATCTATGTAGTTACTTTTCCTTTTTTATGGCTTCTGGCATTTCATTAAAAATCTTCATCGCACTGTACATCATTGATTTCAGATATATTATAAATAAAATATGTTTTTAATTAGAAAAAGAAACACATCTAAACAGAATGAAACATAATAAATAAGAGAAATACAATAAAATAAAATCCACTTGCCGAATTCTCATCTCTTTGGGTTGTGCGCGAGATCGACGTCTTTCCTTGACAATCAGATGTCTTGGCTCCACATCATATTTGGCCCGCGGCATCCAGGCCGACGCGATCGGATACGTAGCGGAATTTGTTGAAGATTGATCATCATAATCAAAAATGTCGTCTACAGTGAGGCGATTAACTCACGGGCAATATCCAAAGGTAGTAATTAAAGGTCAAAACAAAAGACTTACACCAGAAGTATGCACCAAAAATGCGGACCAGAAACCAAAGGCATAAATCAGAGGTATGTACTAAAGACGTAAACCAGAGGTATGCATCAAAGGCATAAACCAGAGAGAAACATCTTGTTTCCTGTAAACATTATTTACCATGCGATTAGATTAACATGTTAATAGTAGGTTATGCACTAGTGATTGAACAATAAAAAATACTTACCCTCTAGTTATAGTGAATCACACACAGCTACATTTTAGTCTGACAGCTTCTTCGATAGTTTTTAAAATGAAAAATATATGCAACCGTTTTTCTAACCTCAGAAACCGAATTTGATACCAACTTGAGGATAAATATTTGTGAATTTCAAGACGCTTGACAAAAAAATAAGTGACGGGGCAATTTCGTACGTGACCCCTATTTATAACGTCACATTATATATATATAACCGCCACCGATCTAGCTCAGTCTGAGTTCTCAAGTCTGTGTGTGTGTGATCTGGTGTCGCCAGCTACCTCGGATGAGATGATAATTGATTCAAAGGCAACTCTGTTTTTCACATTATACATTTATTCACAAAACACAATTAATCTCGACATTGGATGCACGGAAAATGTTTTTTAGATCTTCTTTCTTTAGGTAAACTTTCCTCTGAGGGAGGTCACTTTTATTTATTTGCCAATTTCAGCCAACGCGGCCGCGGGATGCCGATGCAACTGAGGACCTGGGTCGCCATACGCCCGCGTCAGGATTCTTCTCTTGCTCCAGAAGATAGACCGGACACGGATACGGTCTCACCTTGTCCATCACGCCCATCCATCGGCCATCGCTCGCGTGTCGCCTCCTTTCTCATTGCAGTGGGGTCTCTCTTCAACCCGCGGGTGGATCAAGTCAATACATCTTCGGATCCACCGCGGTGATCTCACTCTTAATCTACGTTATCTCTCGCCACCATATTCCTCCGGAGCGCGGCTCCACCGACGCGCTGCCCTCTTTTCGAGCGTTCCTACCAAACGTGACGTCTCGCTCCGCCGCCCGCCAGTGTCGGATTCTCGTCTCTGATTCGTCTATTTAGACAGCCAATTATCATAAGTCGGAAAAGTAGGCTATCTAGACCTCAGTGCGCAAATTCAAAGATCACATCATATTATTTCGTGTTAGAATAAAATTCAAAATTATTATTACTTATTTCAAAATACTGACTGCCGCCATTGTTCGTTCTCTATACAAAAATCTTCCTTATTTCATACTGCTTGATGTACTTCTATATATCTGTTAAGGTTATTTATTTTGATACATTAATACTGCCTACTAATTTCTTAAGTACTTTATATTAATACTAGTAAATCTTAATTTACTTCAATGGGGATATTTTAAAGGAGGAAGAAAGTTGAAAAATTATTTTGTCAAAAATAAATAATAATTGGGAAGGGATACCGTTTCCACTTAACCGCCCGTTTGATGAGGGCTTTCATTCATTTTAAACACGATGTTTACTTTTAATTTATATATTAGACATATTTTAAAACAATGTGTTTACAGATAATTTGTCGCACGGGGGAAGTAGTTAACATTATTTTACGCTTCTTCACATTTTCAAGTTAACTGGGCAAAGACTAGATTGTTTATTGTTACCAGTTTTGCAGATATATTTTTATTTTGTGATCTATATATAACACAATGTATAACATGTTCTATAAATAATATAATGTTGAGATATTTTCGACAAATAACTCCTGTACAATTATTTATTTACGTTAGAAATAATTTTGATCAATTATATAAATACCTACAACGGTATTCTTCAATCGGTTCAAATTGATTGACCATTATAAGCTTTAATGGTAATCTGTATATAGATTTATTAAATAAAATAACGAAATTTGGTTTGGGGATTATAATATATTATATATGATGAAATAAACTGTGGTAGTTGTGATTGGTATTCGATTGTAACGATGGATTGGTAACTGGAATTGAAAGGTTTAGTTTCTGGTATACCAGTGATTGCCCGCCGAATTACGAATAATCACAGTTCATTTCATCACTGTACATTAATTTGAAAAACAATACTAAATAATAAAACGAATTAAAAAAACATTATATCTTAACTTCATTAATATGAAAAAATATTAAACTTCAGAAAAGAGGTATCGTCTCTTACTGCACTTTATATAAATAATACATGTACAATATATAATAACGTTTAAAAAATGTGTTATTTTTTCAAAAAATGTTTATTGCGAAAATAAAAGATGAAAGCTTAGTAAAAGCAAAACAAAAATAGTAACATAATATATATGTACTCATTACATTAGACATCTATTTAAATAATTTATGTCACACTTCATCAGAAATAAAAAATCGTATACGTATTTAAATAAATTTAAAAATATATATAGCACAAAAGATAGGTAAAGCAAGCCTTAGTAAATTGACGAAGGAAATATAAGCGTGTTTAGAGATATTTAGATAGCAAAATTTAAATATATAAAATGCATGTATATAAATGTTAAAATTATACTTCGGTTTAACAAATAATACTACGAATTATTTAAAAAAATACCAGCGTCAATTTATTTCCACCAAATTAAAAAAAATGACATTTCGTGTTTTGCTAACGTCAGGTCAAAATGATTTATTTTTTGTTTCCTCGGTGTATTAATATAATTGATACAATTAACTTTATTATGCAATTCGGCTAATAAAGCAAAAATATTTTCTAAAGCCGCTTCGATTTTAATATTAAACTCAATACAAAGATGACTGTTCTTTACGGTAAGAAGTTAAAATTAAAATTTAATATTATTTTTATCTTCGCTGTACCACTTGAAAAAAGTTATTTTAAAATTAGTATATTAACTTTGTGGTTAAAATTCATATTTTTATTTATTAACCACTAAAATGAGTTTAAATACATCTACCGGTTTCGAAAAATACCATTTTCTTCTTCAGGATGTCATAACTAACTAAAACATATATTGTTTCTTTGACAGAATCTATTTTTAAAAAAAATCTATTTTTAAAAATTTTTTTTTTTTTTTAGTACCTAACCTTTACTCGAATAATTTTTAGGAAAAATTTTAGAATGGGACTCGTAGTTAAATTTAGTTGGTTGTTTATAATTTTTTGATTAGTTTTACACGCTTTATGTATCTCCTACGATTCCTAATTATTTAATTTGTAACCAATGCCGTTTATATGCAAAATTGACAATTCCAATTTTTTATCAAAACCATGACCATTTTCTATCAAATGATTAGAAAATTCTGAAAACCCACTATTGTTCAAACATCTCAAATGCTCCCTTACTCTTATATTAAAATTTCTACCCGTTTTATCAATATAAAATGCAGCACAATCCTTGCAACTAAGTTTATTGACACCAGAATTGTTAAATTTATCATCTTTGTCTTTATAATTTATGAGTAAATTTCCTATACTATTATTTTTAAAAAAAATAGATTTTTAAAAATAGATTCTGGTAAAAAAACAATAATATATGTTTTAGTTAGTTATGACATCATGAAGAAGAAAATGGTATTTTTAGAAACCGGTAGATGTATTTAAACTCAATTAAGTGGTTAATAAAACAAAGATAATAAATAAAAATATGAAAAAGATTCAATTTTCTTAAGTTGTATCATTGTTATAATCTTTTATTTTAAAGAACGAAACGTAATTCAAGGATGTATTAAATATCTATTTCATTACTGTGATGATACCGAGTTATAGAAACATTAAACTTTAGATGGATCGTAAATTTTAAACATTTATAATTATTATTCAATGGAAAGTTGGTGAAATCGCTTTGAATATTATAGCGCCGTGGTTCAAAATAACTTGCCAAGACGTTCGTTAAATTTGATAAAAACATGACAATTTAAAGGCATAAGATATTTTCAGAAGTAAAATTCTGAGAATAAGAGTTACCTTATTTCTAATAATAATAACACAATTAATAATTAAGAAAAACTGAATAAATCTTGTATTCATTAAAAGTGATTGAAAATATTATTTTTTATTTTAATAACATTATTTTCATTCGGAAAATAATATAACACGAAAAAGAACCTTGCTCTCTATATATTCTCTCTAGTGACTGCGAGTCCCAGGAGCCATGGCCGTGAAAGAAGAGTATCAATATTTGGACCATTTGAGACAGTTTCTGCAAAAAATCAAGCAACGATGTTAATTTACTGACTGCAACCATACCATCAATGCAACTCTGGTTTAATCATTGGACATAATCGATCCACTAAACCTACTCCGTGATTATTTTAGTAGCACTCTGTGTTGTCACTTTGGGTGCATCACAGCATCCGTAACAGTTTCTAAATATAATTTACTAATGCTTCTAGAAGCTCGCTAGAATGCAAGGGAGAAATTCAGAGAATACGTAATTATACAAATTTTAAGTTAATTCAAATTTAATATATAACATAATAAAAGGCAGGAAAAATATTAGATTAACTGAATAATTTTTCCCTAATTACATATGTAAGTAATAAAAAAATTTATGTGGCCTCTGTACAAAATCATATTCGCGTTGTTTTTGCCAAAAACTTGACGAAACTTGAGCCTCGGTCTATTTGTAAATATAATAATCACCACAAGCTGAATCGGCCACGAGATTTCCATGAGATGGAAATAAATCACCGTTGATGTGTTTTTGGGAGGCTGGAGATTTGGCAAGATCTTCAATTTTCACATTGTTATATTTCAGTTTCTCGTAACAGAACCGAACTGAAGGAATAAATTTTAAATACTATTAAATTAATTAAATATAAAGAAAAACCTCAAAAAAGTCGTCAGCATAAAAGATGAAAAATATCATTCTGGGCTGTAATTTTTCAAAGTAAATTACATACTCGTCAATTCTTGTGCAAATATCATGGTTCCATAATATACAAAATTATAACAAAAATGAAAACTCGACCCGTGATGCAAAAAATACGCATATTATATTACGTAATTAATTTAATTTCACTTGTTATATTAAAAATGGTGTATTAGATTATATGATTTAACTCTGTTTAATATTTATTTAGAAATGATTGAACTGTAGATAGCTATTCGGGATTTCTGCTATTTCGGATTATGATGGTCGCAATTCAGGAAGTATATAATTACATACCGGCAATTTTATTATTATATTTTTATTAACTGACTTCATTATATCTAGATTAGGTACATGTTATTTCATTATTAAGGAGAACACATTCTTATTGTGAAGTTGTAATTATTCAGAATATAGGTCTGTGATGTTTTAAATACTAATTCGAAAATTTGTCATGAAAAATACTGGCGCTATAACATAATTGGTAGTATACTTCGTATATATAGTATTAGAAATAGAGATCCAAGTTCGAATTCCGGTAGCGCAAAAACAATATTTTTCGACAAATTGATTTTATTTGTATATATTTATAATTAATACATTAAATTAGTATTTAAAACATGTTATTTCATTTTTATGTCATTATTTTTTCTAGCAATTATGTTTGTTAAAAAAATGTCAAAGCTTTTATAAATAAAAGTGTCACATTGAAAGCTATCAATGGTAATACCAAATATTACAATCATCACCATCATCATTTGATATGCTGCATCAGGTGAAATGCCTCAGCTTGAAAATGGTTAGCTATTTCGATGAAGCAAATTTAATACAGGAAAACGTAATCTGATTGAACAATTTTACATGAAGAGCAATATAGTAATAATATTTAGACCACTTTCATTTTCACAACCTGCGCGGATACTAGATATTTTTCTGTTTGAAATTATAAACTCAAATAATAAAAAAACATGTTTAATGAATTTTTATGATGTTAAAAAAAATGTTATCAAACAATAGTCTAATGAATTTTTAGATAACAACAATTTTCAAACTGTTTAATGTATTTTTCATTCATTATCTTTCATTAATATTAGAATCATTCATTAACCTTCCTCAATGCTCAATTCGGCGTTTTATAGTATATAATACTTGTATTCCTTATTCGATCATTCAAATATACCCAAAACGATGCATACACGGAATATATCTCACATCGATATTGTAATTATTTTATTTTGAAACTGTGATAAATGCTTGTGCCATAAAAATATGACTAACTTAATTAACTTAATTGAATTTGTAAATACATAATAAATTTATTAAAATAAATGTATAATGTGATGTCCTTGAGATTATGCATGTGTGTATGAAATCGCGCGACCACCGCCTGTTGTGGATGTATGTGTGTGTGTGTGTGTAATAGACGCCGACGTCTCCGTCTCATGTCTGTATATTATTGTACTTTATTAACCTTATTATTGTAATAAAGATTGTAATTGGCACCTGACATGTTTCATTACTAGACTACCAACACTCTTATGTTAGGTACACAACTTGAGGAAGTGCTGACATCCTAAATACTTCTTAACATGTAAGTTTTTCACTGCAAAAACATTTAATTCTGTGTTTCCATAATATTCGTACTCATTGCCATGTTTAAGTTACAAAGAAATAGTAGAAGTATACTTTGTACATACTTATATGATACAATTAGAATTTATGGAGTACATTTACGTAATATTGTAGATTGGCTTTAAACGAACGTCGATTAAGCAAATTATAATTTAAAATGTGGTTATTTTACAAAAAATATGTATTTTATTGGTTTTTGTAAAAAAGCAGCTTATTATTGTATTACTACGTTAGATAAGTTTAATAATAATATACCCATTTTTGTCATGCCTTGCTGGTAAAGACTAGATATGTAAATAATTAAAAATGAAGTAAACAAATATATTTCTCATAATTGTTAACCATTGTAGTTAAAATATTAATAATTTATTTAGTGATGAGATCATCCCGGCATTCAATGAATCCGACACTGGGCTAGGGGATGATCCAACCCGCCTAGACGCAATACGATAGCATCGTGTTTGAATGGCACTACATACTATACAATTTTATAACGGGACATTAGTTGTTGATCGGTTTGTTCAGCCTTATGTTGTAGAGAATCCGAACTCTCCGGCGTCCGCCTCTCTTTGCGTAATAATAATTTCCCGATGTCTGGGATGAGGATTGTTGTATCGATGGTTTTGATTACTCGTGGCTTTCTTAATTTGTAATATCTTAAAATATAATTGGTAATATAATGGGTAATATCTTAAAATATAATTAAAGTCGCTACTGAGTTTTATTTCTGTGCAAAAAATATTAAAAATAATTAAACAGAACCACTCTTTTTTACCTTTTATCAGCAAAAATATGTACCTTTATGCACTAGTCTGCATCATTTGTAAATAATCGTTGGAATGTTTTTGTATTTTACTACATCATATGTCATTCGTATAATTAATTAAAATGATTGGTCCAAGATCTAACCCTTGTAGTACCTTGTAGAAGTTAAATAAGGAAGGGGTCAGATAATAGATTACTTATTTTAGTGATTTGGTATGTGTTACTTAGGTATTTCCTAAAACAAAATAAAGGCGTTCTTCTTATTCCAAGTTTCCTAAGTTTTTTTATTAATATACTCTGACAATGATTTCGAAAGTTTGTTTAAAGTCATAGAAACTGCAATGGTATATTTACCTTTGTCAGAATTGTCTTTCCAAGCGTTCAAGAAAAGATTGAGAGCCATTTAATATAACAAATAATTTCTAAAAGCACATTGTTTTTCGCGTATATTATTTTTCATATTTCTGAAATTTCTATAAGTTGTTCTTATATATTTAAGATTTTATATATTCTTATATATTTTCTTATATATTTATTACATATATAAGATTTTTTTCATATCTAAGTAGTATAATTTACTAGTCTCAATTATTTATATTTATAAGCATTTTTTGTTTTGGAATGACCCTGAATATTTTCCATGATTGAGAAAACTCTCCTTATGATGGTTATAAGAAATAGTCTTTAATGAACTTATTCGTATTGTATCATATAATAATTCCACCAGGACTTGATTATAATTTCATTATAAAGAAAGTTTTTTTAGAGGTTTGTTTTTAAAATTGGTCACAGTTTTTACAGCGATAGCTAATTTGATAGCTGACAACTGATTTGTGCTCAGTTTGGTTTACCATTTCACCATGAAAAGACTTGCAACTTGTGCAAATTTATTTCGGAAATCGTGGTTCAATTCTCGAAATTCTTTATATCTTAAAATTTTTAGGGCATCTTGCGAGAAGGGAAGATAGCTCGGAGAGGCCTGTTGCAGTGGGCCACATAGAATGATGAAGAGAAAGAGGAAGAGGAAGAGGAAGATCCCTCACTCGATGGACCGACCGAGTGGTGCTGGCAACGCACTTCTCTGGTGACAGCCCTAAGATGAAGGAGCACTGTCAAGAAGGCGGGAGTTCATGGAGATCACGATGCTCAGTCGCGAGGGACCGACGCGGATATATTTGATATATGACGCTGACAATAGAAACCTGTGCTCTGGTTTCTTGATGTGATTGTTGAATAAAATAAATTGATACCTGATTTTGTGTTTGCGTTATTATATATGAAAATCATACATTTTATTTGTATTTAAATCAACAGATATTATTTAAATTATTGCTATTGAAGATTTAAAAAATATAACATTGTTTTTAGTATCTTTTAAACTATTAGAAAATTTAACACGTTGTTGACAGTTTTACAGAGAAAACTATTTTAAGAATATTGGTGCAAATAAGTGTTTTGACCAAACTTACCTATTATACCTTGTTATTTCAAGAGTATATCAGTTAGTGTCAAAAATACAAGTTATTAAACAATAATTTTATTGGCAATTGGACACTCGGAAGAGATTAACATAATACATTATATAGTGATTGAGATTCATTAAAAGTGGATTGAATAAAAGAGCATAAATTTACAGATCAAAAAATGTACACGAGAAATTAGCTCAGAGAAATGTCAAAACATTCAATCACCTTATGCGAGACGATATTCTAAATGGCAAATACAAAGGTCAGAGGAGTGAAAAGCAACGGCGTAACATAATTATTGGTTTATTTGATTCTCAAAGCACCTGAAAGGTTATTTCTGTAACATTTCTTATGTAAAATATTTTAGTCACAATATTTTTTTTTTATTTTCGATTTATATTATGATTTAAAACTTAATATTTTGCACAAATATTTAGTTGATGCCCCGCGGACCTTTAGATGTTAGATAAAATTTGTATTATTTAATGTAAAAACATTTTA
The DNA here is from genome assembly GCA_031772225.1 of Eubasilissa splendida. Classification (NCBI taxonomy): domain Eukaryota; kingdom Metazoa; phylum Arthropoda; class Insecta; order Trichoptera; family Phryganeidae; genus Eubasilissa; species Eubasilissa splendida. The sequence continues at coordinate 44,331,434 of CM062845.1, forward strand.
ATAGATATATTTAAATATACTCATGCGATTATATACAAAGAAAATTCTATAATTTTACTAATTAAAATTATAGAATTTAAAATATCTATATATATATATTGTGAGGCGTGGACGTTGAGCACCATTGTGACGTGTGTGCTGGTGGACTATCCTCCACCGACTAGTAACAGGGGAGAGCATACATTTGTGAGTACGTGAATCAGAAGCTACCTACTTACCATAATATCGAGATCCACCTTGACCATTTTCTGGGAAAATACACTTTACTAAAAAAATAGTAAAACATGAAAGGTGATATTTCTTATTAAAAGAGAGTCAGCAAATTTTACGTTAAATTTTATTCAGAGTTTAAAAGAATAGATAACTACTTGAATTTTTTTTTTTTGAATACATAAATTATAATTTGAGCTACATATTAGGCGACGACGACAATAATACAACAGTACATTAAAAAAATGTGTCAACCTTGAGCGATTCCTCTTGCTTCTGCAGTAAAACATCATTAACGTCTTCTTGCATCCTTCCATTTTGGTGTCTCCCAGGACATCCATTCACCGCCGTTTCCGAGTGCCTGGCAATCGGTCAGGACACTCCTTCAACCGGCGGCCCATGCACGAATCTTCTTCTCCCAGGTGGACGATGATAAGTATTTGTCAAGAGGTGATGAGCAGAAGACGTAATGATAAGTAGTGAAGAAGTAAAAAGGTCAAAAAGTCAAGAAGTAAAGAAAATAAGAAAATAATTAAATAAAAGAATGAAGTAAAAGAAGGAAGTAAAAGAAAGAAATAAAAGAAGGGAAATTTGTTGATTTCCTGCAACAATATAAATTTTTACAATACAATTAGAATTCGTAATGCTAGAAATTAGTTAATTAATTGGCGCTAGTCCTACACTTGAAACGATGGTCGCGATCCTAGCGGCGAACATCGAAATTAGTACTAAGCGACATGAACCGAGCGTGAAAATAACTAACCAGGGTGTTCCTTATTTAAATTAAGTTCTAACGTTACATTTTTCTTATTCCAAGAATTCGTAATGTTATAATATATATATGTTCAATTCACCAATGTTCATCAATTAAAGAAAAATAATGTATCAAGTACCTAGGAATCATAATAGACTGTGGGATAAGGTCCCGTGGACTGTAATCTAGAATAGTTTTAAATATTTGACATAACCCGAAATGGAAGTCTGAAGGAAACTAGGGCAAATGAATATGGCCTACCTTGCTTTGAAGTCCTGGGTTGGGCGTCGACTGCACTTCCGGTTGACGAGTACGTATATTATGCCGAACCGAGATATCTACGACTGCACTTCCGAAATTTGAAATCCACTTCCTCTGCGCGATGCATGCCTTACGCACGGTGTGAGTGTATGGCGGTAGAAGAAAGCACAAGTACTTAATGCTTCGCGATCGAAGCACAATCGGAGAGTGATCCCGGCGGCGAAATGCAAGTAATCAGCCAGAGCGAGACAGGTATAGATTATTGGATGGACGAAAAGGGACAGGGAATGAGTATTCGACTTGCGCCAACAATAGATAACAGACTAAAATAAAAAGAACATATTACTAATCTTACAAACAAAATAAGGAAAACTGCCTACATATTTTTTAGATACAATATAAGAAACATCTTATCACTTACAAATCAAAAATAATATATTACGCGTTTGTACAGTCACATTTGCAATACTGTATTAATGGATGGGAAGGAACATATAAAACTTCAAGGTCACAAATAGAAATCACTCCAAAAATATAATAAAAATTATTCTAAAAAAAAGATTCTCTGAGTATACAACTTGTCACAGATTTCAAAGTACTAAAAATAATAGACATATACAAAAAAATTTCAATAATCCAAATTTTCAAAATTAAAAATCAATTAAAATTTAGAATCGAATTCCGATCTACACGATTTAGAGACCAAATTGATATTCCAAAACTAAAATACACCGCAACCCAAAATCACTATATTTATCAAGGCATCAAATTTTTTAACAATCTTCTCATCACAATTAGAATAATTACAGACTATTATCAATTTGTATCTGAAGTAAAAAAATATATACACAGACTAACTGAAACATAAATTATCTCGTATATACTCCTTCTCTATACAGAAGTCCTACTCTTATAGAGAATAAATAAATGTTTAATTAAATATATATATATCCTACTAATAATTCTTAAATGTATTATATTTTCTAATATTAAAATAAATAAAAAATATATAATCTAAATTACATAGGATTTCAGATTACTAGGACACCATAACCAAATTAAATATGCATTAAAAATATTCCAATAATTAAAACAAAATTCTATATTACTCACATCTTTTCTAAGCCATGCCTAGATAAGTTTAAAGGAAATTAAGAAATGTTTATAACAATATTGTCAACACTTGGCATGCTAGGGTTCTGTCTATTCCAATATTCCATACACCTATATATATGTATATGCATGCAATATTAAGTTCTATTATAAGTCACTTTTTATTAATATATAGACCAATACATTATATCTAAAGTATGGCGTATTATTTATATAAATTAATGTCCATAAAGTCTTCCTTAAGACAGGTGTTCATTTAATAGGGTAGAAATGAGGATTGTCTAAGAGTTTGGCATCATAAATTATATATTGACATTTACTTTATATACCTATTTCAGAGACTTTTGAACTAAAATTCTGCAGAAACTCGAAGAGATAAGGCTAGTTTAAAATATTGAACGTAATTTTTGATAAAAATATGGTATAAGCAAACGATGCCTGCATTCGACACTTTAATTTAGGATTTGGCTCAGAGCTGAGGGGTAGTGAGGAGTTATCTTTTTCATACATTTTATTTGGCCCCATGCCAGACGGCTGAGTCGCGGGAGTAAATAATAATCGTAAGCAGGGGTTGACAACCTTTTATTTTTACGACCATGTGTTTTACGACTCACTGGTCGTAAAAATAGTCTCCATTGATAACCATTTTAATGAGACTACTTTTTGCACCCCCTTCATCTTTGCTTAAAGCTTTTTGCCTCAAAAATGAACAAAAAACATGAGATATCCTGAAAATAATTAGTGCAATGCAAAGTGCACGGCTTCTACGATAAATGATTTTAAATCGTATGACAGTGCGCTATATTCGAAACAACATGTTTTCACATAGTAGTGATTAAGACTGATAACTGAGATTATAATATAAAAAATATGTTAAAGTTGGCGTTGATGGATAAATTCTCATTTTTGTAGTTAAGCAGTGGCCCCAATGCAATATGTAAAAAGGTCCATATAGAAACAATGATCTAAAATTTTTAATATGTACAAGTGTGCAGTGTTCATTTACTAAATATCTAAATCATTTCACTTTTAAAGCGGTTTTAATGATGTAGCGCAATATCACACTTAATAAATGTATTTAATATATTCGCGTCTTTTCGTAAAACAGTGAGAAATGATTTTTAAATGTATAATTTCGTATCTTGTATTTTAAAAATTATTGGTTGACATTAGCGTGGAAAAAGCATCGATACTCACAAAACTAGCGATATTAAAAATTTTGTAGAATGTGAACATTTTTGGCCGCCATCTAACGTGGCGTTGTTACGCTCATCTCGGTGTACAGTTGGAGGCTTCAACAGTCGAACAGGGGGTATTATGATTTATTCGATTTGTGATAGTTTAAAAGTGTTAGTAATATTATTGTATGGCAAGGTAGTTATGGAATTTTAGATTGTCTCGCCATAAACACAGTGTGAAGGGGATCACCAAATATTTAAATTAAATTAAAATATATCATTCTTATATGCAAGTACCATTACAGAAAACGACGAGCGTGCTCTAGAAGAGATGTGGAAATGAATGAAGAAAGAAAGAGTAATATTTTAGGACAGGAGAGTGTAGAGTAGGCAATGTATCCTCTTTATCTAGCCCGATGGAGAAATACTGCGGTGACCGCTAAACTTTATTATCTACTTTGATCAGCCATATTCTTTTGAAATTAATGCCATTCAAAAACATATATACATGTATACACATTTTATTAAAATTACAAATTCCTAGATCTGTTCATATTGAATCTAATTAAAAAAGAAGTCACATTTTCACACATACACAATATCTACTTGATTCTTGCGGCCAGTGCTGGAACGGATTTATTTTGTTTTTATTTAAATAACCCACAGCAATGCAATGTTCTAATTTCATAATTTCTGATAATAAGCTTTATTGTTTATTTTTCTTTTCTTCTTCGAAGGTACAACATCCCAGGGTGGGTGCTCTCCATTGACTCCTATCTCTGACCATTCTTGTTCAGTTTCCGGATGCTTATATCTTGCTCCAGTCTTCTCCCATGTAGTCAGCTCACATCTTCCTTGGTCTGCCTTGGTCGCTTTCACTTAGTCACGATCTTTGGTGTCCTGTCGTTTTGTCGTCTGGCATTCTTTGAATATGTCCAGACCATCGCAGTGTTCGAGACCCGCAGAACCTTACAATTATTTCTTACTTAATTGCATTTTCGAGCTCATGATTAATTAATATTCTAAGAGTCCATAAATTTTTCATAATATTTTGCGCTCAAAAATTTTTAATTTATTTTATTTGATTTATGTTAGGCACCACGTTTTGCAACCATAAGTGACCACTAGTCTTATTATAGCTTTATATATTTTATATTATATATTGATTATTATTTTGAGAAATATGTACCTTAAGAACAAAAAGATCATGTATTCACATTTTAATGGATTTAACACTTCTCATGTATCAATTTCCCGTTTGATAAAAAAATACATATATACACAGTATATTAATGGTGACAAAGACATGCATCGCATGACTGTAGCATCGCATGATAATACAGGGTTTTTTTTACTTCAGATATCTTCACATGATTTCGAAATCTCCTGGTTGGACACTCCTGTTACCGGAAATGTTGTAATGTGTAGCTTTCGTCAGCCCAAATACGAATTGCTCTGTCCGAAAGAAAAGATATTCGTTCTCAAGTGGGTCCTGTAATGACGCTTTGTAACAAGATGGCGGAACAAAAACGTTAATGGCTGTCGCAGTCATGGTTGTATTATATACCAGCGGAAAGCAATCGGGAATGGGTTCTGCTGACGACTAAGTAGTAGCTCGCGCCACAATGCAGTGGCAGCCGCCGGCCGCGACTTTTGTCTTTCATTTCGCTAAATGTTTGTTCTTTAATAAAACTGTAAACGTCTTGTATAGTCTGTGGAAAAATTAATCATATAAAATAACACCACACTAGAAATAAAAAATAATTTAAAATAAAAAGTATCGAAGTAAAGAACCAAGCTTAAAAAACGCATTATATGTCTCAGATATATGTATCACCTACCTCTGCATAAATTATATTTTTCTGGGTTGAAAAAATAAATAAAATAAATGTTTTTAATACTAATTAAATATATTAATTAGAAAGATATACAAATATAATCAATTTATCGATTCGTGTAGCATAATCGGTTAATACATTCCCCGGAATGGAAGAGATCCAGGTTAGAATCCCGGTAGCAACAACGTTTTTTAAATAAATTAATTTCATTCATATTTTTCTAATTAATACATTTAATTTGTATTAAATATATCACAGACCTATGTTCTCTAAAATTGCTAGTTCACAATAAAAATGTGTTCTTGAAAAAAATAAAAAAATTCATAAATTTGGTTGAACATTAATCTTCTTCTTCGTCTTCTAGGCTGTAATTACCGGCTCGGAATTTCTGGAACCACCATTGACACTGGCTCTCGCTTATTGCCCGATCTCCATTTACTGCATTCGAATTTCTATATCTACTTACTTACCAATATATCTGTTGCATTGTTTTCTTTATTGAACTCATAGAACAAAATATGCTCCTTTGTCACTTCCAATATAGCTGTTAAAATCCAACTGAACCCCCCAAAACTTGTACTAAGAATAGGTAACTACCTGCTTTTATAGTAGATAGTAATTGTACCCGATGCAGGCAGATTATCGTACCCCCCTCCGAATTTTCCATATATATAATTAAGTACCATTCCGGTGGTGACACATGTTCGCCACGTTTCACATTTCATGGTCGTTCGCCGTGTAACCCCGCCGAACGGCAGATTTATTTATTTTTACTTTCTGATGCGGTAATATGTAAATATTGTTAAATATGAGATACGTGGTGTACACCACCGGCGTTTAATAAATTGAATGATTTATCTGGCAAAAACTGATATTTTAAAATAATGCCGCTATTTTTAAAACCTTTTATGATTTTATCGTGATCAAAAATAACATTTATTGTGAGTATTTGATTAACATTATTTACTAAATAAATTGCACAGAACACGCCTATTTATTGTTGTTTTAATGGTTTTAATTTAAATTTACTAACGGATAACCAAATATAACTAAATTTTTGTTCCGTTCTACGCCAAAAAATTTCCGAAAACAATTCTTCTCTCATGGAAGACGTCGATACGTTTAGATATTATACAATATATTGTTTGACAAAAATTCACTAAATGTCGTTTTTATTTGCTAATATAAAATAATAAAAAGCATATTATGTTCATATTGGTGATGGAGGCTTTCTACCAAAGCAAAGTATTAATTTTGGTATATATGTATATTTTTTATAATAAATGTATACATGCAATGCACAATAATATAATATTTTTTACGAACATGAAAAAAAAAACATTTTTATTGTTTCATATTCAGATTGTTTATTGACAATTTAATATTAATTTACAATTACTAAACAAAAGGAAATGCGCAGAAACATTAGTTTCAGTTAATTCTCTAATTTTCATACCAATTAAATGTATACTAGAAAGATAAAGAGAAAAAATCAATTTATCGAAAAAATATTTATTTTATCCCGGTAGCAACTATAACATTTTTTTTTATAAATTGTTTTTTTTCTGTTATCCTTAAAAATGTTCTAATGATAATGATGAATGATTAAATGGGTAATATAAAAGTATTTTTAAATACTACATTTGCCAAATAAATTTTAATTTACGTTTTCATGTTTTTTTCAGCGGTAGGCTGAGCGATTTATATCTTGAGCCGTGACAAGTGAAAAATATCCCTCTGTTCGAAATCGAATATTGTATCCGGCTTTATAGACTTGAATTACATAGTGCATATTTTTATAAAATGTACTACTTACATTAAAATTAATTTATAATAGTGATATAATTTTAAAAGAGATGCCTTGCGTACCTCGATACCTTCTTCGCCACCTGTGAAGCGAGGGGGCATAGGTATTTCTTGTAAGTACATCCTTTCTTCACAACCCCTGTACATACTAAATTAGTCGTCTGCGAGGAAATCGCAGAAGCTTTGTCTCTATATCTAAGGGAATGTAAAATGATGATGGTATATATAAATATTTTACCTCAATACAGAAATGGTAGGTACTAGAAATTATTTAATTAACAATTTTCATTATAATCTAAAAATTTAAATTATTGTTATTGATTCATAATATTTTTTTAATCTGCAACGTATTTTGAGTATTCATACTCTTAATGCCAATGGTTGTGTGAACAATAACATGTACAAATTCTATTACTGATTAGAGTTTCTTTAGAAATATTAATAAAATAATAACAATTATACTCGGGAGTCAAATTTTCATGTTCCGGGAATCGAGACCAATTTTTTATTTAATTAAAAAGAAAAAAATATTTTAATAAATATTCATATGTATGATCTATGTAAGTCGAATAAAAATTGTTTGATAAAATAATTATTAATAGTTTTTTTAATGAAATAATGCTTACATTTAGAAAAATATTACAAAATACAAATACATCTGTAACAATTACAAAACACAAATTTACATTTTTTAATTTTTCAAAAAAATAAACAATTGATAATGAAACACATCGGAAGACAATAATGTATATATTTGATCAAAATCAATGACAAACTGAAGTCCCCTAATAACCTTTTTAAATAATTTCATCTTATCTATATTTCGTCCAAAGTTGACACGACTTTATCTTAAATATTTAATACAAATTAAACTTATCAATTAGAAAGATGTACGTATAAAATCTATTTATCGAAAAAATATTGTTATTGCTACCGGGATTCGAACCTGGACCTATTCCTATACGGTGAAATACATTAATCGATTATGCTGCGCCAACACGGTGAGTTGATGACAAATTTTCGAACTTATATGTTACACTTTCAAATTGATACATCTGTCGTTCGATTATTTGAAAACCATCTTCTTTATATTTACGGAATCTCAAATACCTTTGAGATCCAGGTTCGAATCCCGATAGCAACAACAATATTTTTTCGATAAATAGATTATGTATACTAATTGATACATTTAATTTGTATTAAAAATATCACAGACCTATGTTCTATAAACATAGCAACTACACAATAAGAATGTATTTTTCTTAAAAATTAAAAAAATATATTTACATCCAATTTTACAGAAAAACATAAACCCCTGTTAAAAAGAAAAAGACAAAACTATTCTCTTCAAAATATTTATAGATGATCATATATTTCGCTTTATACTAGGTAGAAGCTGTAATAATTGACACACGTGTACTGCTCGCCGCTAGGTCGCTGCTGTACCGCAACGGTCAGCAACTTATATTTTGTCAGTAAATAGATTTTTTTCTACACACATTTTTAGTTGATTCTTTTAATTTATATAACTTACTTATTTAAAATTAATAATATCAAGAAAACTTAAGAGTCTCGAGTCTCGGGTTATTTATTAAGTACCGGGACTCGAGACAACAAAAAACCTTGGGATTTCCGGGAATTTATTCCCGGGTTGTCTCGACACAGAATCCCTAGTTACAATGGTAGAAGTACATATTTTAATCACACTTGAGTTCATTATCAGAATCCACGAGTTCACAGCTGTGGTACTTGGAAGAGCCTTCCAGCCAGCTGTCCAAGTTGCTGACCAGGTCGTCATTGGACGGCTGTTCCGTGAGCGGCTCGAGCTCGGGGGCTGGTTCATCCCTCTTGTTGTACAGCCTCTCGCGACTGTTGGACACCCCGAAAACGGATCCGGGGGACATGGGACAACAAGCTGAATAGAGGAAATTATATTAGAAATGTCTTTGAACATGATGGCGATGTTTAGAAATTAGTACAACATATATATTGATAGTATATTTTGAAATAAAGATTACAGTGAACAAATAAATGGTAAACCGCAAAGCAACAGCATGTCCTAAAATTAAATATTATAACACACTTTAATACTTATTATACAAATAATTGCATAGAAGTGGCTTCAAATTTTTATTTACTTTCCTTTGTTCTTTTGACACGACGAATTAAATGTTGGTTTAAAGTCTTCACTTATACATTAACTTGCGATTTCAATAAAATAATTTACTATCATTGGACTGAAAAAAGTGAGAGGTACTTAGGGAGGATTTCATCCAGCATTGTATAAAAAACAGCTTAGAATAATGATAGCATTTTGTAATATAAAAATACAAAGCTTATGTTTACGTTTTATGTGTTTAAAGAAATCACAGACCAAAAATTTTATTAATAATATTTGTGTTTTTTTGAAAATTTACGTAGAACGATTGGTTAAAATCCATTTTTTAGATTGTTAACATTGTTTTATTAATTATCTTAAAATTGTTGAAATGACTTTAGTTCGATTGAATAAAGAAATAATTATGCTACAGGCTCTGGAAAAAAGATATGATTTAAGTAAATTATCTTATTGTGCAAGGGAAGTGGTTTAAATATTCCTAAAAACACGAAGAAGGTGGCGATTAGTGAGGCTCGTTTCCTTCCGTCGGTATTACCTTACTCAACAAGTCCCGGTCATTTCACCGCCGCAGCCTCAATTTACATTTGAATAGACGCCTTACGGGGCACAAAGAGGAGGGGGTGGCTTCAGGTGGGGGCCGCACTGTGCTGTTGTTTGCCCCTCGGGTTCTTTTGTTGACATAAACAGCCCTGAGCGGTCCGAGTAGGTGAGAGGAATAGCGATAAAGTTTGTTTAACCAAATTAGATCGTAAATAATGCGACGTTGTTCGTTAAATTAAGTTATTAGTATATTTTAAAAATAAGTACTGTATACTCCAATAAATGCATTTTTTTCCGGAAATTTTGCTATATTTACGATGGAATATTAAAGTTTCTGCATTTTTCAAGTAACCTGTAGATTTACAATTTCCACGGTCACCTATTTGGTTTGGATAAAATGGAATTTTCTTAAAAAGGCTCGAAAATATATTTTTTAGCTTGAGTATTATTTAATATTAACGTAAACTAAAACAATGTAAACAACGTCTACAAAAGTCCTCCCCCTTCCATGAACCACCCATCTACACACCCAAATAGCTCATCGTATTTAGCTAGCTATTTACACCTGTTGATGAGAGGGTTTGCACCTTCCGAAACTATTATAAAAATATTACTCAGACGTATACAATGATTTATTTAAAAAAATCACGTTGCACTACCGAGCAAGTGCCAAGTCGATGAATGAAATTGATACATTCATCGGTATGCCTGACTATACAAATATTTCAACATAAAGAATTTTTAATTTTCTGTTTGTTGAGTTTTGCCGATTTATTACGGATGGGACAAACTCACTGATTTTTTTTAGATGTATTAGATTAGTAGAAATAAACATTTATGCAAAGTATTAGTATCAGAAAGATTCAGTAAGTAGTGTATCCGAGACAAAATGTTTTGTTTTATAAATTATTTAATAAACTTGTAATACTTTACTTCATAAGTAGCTAATATACATTATGATATACATACTACGGCGTGTATTATTGCGGGGTATTTTAATATTACCTTCAACTGTTACACGTTAATTACGATAAATATCCGAATGATGATGTAATAATTCTTTCTCGGGGTCGACATGTATAATACCGAGACCGGAGCGAGTGTATTATTTTTGACAATACATTATTTATTGAGGGTTAGTTGCAAATAACTTATCATCGGGGATTTGCTAAAGATTACCAGATAAATTACAACGATGAAGTATTGGAAAGAATTAATTATCTACCTATATTTTGTCATATCCTTTCTGATATTAATGAGGCATCGAACTCTATCATTAAAAGGTTGCGATATGAGATGTTCGATCTCTTCATCGCATGGCGGATATGGTACAGGTAAATACAAGCTAAACGCGCGATATGCGCTCGCACGTACGCGAGGAGGTCCACCGCGCTGGACGGGAGGGTGAATAACACTACTTGTATCACCTGGCCAGCCATGTACCGCTGCTGTACGGCGGTCAGCTGGCCACACATCCACGCCGAGGAGTACTTCATCAATGAAATATAATTTGTACAAGTATATTTAATAAACACGTATTTGTAATTGAGAAGTACCACTTTGATTTTTGTGTTGCACTTGCCTTCAAGTGTCGGAACTTCTTGAATTACTTTAAATATAATAAAAGAGATATAAATATAATATACAATTATTTATTAAAATATCTCAATTACGAGAAATATTTTCATAATTCTAGCTTCTTTTGTGTAGATACATGTATACATAATATAGTATAAAGATGATTTGAAGTGGGCACTTTCAATATTATCATCGAACATTTTTATTCATACAACCAGTGTGGCCTCGACTACAGCTATAAAAGCGTTATTTCTTCCACTACTTGAATTAATCAATGCTTTAGGTACAAGGCGAAGTCTCTAGCGCGCGCTACCCGCTTTATTTTAAGGTCGTTCCACCCCTTCAACTTCAGGTCTAAAATACACTTATCAAACAAAATGTTTGATAATCAAATACATTTACATGAAAAATGAATTTCTTTTCAAGTGGAGGTTCTGTTTAATTTTCCATAAAAATTATATAATTTAATTATTAACTCCCGCGTCACGAAGTAAATACAAACTTTTCTTTTTTATTATATCAATATTATATCTTCTTTATTATATTAATATAAGTACGAATATTATTTGTCGGAATATGTATCATTATACGGGTTGTAACCGTGCTTTCCAGCTCTGGCGGATGGAACGCCAGAAAGTACTGCACCGGCTTAGCTCAGTCTTCGTGCGGCACCGGATGCTTTGTCGGACAGGTGGGAATAGATCAAACAAATGCAAACACTCGAGGTTATAATACAGAATATAATTCTAGTTATACATAAAGTGTCTGATAAAAATAACGTGAACGAAGAGAGTTCAAATCTTCCGGTTTCAACTAAAAATTCTCCCGAACAAAGTTCGCCAACTTCACAATCCGGTCGTCCTCCAGGCGACACGCGTCTAGACTAAAATTTTATCACAACTCCTAAGAATTTCGAAAGCATACCATCTTGCCAAGTTATCTCGACTGGTCCACATAGCTACCGGCCATAAATCTCCTCACGAATGCCCACCAGGCGATCCGTCCATAACGCGGGCGAATCGGGGACCAAAAATCTACCGATACACCGCGTCCAAAAATGCCTTTTGTCGATAATTTCACCATTGGCAAGCCGCCGCTAAGCGCTCTCCAAACGCCGCTGGTCCGATTCTCTACTTCACCGCTAGGGGGCTAGTCTTCGCGCCACAACCGGTCCAGAGGATTCTAATGCAGTAAGCACACGGCCCACCGTGCGCGCTCCACATTTCAAAATAAGGCAGCATCATTACAGCGGATTTTGAATAGAACATCGCACCAACTAAAAGAGATCGACGCAGGTTTCTCTTCTCCCTGTTTCGAAACCGTCGGCGTGCACGCTGAAATGTTTTATTTTTAGTTCAGTGATTATTTTTATTTTATTCACATAAGACCATGAAAAGAACTATTTATTTTAATTACACGTAACGAAATTAGAATCAGTCAAACAATTGTTCCGTTGCCTTTCGTAAATCGAGCCAAGGTCGGCCCCGTTTCTGTTCCGCGGTCCGAAGAAAGGCGGGAGATTGATCTTGTGTCATGTTTTGTGACCAGATTTGCATACAAAATAAAAGGCTTCCAACTTTTCATTAGGCACACATAGCATTGCTTTATTAGTGTACACTTTTATTAACCCCACACGTGCGGTGTATTTTATTTCAAGATTTCAATCGATTCCAAAACTCTTCTGATTAACCTTTACCATACCGTGAACCGAACGCAGCCATGCTGTTAACTCGTGTTACCGTAAATAACAGTTTAAAAGAATATTTTTATTAGCTTAAATGGCTTTAATGGCACGAATTTACACTAAATATTGAGCATTCAATTTTGAAAAAATGATTAATTACATAATTTAGAGCATTCGTTAAGTCGTATATAATATGCCCTTCCTTCTTATCTTTCTTCGTTTAATTAGTGAGAAAAAGACAATTATATTTGTATGTTTGTTATTCTTTTCACTGTGAAAATAGTTTGTAATCTCTGTCTTTCACATCATAAATTGTATTTTTACCAACGTATTAATTTTACAACGGATTGAATGGATAAAATAATTGTTTTTGTATGATTCCCTTTTCATAATTGGTTATTCACTAGTCATTCCTAAGCGCTAATATTTTCTTTAGGACTATCTAAAAAATGAATTTTATGTTGCCTGTGTTACTGCATGGTTTGGAAAGGGTTAAAGATACGAGCAAACTAGTACAATATATATATTTTTTTAAATATGTGTTATATTGTAAAACCCCGTTTCACTTCGATAAATATATATACGCAGTCACAAGAAACCTTGCTGTGTGCTTTCACTGACAGGAAATATCCAGTAGACTTTCGGTCAAGTGGAATATTATTTCATCAATCTTATGTTGTTAGGGGTCAGTGAGGAGAGGATTTCCTTTTCAACACAATAATGGCATAAAGTTTTTAACCTGCGGGTTACAAAGCTAGCTGCCATCGATCATCAAGCCCTTTATGTATTTATTGATCATTGAAGTATTATATCTAACGAATGTATTGTAAGAAATCAGTGTAAGATTATCTGATTTGTAATTTTTTCGGTTAATGGTAATTCGCCTCCAAATTTGATTGATATTGACTTTGATCAACTTGACTTCTTGAAAAAGTATTAAATATTAAAGGATGCCTTTAAAACATTGGAATACTAAAGGAATTCTCTTAAAAACTCTCAAAGTAGGTAGGTAGGTACCTTCATCTTCAGCTGGTTTCATTGTTACTAAGGAACGTGACCTCAATTTGTAACAAGAGCAGCCTATTACCGGTTTCTTCTCTATCGCAGTACTCTGGCAGGTGGAGCTGTTCTAGTCTCGCCAAGAACATTCTAACTCGTGATTGAGGTTCTCTCAGCGCCTTTGTATAGTACTGGCAGTAGCTACTACCCTTTGCCAACGCAACATTGAAGCTATTGTAGTTATTTTGATCATGCCTCGCAACTATATAGAAATAAATTGTACCGAAGGCCATGTGCTGCTGCCCATCACCAGGTTAATTAATTATGGAGGTTTCTACCCTTAAAAATCCAGATTTGAGGCAATGGTTCGGAAGTCACATTTTTCAATCCAAAATTTCTAGCAGAATAGGCCCAGGACTATTTTATAGAGCCTCTTCATCCTGGGTGATCTAATTTAAGACAATAGTTGTGGAAGTTCACAGTCCAAATATTTCAAGATGCTGCAAATAAAATAATGATCGCTAAAATGATTGCTAATGTTCTTTAAGCGAACAAGTACTAGAATAAGATGGAGAAGAAGTATAAGGATTCTAAATTAAATAGAATAACCAATTAAAACAAGCAAGTTGAGGCTATTTAAAAACACTCTACGAATGCGTGTAACACACTAACTGATCCAATAAATAAATAAATAAAGAATTGATTATTTATTTTAAATATTTGTTTTAGCATTAAGTGATTTTTAATTTTATAAAATTTCTACTGTAAGGCGTCTTTAACGTACGTGTAAAATTTCAATACCGTTTTCTTTATCAATAGTATGGCCTGCATCTAAAAAGTAATTTAATTCCCCCGTCTGATGGCTAATTTATTTTATATTTGGTTTATGGATTAGTTAGTTTACACCCGTGTTGACAAAAATACAGCAATATCGAAATTGGTCGACGACACATTTTCATTAAATAGTTTTAAACAGACATCGAATCTAAACAATTTTGATTGTGGAACATCGTTGATCGACACAATTTGTAAGTAGGTAGGAATTTGCATACTTTTTACATATCAACATAAATTTATCGACGATTGAAACAAATTGTAATTTATAGAGAAATTTATTATTGATGTAAGTATATAAATTTAAATTATTTTGCTATTGTATTTTCTCTGTTTTTTAATCATAAATTGAGCTTATAAAAATTATTTTTTTCTTGTTATTATCGACGAGGTATATCTAAGATTATCATTGAATTCTAAAATGAAGGTACCTTGAAATTTTATGCAAAACTGTAGAGATTATGAAACATATTTATTAATAAAAAATATGGTGGAGTATAATTATTGGACAAGTTGAATGTAAAATATACAGGAATATAAAATACATTTAATATCTAAATAATCATATAGAAACACGAAATAAGTAAGTAAACAATAAAACTGGTTTAATATTTATTTATATAATACTAACCGCGCTAATATTAAAGAAGTCAAGCTATCACCATCCTAATTTGAGCTGCACTAGGACTGCATCATAACCAGGGGCGGATTTATGGTGTTTTATTTTATTTTATTTATCTTACTGAACATTCGTGGCCTCCGCTCTAGAACCTTATTTCCCCACCGCCCACATTCCCATCGCCCGATATGCCCACCCATTACTCTCGAGCATTCCGAGCTTTTGGGCATATCTGCTACCTCAGTTATCTGGTGAATTTGTAATTAGATGGATACTCAATATTCCCAAGCACGACCCTTTTCATTGTTTTTTGGACAACTTTTAATTTGTGTATGACAATGACGGTGGGGTCTACGTCACGGCTCCGCGGGTAAGAATTAGGAGCACGATTTAGTCGGAGTCTTCAGAGATTGTGGTATTTTGGCTAAAAGCATATGTTAGAACTTTTCAAAAGCTCCCATTATTATTAACCAAGTCATATAATATTTTAATATAAATTAAATTAATCAACTAGAAAGATAAATAGATATTTTCTGTACATATTTCTAGTTAATTCACTTAATGTAGTATCAATAGTGTGAATCGTTTCGAGTGCCAGCTATATCTGCTGAAATCGGATCTTTCTTGGTTCGTATCGTCAGAATAATAGAGCAGAGCTCGGAGATAATAAACTAATATTCCCGACACTACAGATCATATAATTACAAGTCAATTAATAGATTTATCCCTTATCACGCCTGGAAGCAGAGGCCCGCGCCCGCGGCTTAACCCGTTATATAGCCATTTCGCTCGCACAGTCATACCAACCTTCCACGTGAGCTCTCACATATGTCAACCATAGATATCACATTTAATTTGTATTAAAATACCACAGAATTATCATATGAAATTGCAATTTCACGACAAAAACGTGTTCTTCTTAAAATATTATACTTTGTCCATAATTATATCCAATACCAATGTATGAAAGAAACAAAGATTGACTCAAACAATGATAGATCGACTTGTACAGGTGATTGGAGATGCACGGCATTTCAGTAACACTGACATGCACAGCAGCTATGTTTCCCAATAAACCAAATGCTGCCAATAAACGCCGAATTGTGTTTGCTGTAGACACATGTTAACGATTCAAAATTTTACGTAATTTACGCCGAGTCACCGTGATTGAACATTGATTTAGATAAAAAGTATTCATTATTGAAATACGTTGCTCATGCGTGTACCTTTACATGATGAATTTGCATTTTAAAACTGTATTTGACAGATGTCTTCAGTTGACATCTGTCAAATCTGATAGAAAAAAGACTACGATGACAGAAAAATCCCCAGAAATGTCGACAATACTAATCTATCTGCTCTCATTGAGAAACATTATAAAGTGCGTGAAACCAATAATTGGATTATTTTATTGTTCTAAATTATACAGCACCATTATTGTTAAAAGTTCGTTTCATGGGCGATGAAACAAACTCTGCTGAAGATAGCAAAAAAATAATATTCAAATTTGTGAAGTTCAATATCTCAGTCTGATGGAAATGTCAGATGATATATTGTTGTTCAAATGGTACACAGTGTAGATGTATAATTCTATTAGATAGATAATTGTATTCTACGCTTAAAATTAATTTGTGAAAATAAATTGATTTACTTGGTCACTCGTGTAATAATATTATGCATCCAAGAACTTTACTTTGAAAATTAATTGCATCTTTATCTAAATGCAATCACCACACGTTGCAGAAACTATTCCGTGAAAATGCAAATTATACGAAAGAAATAGGGCATAATTTATCTATTTAGACCATAGATAACCGTTTCTTCTATTTCCATCCACAGATAACCGCTGACTCGCCACACGTAACCTTATCAGCGACCCGCATCACACGCTTGAGTGATGAGTTTTAGGATTTAAAATACTTAAGCGCGATTTTCACAAACTTGGTGTACTCGATATAAAATGTATTTTTTATTGAGATTTATTTCTATAATCGATCCTTGTAAAGGTAAAGATTTCCCCTTGGCTCTTATGGCGCCAGTCACTCACGCTTTCGTTAAAATTGAAGAATATAAATTCGCTATTCATCTGCATCTGTTGCTATTCAGCTGCACATCTTGCAGCGCCCAAGATCTAAGTTTTGAGGTTCTCCAGAAATATTTTTTCAAGAGGGTTTCTATAACATTTTCCATTTTCTTTCTGTTTTTCATTTTTCCGTTATTTTTATTAATGGTGCAGCACATTACAGAATATAATTAATAGTTTTTTTAAAACTTTCTTGGGTGTGTAGGTATCTATCACCTTGGAATTGTTCAATCGATATGATTGTATCCACAAGATTTGCAACCAGTTAGTGTTTCTAAGAAAGTCGTTGATAATTTAATAGCCCGCTTTATAAAAGAGTATCACTATTAAAGGAATTGTAGAATTAAATAATTAAAGATTTATGATGAGAACCTTCAGTCTTGTATGTTTTTCTATATCATTGATGGGAGAACTGTCATTTGTCTATGTATATATATGTGGGTCTGTCCGCCATGAGAATGTGAGTGTGAGTGTGAGTGTGTAGTGTGTCAATTGTAAATACTATTTCTGAAGTGTAAATTTTGAATAAATCTATGTACCTTTAAGTATTGGAATAGACCCAGAATTATTATAAGGAAGGCAGAGTTTTATTGTGATAATACCTACCAAGATACACTAGATACAGCAGAAAGCCAAGATTACAACAATTATGTAATAAAATAAGTTAACTACCATGATGCAATTTCACCGCAGGAGTATACAGAGAGAACAGTACGCCACATTCTAATGCCTTCACATACCTTCTTGCCTCTTCTCAGTACGTTCGTCAATGGTTTGAGGTATTTTTAGTAGCACCGTCCTTAAATATTTGATTTACCCGATTATGCCAGGTTTTTGGTGGACCGCGCCGCGCAGTACCTGGCCATTTAGCCAGACGCTATACTATCATACAAATCCGTTCAGTTCCTACCGAAAATCTAGACAATAATACATCGCAACGCAACCGGTTCGAGAAGCCAGCTGAAACAATCACGTCTTCCCTGGTCGCCTTCTCGAGATCACCTCCAGTGAGCAGCTCTAGTCACTAACTTTATCGTGCAATTTAACTTTCAACTTGTGTAAATTCATTTGTGCATCATACTACAATAAAATCCAATCTATTGTAAGTCTTGTTTCATTTCATCAACCTGGTCTATGATATTCACATACACGCGTGAGATCAGAGGAGATAAGGGCTCTCAGACTCATCTTAAATAAATCCTTGTGATATTCATAACCTCCAAACATCAGTCACCCCATACTGGTGATTTAACACATAAAGCAAAGAATACTCGTTCAATCCCTACAGACTTCCGCTGTGTTTGTTGCCTGCAGTACTCGCTTTATGTATTTTCTTTCCACATGCCCAAACCACCATATTCTTTAGACCCTTTTTAATTGTCTCGACTATGCTGCAAACAGATCTATCTATATTTGCTCTTAATTTAGTTTTTACTCTATCGTACATCTACCCATTTTTATTATATGTACCTAAGCGATCGCTTTTCCATCGAATTTAATTTATTATTAACGAAATAATTATTTTTTACTCGATTTTCTTGTACAAAGGTGACCCAGTTGAGCAATAAATTGGTTGATATTCCAACACTTGAACATATTGTTTCTATTTTAGAGTCACGGAAAATCTATCGAACCGAAGTAAAATGAATTGTGTTAGGTCATGAAATATGGAAATGAATTTATGGGTAAGACTTAACTGCAACCATCCAGTTATATGTCAAAATATATTATTCATGAAAACAATAATTTGAATGTGTGTGTAGGCGAGTATGAATACAATGGAGTGCAAAATACATATAACCA
Source organism: Eubasilissa splendida (assembly GCA_031772225.1). Classification (NCBI taxonomy): domain Eukaryota; kingdom Metazoa; phylum Arthropoda; class Insecta; order Trichoptera; family Phryganeidae; genus Eubasilissa; species Eubasilissa splendida. The sequence continues at coordinate 44,350,853 of CM062845.1, forward strand.
CAGAACGCTTTCGTAAATATTTTCTGTTTACAATTTCAGACGTCGACAATAGTTATTTCGCATTAATAGTTTAAGAGGTCGTTCAATTTCAGAGCATCTAACCAACAAAACCAAACGACTTCTAGCGATAACTAAAGAGTTCGCCCGAAATAATAAATATATATATATGGGTACGAGTGGCTAAAATATTCATCAGGAAAGCGAATGGAACAAACGCTATGAACATAGACAGCGAACACAAATTAACAAATCTATGACTTCTTCTAATAATATCCTTAAGAGTCCTGGAAAAATAGACTGAGCATAAGGACAATCTCTTTCCCCTATCTACCAGTTTTTAATTTTTTTTATTATTACATCGCTTTCATATATATTTTTATATCCAAAGATTATTTTATTTGTATTTATATTTATACTATACATCAATCTATTACTTACCATTCCTGAAATGTCACATTAGTGTTTTGGTTCATTTTGGTTCTTTCATGATTTCTGTAAAACTTTGCAACCAATTTTTTCTACTTTTCTCTCCCTTTATACATTTATTCTTATTTTTATATCTCATATTCCATATTATTGAATATTTATATGTTTATATCTTTTACTACGTGAGAAAGTATCTCTTAGAAGAGCAAATCTTAAGCACTGAAACTGGCAGTTTTGGCAGTAAATCTAACACTCCTTGTTCAAATACAATGTGCAGAATTTACATTGATAACACATTGGCAACACATTGATAACTAACTTGTCTACACTACTTTTTGGTAAGTCACAATACTATAAAGCACATTATCTTTTATTACTGCTTTTTTACAACCACAATGTGAACTCTGAAATAATGTGTATTCCTGAACTTCAAATAAGTATTTTTATTAACAAATTTTACAGATATTTTCAAAAAGGTAATGTTCATATTCTTGATAATATTTACATGAAGTGTCTTTTGTCAGCCTATTATCATTATCTTTATCTACATAGAAAACTTGATAAACTTTGTACACAAACATCTTTGTACCTGGAATGGCTAATATAGTTGATTTAGTAAACACCATAGATGTATTTGAACCAATTAACACTACAACTATTGACCAACCAGAAAAGAGCAAACAATATTTGTCTAATGATAAAAACAGTCTCAAGATACTTCATATCAATATACTGAGCATTAATCATCATTTTGACAACTTTCTTGTACTGCTATATAGCCTTCATATTCACTTCCTAATTATTATTCTTATGGAATGCTGGCTGAGGGATAATGACACGATACAGACGATGCTAGGATACAACAGGCATAAAACTACAAAACACTATAATCAAAATGACGGTGTTATGACTTATATAAAAGAAAATCTGAATGTAGAAGTTATAGAACCAGAGATACGCGATGCCAACTGTTTAAAATTTGTCTTACTTAATGATACCTCTGTATTTTGTATTTATCGTCCACAACCTTTCCACAACACGAAGGCCTTTTATGACTCCCTTAATGAAGGGCTATTTAAAATTGTGAATTGTCCAACAGCGATTATTGCTGGTGATATAAATATTGACATATTCAAAGATATCCTCACCACAAATGCGTCGGAATACCTATCAATGTTGGCTGAACAAGGTTTTTTACCTGCCATCAACAACCCAACAAGAGATAAAGCATGCCTAGACCATATTATGATCAAAAGTAAATTCCTGGCGAAAGGTTTCATATGTGAAACCACTACCACGGATCACTTTCCAGCAATGCTAGAAATTAGGTCAAAAAAAATAATTAAACACTGCTACAAAAATACGTTAAAAATTGAATTTTGAAAAATTGAAACAAGACTTAGAACAAGAAATCTGGTTACCAGTATTTGAAGCAAATGGCGTTAATACCTCATACCCAATATTCAACGCAGATTTTAAAAAATCAGGAAATTTTCTCTAACCAATCAAAGAAGAAAATTATTAAATTAAACGGTTAGTCAATTGTATTAAAAAGAGAGATTAGCTACACAAGCAGATTAAATTAAATCCGCTTAATGTCGGCTAACTAACATATATAAGTATTATTTCTAAAATCTTAGAAAATATAGTAAAAGTACGATTTCTGAAATACCTGGATATGCATAAAATTATTTCAAAAAACCAACATGGTTTTAAAATCAACAACTCAACAGAAGATGCAATATGTCAACTAATAGAATTCCTAGTGACACAACTAGACAAGAAAAAAACGGTGTGTAGGTATCTTTCTGGACCTAGCCACAGCTTTGGATACTGTGTCTCATACACTTCTGCTATACAGATTATCGGTTTTGGGAATTAGGAAAACGGCATTGGCATGATTTGAAGATTACTTGAGTAACATGATGCAGGTAGTCGAATCAGGTGAATATTGCAGTAACGCACACAAAATATCTTACGGAGAACTTCAAGGAAGTGTTTTGGGTCCTATACTATTTTTAATATATATTAATGAAATGTGTAACTCCTACATGGAAAATGGTAAAATAATTTCTTTTGCAGATAACACGGTACTACTTTTTCAAGATGAAACCTGGGAAAAGGGTTAAAATGGGTTAAATCTAACTACAACATAGCTTAACAAAAATCTACTAACGCTTAATGCTATGAAGACAAAATATTTGTGCTTTTCCATTAATAAAATAGTAGGAATAACTTCTCACGATAAGTTGGTGGTTCATACATGCCAAACGGAAAATAAACCTTGTGGCTGTACTCAACTACAGACAACGGAGAGTATACGGTATTTAGGAGTACAAATTAACCAACACCTAAACTGGAGAAAACATATTCAGTATCTCATGAACCGAATAAGAAAGCTTATTTTTTTTTTTAGGAAAGTCAGAGAAGTACTCGATACATCTTTGAGAATAATTGTATACTTTGCACTGTACCACTCGCTACTTAACTACGCGATTGTTAGTTGGGGTGGTGTAGCTAGTAGTATTCTAGAGTCTGTAAGTAAAGCCCAAAAAATGATTTTGAGAGTTATTCATAAAAAACCCTTTCGCTATCCTTCAAATGAACTCTTCAAAGAATGCCACGTTCTAGATATCCGCCAAATATATATTTTTGGTATACTAAAATACTTTTACCGGTATAAACAATATTACCAGCAAATTACACACCCTCACTTAACAAGGACACAGGCTAACAGACATTATATTGTGCCAAAACTAAAAACTTTTGCACAATGATTCCATTTATTTCTAGCACCAAAAATATACAACGGTCTAAATGCAAAAGTGAAAGATTGCAACCATAGTCTTCCATATTTTTCACGAAAAGTGCAGTTCTGGCTCCACAAAATGGGGAGAAATTACGCACAAGAACTTTTAAAGGTCCAAAATTAAGAATAAAACTGCTACAACAGTATATTAAATTACCTAATTGCATCTCTTGATTGACTGTTTATATATATATTGTATATTGATCATTGCACTTTGCTTACTGTTATACCGGAGGAACACTGTCTGCTAAATACAGTGTAGCAGGCAGGGTACCCAAATAGATGTCTTACTTTCTTACTGATATGTTGTATTTACTTTGCCAAATTTTGTATACATACCCACGGTACATTTATCTGATATTTGAAATATTACGCAACACTCATAGTAATTAACTAGGTGAAAATGTACACTTAATGAATATTAATTTGGAAGCGTAATACGTCAGACCGTTAGACATTATTTATTAATGTAAGTACATAATGCATGTAAAAAGTGAACCTAATAAATGTATTATTATTATTATTAGTTAATTGACTTTAAACTGTAATATCTTTTAAAATAAAGGAAGGATACAATATATCGCTCCGTGCAATTAATTCTTCGAGCTTCAGTTCTTTGACGGTTTTCTTGATTTGCTGAACTGTGAATAAAGTGACGCGTGAACCAGCATGAACTAAACAAGTGTGTCTATACACTTACTTTATAATGACAAAATAAAGGACACAAACATTGATTTGTACAAAATATATTAAAAACATTATCGCAATACATCTCAAAATTATCATATCAATCCGGCTAAAATAAAAATACGGCAATCGCGACTCCTCCGTAGAAGATTAAAATTGTTTAACGACTAACTGACAAGATAATTAAGTATTTTAATACTACATACAAATACATGTCCACAACGAGTACAAATAGCTAAAAATATTTCACTTCTTTAAATTTCTTGGTCTCTTACATTTTCTATAAATAAAAAATATAAATTTTTTATTTATAATATTAGCTTTGTAGGCATTTTAAAATATAATCTTGAACACTTATTGAAGTAACTTTACAAAACACAAGTATTGTTTGAAGAATCAAAATAATCAATCTGAGAGAAGTCATGACTAAGCAAAGATTATGATTCACGTAAATAACTTGGCTGTTATATTAAAATACTATATTTTAGTCACATCGTATTGTTAAATCACACTTCGATTGCTAGGGTTGGCGTTGGTATTTGAGGACACAAGTTGAGATAATCTCAAAGATTTAGTTGAGATACATGTCGATACCGTGTACACGTGACGAGATTTTGTTCTGGAGTCAGAGATCAGAGATCGATAGAAAGAGACAACTGAAAGTTGAACTAACAAATAAAGAGACAAATCAGAGTACGCGAGAATAGACACGTGCACACAAACGTCTACTAAAACCTCTACAAATCCCTACAACTGTCTATTCTAAAATGTAGATATGAGTCGTTAATACAAATTAAATGGATCAATTAGAAAGTTATACAGAAAAAATATATTAAAGACCCTAAGAAAATGTCCCTTTATCATTTTTATTTTCTACTTCTTGCTTGAAATCCAATAAAAGCAATAAAAAAGAATAGTTTTAACTTAAAAGGAATTGGAAGTAATAAAACCAAAAAATGAACGTACAAACAAACTTTATTTTAAATTGTCTTATAAAATATGTAGTACAGTATTATTTTTTGGAAGGGGACTCTCCTTCTATGAAAACATCGGCTGCTTGAAGTTCATCAAGTTTCTGTCTCACTATCCAACGATATTTGTTGCTTCTTGTTTTTTATAATGTTGGAAAAATAAGACATGATATTATCATTAAATAGATTTGCTCATTAAGAAGCTATTCCAGTTTCTCCATAGTGAGTTCTGAGACTGCCTGCCTGTTTGTAATCCAAAATTCTATTCGGAAACTGAAGCATTTTTTCGTCAGGATTTTTGTTCGTTAACTGAATTTTTATAAATAGAGTCGTTCGTAAATTGAAATTCCACTGTACAAACAAACCGTTTTAACTGCTGCTGGGAAGATTCATAATCACCCAACTGTCTAATGACAATGACGTTTGACGTACGACGAGCGTAAAGTGATGTGCGAGAGAGCAATTTTCTGAGACGTGGTGTGTACACGAAGACTACGAAAGCTGAGTGTTGTCTCCAAAGAATCTCATGGGATTAAAATCCGTACATCAGAGATTGTCTTGAATCGAAAATCTCATTCGTGGGCAAGGGCCATTGTAATTGTTATATATTATATTATGTTTAATTAGAAAAGTATTTTGTTGCAAGTTTAACATTGTGGTTGATATTAATTTTAATATGGATTATTTAAAACTTTGTTTTATTGATCTGAGTTATATATTATTTAATACACCAACCGGTTTCGGAAAATACCATTTCCTACATCTGTATTTCAAATTATCTAACAAGTTGTTGACATATATGGTTTTAGTTAGTTTATTAACATAATTTTCAAAAATCTATTAATTTTTTTCATTTATTATGATAATTATTTAAAACTAAATCTAGTACCTATCTTAAATTGTTACGATGATAAAAGATGCGGAAATTGAGTTAATGATACAAAAAAAATGCAATATTTTTTTAAATAAAAAATGCAAAATTTTTTTTAATAAAAAATAAAACCGTAAATACATAATACAATTAATAATTGGCCAAACACGCCTGAGTTATGCAAGTACTTGTTAAAAATAAGAATAATTTTAAAAATTACTGTTTTGTGTACAAAATTAGTAAGTCTTTTCTAACGTTTTTAGTGAAAAATCTTAATACTTAATGTATTATAATACGAGTATATATACTTAATTATTTTTTTAGAGATTTATTAATAAAATAAAATAATGAAGTATCACTAATAAATAACCACTAAATATAAATAAAGGTAATTATATTATGTTTAAATTTCACTTAAATAAACAAACAATGAACCATAATTTATATATTTCCTAACCAAATTAATTGTTTATGTTGAATTAGTAATGATCTCATACCTAGTACGTGTTTGGCCTTTAGCACCTTCGGCGGGCTTCGGTACTCTCCGTCGACTGCCAGCCCGCCCGTGATGCTGGGCAGGCGGATGTCCAGGTGCGAACCCTTGTCCGTCACGATCTTGTTGTTCATGGCGTACAGCTTGGTGGTGATGTCGCGGGCGATCAGCGTGGTCACCACCGTGGCCAGATAAGTCTCCTTGATGAACAGGTACTCGAGAGAAGAGCGCTGCCAGTACAGGTAGCGGCAGGAGCTGGCCGCTACTATGGACACCTGATAATTAAAACACTTGTCAGTTCAAAATAATACACAGTACGCTTAACTTGCGCTCGCTTGTTTCGTTTCTTCCCGAGTGACGAAATTGTCTCTTCATAATGCAGGGGAAGATTGTCCGAATTCGGGGCCCTGGAAGAAGAACAACATTGTGGCTGAAAAACATGAAGAAGTAAATGATTTGGCCAGTCCACTGTTTTTTTTTCCAAGCCGCAGTAAACAAAGTAATGGTAGCCAATATGATATTCAACGTCCGTTGAACGGATAAAGATAAAGTATATTAATTCACAACAATTGCTTCATTTATAAAATCGCTACGACGTAGAAAAAGAGGTGAAACAATTCAGAGAATAAGGGATTTGATTACTAAACATTAATTAGAGTCATTATTAAGCAACGTTACGAAAGTGATTTTTGATATATCGCACAAAACGATACAGACTATAGATACATCTTACTTACAATTATCAATCGGTTCACTGATACACGCTTGGGTAGTCGCATGTCAGTGAAGACTGTTCTGTTACATATCCAAATAATGTTCTCTGATGTTGAAGCAAACTAAATATGTCTTCTATCTTCATGAGAAAACTATAACTATATGTGTGGTAATGACAAAATTGAATACGTGTAGCGGAAACATTATATTCATATTTATTAGGTATTTTTTAAATAATTTAATAAAAGCGAAATACGCAGTATAATTTGTGGAGTGTACTGCACTGGATAAGCAAAAAAAAAGTTTGAAATTAAAAATACTCAAGAGGGGCGCAAAGAGACGACCTCACTGCTCAGCTTTTCGGAGTGTTCTGACGGATATTTTGACTGTGTTGAGTTTATATAGCTAAAATCAAGAGATCGGAATTATTTAAAAAAAAAAATTGTGTTAATTTTTAAAGAATTTTATCCATTATTTTAATTTGTTGCGAAAATGAGATGCAAAAGAGTATATTATTTTTTTAAAAACAGTGTCTTTTAGAATATAAATTGTAAGAAAATCGCTCAACCGATTTAAATATTTTTTATACACATTAAAGAAAATAGTTTACTTTATAATAGTTATGAAAAAAATAATTACCCATATGTTCATACAGCTAAATGAAGCCTACAAAGTGGACAAATTTTCTTCAGTTCTAAAACAATGTTGTTTTGATCATTTATTTATTGAATAAATAATTAAGTTTGTGTAGTTTTAAAAATACATATGTATTGAAAATTTAAGGAACTTAATGATTAAATTACAATTAGATAATTTTTCATAGAAAAATGTGATATAAAATGCAAGAGAAGTAGCGAGAAAAAGTGCCGTCGCCACTGACTTTCCATTGTATTTCCGACCGATCGCCTTAATAGCAATACAATTATATTAAGTTTATCTTAAGTTCAACATATTATATTATCATATTTTATACTCACCTCTATTACAACAAAAACATGCGCTAATAAAGTCTTATAAATGTTGTCGCAAATTGCCGAAATCTGTAAGAACGTCAATTTACTAGAAAATATATATATTTAGATGCGACTAGAAACTTTGATATGGAAAAGTGGTTTAGACATCCTTTAGAAATCTAGATCGTTTAATAAAATTATTAACAATTTTTTATTTTACAATAGTCATGATTAGAGAAGTATTATTAATACACCTCTATCCTAATTACTAAGTATTATGAAGGAAGTTCGTTTAAACGTCTCAGAAATAGCGCGAAAAAATTAGTTACATAGGTAATTTAGTATGATGATAATTATATTGGAGTGACGAAGCTCTTTGCTGGCAGCCTTTGAGAAAGTATCGCAGTGGTTGGTCCCTGCAGTCCATTGATAAAGTGAGAGGGCTACAGTAGTGAGAAGAGTGGTCACTTTGAAATAAATTTCTTTTAACATTACTTCTATTGAAATTGCGTAATAAATTAATGTAAAGAGATGTCATTCTGACATGTTTTCGGTGCCAGTTCAGGGATTATTTAAATAAGGAATGTTTTTATAATTCAATGATCATTGATCTTCCATAATGACTGAATAATATGGTAAATCTTAATTTTAATAAAATATAAGAAATCATATTTTAATAAATATTACGTTATTATGCTAGTTTGCATAGAGCATTATTTAAATTTTACAGATGTTTTGGCGGTTAAGGCTATTTTAAAACTATGGATGAATAGCGTACAATCGAATAATTTATGTGGTTTTAGTTGCCCCTCCCTATATGAGTAATTAGATGCTTTCGGTGAAGCCGATTTTTTTTTTTTTCTCAGACGCATTTATTATTGATTTTTTAAATATACATTTACGTAAGCTCATTAAGACTTCTATGCCATATATATAGGACTATATAGGGCTTTTTCAACTAGATTCACTGAACATTTGCGTTGCTATAAAAATACTAATAAATAGATGCAAGAATATTACATTCTATAATAAAAATTATACATACACTAGGAGGACCGACTGGTAGACCAATCGGACACCCACCACCACAAGTCGACCCAAGATTTTTCACCGAGAGACAATGTCATTTTTTTATGCTAAACAGGCGACCGTGCAATGATGGATGGCCGCCAACCAAAGCATACCTCGTTGCACCTATGACCCCATATAAATAAATTTATTGTGTTAAATATACAATGCAAAGAATAATACAAAATGAACAAGGATATAGAAATAACACAAAAAAAGCTAAGGGACAGAGGGGTACCTAGGTGAGTACACAAAACACTCCCTCACGAGAAACAAGACGGGCACAAAAAAACCAAAAAGGTAATAGCTAACATGATAGGCAATGTCCGTTGAATGGATAAGGTAAAAAAAGAAGAAGACTACTAGTAAATTACATTTTTACATTTTTAATTTCATTTACTACATACTCCTGTATTCTAGTCCATTAACACTGTCTTTACTAATGTTTGAAATCATTATTACCGGCAACCTTCGGCCATGTAGTCTTACGAGCAATTAGGTTTATTTTCTTTGAGAAAAGCGTGCGCATGCACGTATGGTATTCCCTGCAGGGTTGTACCAGTGGCGGATGGTGCTGCTACATGATGATAGTAATTTGTTTTTGTAAATTAATATCGTGTCACTATTCATTCGATTCGAGATCGGATGCAAAATTCAAAAGAGGTTGGCAAACGGACGCATTTATAGTTATGTAATCTGCTATTTATTTAATATTTTGTTTACATTTTTTATGTAAACAAATTTATCTTTGAATTATGTTTTGCCAATTATTTTTTAAGAAACGAATATATTCATAAATATTGGTAGTTCAATGCATGAGTGCACTGTTAAAGGAGTCGCCAGTGGAATACTTCAATTAATGTACATTTACGGCCATATCGGTAATATCGTAAATACTGTGATAGTCATTCAGCTACAGTAGTGCTACTTGTAGTATATAGATACAGAATGAATATTATGGTCGATTTTTTTGACCGCCATTTTAATTTGGCAGACATTTCGTAGTTGTAGAGGTAAGTTGTTGATTACAATTTATTATAGAGCATCTAAAACCTCAACAACGTGTTAAAGTCATTAAGCCATTTTATCAAAATAATCGTCGACTTTTGGAAAATAATCATGATCAACGAAGATCATTTTGACTTGGCGGGTGTTATTAATAAACAAAACAGCCATTATTGGGGCACTGAAAATCCTCAATTGATACACCAACGATCTTTACACCCACGCAGAGTAACTGTATGGGACGGCGGAATTTTCTTTCAGGATGCAAGAGGCAATGCCGTAACCATTAATAGTGATCGCTATCGTCACATGTAGAAAAACTTCTTGATGGGCGAATTGAATCAATTGGGCCTTAAACACATGCGGTTTCAACAGGACGGTGCCGCCTCACACAGAGATCGTGAAATTTTTTCCGGCCGCATGTCAAAAAGTGGTGATATTGACTGGCCTCCTCGATCACCAGATTTGATGGCTCCCGACTATTTTCTGTAGGGGAACTTGAAAGGAAATATCTACGCTAATAAGCCAACAACAATGTTCGAAATTAAATTGCCGAAATAACACGTGAAGTGTTTGAGAATGTTATGAAAAATATGATTAAAAGATCACACATTTGTGGCGCTGCCAGAAGTGGCCACTTGGCCGATGTCAAATTCCACATATAATTATAATAAACCAAATAAATGATAAATAAAAACTAAATTGGAAAATTGCGTTTAGTTATTTGGTCTAGTTATTCAAAAACAACATCGGCTTGGACTGTTCGGGTGAGCCACCGACTGTTCTGTCGTTTGAAAATGTAGTCGTCAGTGTATTGTCGCCATCACGACAGAACTGTTGTGTGACAGAAAGTCGTCGGTGCGCGCTCGCACTTAATCTTAATGTTTTATACCTAAGTTATACTTTATGTTGTATGCCATATAAACTTCAATTGCATTTAGTATACTTTCGTTCTTCTTTTATTAAGGCCAGGCTTCACTTAATGTTGATACCAGGACTCCATTATACAACGATAGTCTTGCCTCGACTGAACCGAATTATGTTCATTAGATATTACTGCATTCTAAGCACCGATTGTTTTGTCCCCCGCAAGTATACCAAATACACAGACTCTGCTTCGTTGCATACATTCATCATCTACCAATTTTTCTTACGTTGTCATACTTTTCTGCTTGTCTTCTTTTCTTCTCGAATACCATCTCTATCGAAATGCTAACATTAATTTTATTTATTTATTTAAACCTTTATTGACATCAATTTTTTTGTACATCACAAGTGAACATACATTATATTATAAACATATTAATTTACGTTTACTGTGTGGGATGCAGTAAGTATCCACCTCTGATGCATATAGCATTCTCCTGGCTACTTTTTTAGACCACCGCCTGTGTTAAAGTATCCAGTTTTTTTCGTGCTATTATTTAATTCAAATTAGAAACAAATGATTCGACATAGATATAAAAAAGAATGTGTTGTAAAACTAAAGTGAGTTATTAGTATAGGTATTGTATTGTGATTAAGTTGGACAGCGATGCTTCTGATTGATCTCTACCCAATTGAATCTTATAAGTCTATATTTGCGTAATCTTATTATACGGCTACATTCCGTGCTTACAGTATACATCTTATTAATTAGTTTATTACTAGACTATTAATTTTGTTCACTGTTTACCATGAATACTAAATTATCTGTATACAATGAATAGCAAACAATCAAAAAGTTCATTTACCCTCTTACATTTACATGTTTCAGTTATTTTATTACACAATTATCCATACACATGTTGAACGGGTGTAGTGACATTAACTGTCTGGTGTCTTTTGTAATATCCGTGGTGTGACTAATCTATTGATTCTTACACTTACAGTAATTACAGTAATTGTATGTAAGTGAGATGAGTTCACTATTCGCACTGTATCCAGATAATATCTTTCATAACTTTCCCGTGAATACATTTTTAATGTATAAACTAACAAAAAAAAAATATTTTGTAAGAAAATGTAAAACTAAGGAATTTTTCACAAACACTCATATTGTAGTTCAGACAAATATTAAAATATAAATAAAGAAATAAAAAATAAAATAAAGGTGTACTAAAAATTACTTATAATATAAGTGCTTTTTATATTTATTTTTAGGATTTATTTGACCCACCTTGAACTTTTCATCCACAGTAGCCCGACAGGATTCGAATTCCGGCGAGTCCAAGAACTCGCAGGGTAGTATAGGGTGGAGGTACTGCTGCCCGCTGATGACATTCACCTGTCGAGACAAGGAAATATAAAACATTTCACTCGTACGACAATGTGGTAGTCTTTACAATTAAAACTCATCAAGTTCGATTCAAAAATCACACACTGATAAATTTCAACTGTACCCAAATACAGCGGGCGTTGGATGCATTCATAGAGGATATCAGTAGATACTATTATCAAAACATTGTGAGACAAACATATTGAATGTTTGTATTTCTGTTTATCTATCCTCTATACAACCCTTCACCCTTTGACCAATACAAAACAAATAACATAAGAATATGCGCTTAACATAAGAATCCTCTCATCTGGCCGTTCACCCCAAACTCGTTCCAAATTATGTTCAGTTATTCATAGAACCACTTCCCCCTTACCCAATCAATCCCACCCTCCCGACGACATAAATGATTATTATAATAAATGTCTTAAATTCAATTGCATGCTAGAACACTGGGGAAAATATACTTACTCCATCCCGGCCTTCTCCGGCCTGGACCAAATTATCACGGTTGAGGATTATGATCTCCAAGATCCTCGCAATTTGCCCCTAAAATTGTTTTAGATAAATGTCTGTCCTTAATTTTCATCTCCCGCAGAATGAAGACATCCGTACTTGTCGCTATCCACGATATGAACAACATGTGTCTCCAGCACCACACCATCAATCAATTCGTCTTCTCCCCTTCGCCTTCAGAGTGATGATTACACACCATATAGAAAAATTGAGTGCACCAGAGACTACACAAGCCTGACCTCGGTTATATACCGCGGTCTTTCTATATTTTGTCAATTCTGAACAAAGAACTTTTCATCATATCTATGTGTCATCCGATTTCTGGTTCGCAGCTACGGTCGTCGTTAATTATGGACCAGAGATAGTTTTTGAAGGTATGGAAGGGCATCCTTTCGTGAAAACTGTCGATCAGTGATCATGAGCTTCGTTTTTTCCCTTTTAATCTCAAGGCCCAATTTTGTACTTTCTTCATCAATGCGGCAGAGCCATTTATTCTTCCGATGTAGCGATCAAAGTTGTATCGTACCGTTTTTGCATCCAGTTTTTATTCTACCATTCCGGTTTTTTAAATAAATGTTTAAGAGGTCTGAAGATAATGTTATCCTTGCTTGACTCCTTAAAGTGCTTTAAACTTTTCGAGGAGACGGAATTGAATTTAAAAGTGCCGATATTATCCATATATGAATAGGAAAAGAAATGCAAGGGGTGTTTTGGGATTCCCACCTCAAGAAATACTTTTCAAATGTTTTTCCATTTCATGCACGGTACTCTATAAGGCCTGCGTAAAACAAAGGCACTCCCTAACTCCCTTATTTTAATTATATAACTATATAGTGATATTTTAATTATATAACTGCTGAATACTGGTCTGCGGCATAGAGTTAGGTATGTTATAGGTTCATTTTTCATATGTAATGTTGTAGGAGCTTTAAGAAGTATTAATGATGACATAATTCAATTAAAACATGTAAAGCAGATGACAAATGGTCACTAAAGGACTGAAAGGAAATTTTGATTGGTAGATTGAGGCATTGAAAGTAGTAGTATTAAATTTATTTTCGGTTCATTTCCAATTGGAAATAGCAGTGGTAATTTATTACCCTTTTAATTAATTAACATGTCACTGTGCATATCATAAATTGGTAACATTCAATTGATCTATTCCATCATGAAATCAATGTCGTTTTTATTAGTAAGGGTTTAAGTCACCTACATTTTACTTGCTTCACAAAAGTAGGCCAGTCATTATATTGGCTTCCCCGCAGCAGTATAATAATTATAAAAATGATGAAAAGTAGGGAGGTACCTACAAAGTATCCAATTTTACGGTTAGGTATGCGTGATCAGCCAACTAATATCACGGATAACATTCAGCTTCATTAATGATTTTCCAGCTTTTGTTTTATGTCTTTTGATTTTTCAGCACTTCCATACAGCTTGCATATGAATTAAGCTTACCTAATTATAATCCCTCCATAATAAATAACGAAATCCTTTTTGCAAATAGTCACCTATTAAATTTGTTTTCACAGTAGTTCCTAATTCGTTTCCCACCACTTATACTTTTATACTTATACATTTTTAATTTTAGTTTATATTGTTTAATGAAGAAGATACATGTTGATTTATCAATAAATAGTCGTTTAAATGAAATGTTTAATCTTATTGTTTATATAAAATGTGGCCACAAAGTAATAATTAAATATTGATCAATTGATACAACTATTAATACATCTAAGTTTAGAAATGTAATACAAATTTGAGGAAAATATAATGTATTGTAAGATTTCAAAATTTCCATTGACATGAAGGCCTTAAGTTGGCAAGCGGTAGCTTCTGTCACATCGCCAAAGTTGAGATGTGATGGCAAAAATACTTCAAAAATTTAGATCGCTCGTAATTTTATACATTCGACTTTTTAATGATCGTGAGAGATAAAGAGAGTTCAGAAGCAGGGGTGAAAACACCAATAAACAAAAGTATTATTACACAAAATACGAACTATAATGCAAAAAAAATGGTTTCGGTCCGAATAATCAAAAGAACTACTGGAAGATCAGAAGCGTAAAGCAGACTCTAAAGAGGTGTCCAGCTCGCTCTGCTTGTGTGAAAAGCAAATCGCTGTGCTTGGTGGAAAGTACTATGCGAAAATAGTCTTTCTTCTTTACCGTAAATTCTGATATCATTTTTTTCCAAATAATACATTAATTATAGTACAGGTATATAATATTATAGAAATTTGTGTCTCCTTCGTGAATAATATTTTCGGAAATGGTCATTAAGCATTTGGAAGGCTATTGATAATTAATATATTATTAAGATTTTCGTTTGTATAAAATGGTGTTCTGAATAAGATGGAGTAGAAGTTTCTTATTGTTAGTTATGATTGGATTGCTCAACTTTAACTGAGTTTGGTTCTACACGGAAAAAATAATACACATTATTAAATGGTTACTTATGTGAGACTAAATATATTGAATCCTTTTTATTAAGAATTCTTAAAGCGTGTATCACTAATATTATAGTAAAAATGTTCACCTGAACGTCTGTAATACCGAAATCTCCCTCATCCTCAGTCAGATTGTAATAATATTTGTACAGAAAAAATGTAATTATTTGAAGGCGTGCACGGATATTATTTTTATGATAAGGTATATTTAATAAATGTATAGAATACATTTTTTTGTAAAGCATTAGTTTTCCAAAACATAGTTTTGTGGTATTTTTAATACAAATTAAATGAATCAACTAGAAAGATATACTTATACAAATTAAATGCATCAATAAGAAAGATAGACATACAGATAAACTCAATTTATCGAAAAAATATTTTAGCTGTCACCGGAATTTAAACCTGGATCTCTTCCTCTTCGACAAATTTTCGAACTTATATATTGCAGCTATTTCTAATTAATACATCTTACGTTCCATTTATTTAAAAGCTATCACCTTTTTATTGCGAATACCTTTGAGAAATATTCGCTAGGAGACGCCAGAGATTTTTCAATTTAATTTTATTAAATTTTTAGATATCGCACTTCCCCGGATAAGAAGAGATCTTGGTTCAAATCCCGGTGGCAGCTAAAATATTTTTTTGATAAATTGAGTTTATCTGTATGTATATTTTTCTAATTGATGCATTTAATTTGAAATAAAATATCATAGAACTAAATGTGTTCTTTTTAAAATAGAAAGACGTACATTTAAAAATGAAATAACAGATTGATCAATTTTTAAATTTATATTATTATTTAATGTACTTTGTTGATAAAACAGATTTGGTAATACATTTTCCCGGATAGGATTTCGTCCAGGTTCGAATCCTGGTAGTAACTAAAATATTTTATTGATAAATAGATTTTTTCTTTATATCTTTCTAGTTGATCAATTGAATTTGTATTAAAAATTCCTATATTCCCCACGTAATAAATCAAACAGTAATTATTATAATATTTAGTAATTTTATCTGGATATATTTGACCCGTTTCTGTATTCGGATAAAATAACACGCCAAATCTCACCATATTAGTGTAATTCCACTGCTGTTGTTAGACCGGCTGGCGGAGGTGGACAATTAGCTAAACTCATTGTGAGATAAGTTTCAAATAAAAATAGTTTCCCAGTGCGGTTTGGCTCAGCTGGTGGACGTTCCGTTGGCAGGAAACGACTTTCATCAGAGTCGATGCCGAGGAAGGGATACCGTGCCAAGTATTTAGGCTCATGCTAGGAATTGCACAACGTTTTCTGCGCGGATCCCGTATAGTACTCGGGTAACGTGTACGCATTGAATATATTCAACATTTAGTGTTAGGTTATACTTAGGTATTTACAAATATTTCAGAATTATCAAAGATTATTCTTGGATATCAATAAATTAGAGAAATGTTAATTTTTATTTAATATCTTTGTTTTCTTAACCACTTAATTGAGTTTAAATACATCTACCGGTTTCGAAAAATACCATTTTCTTCTTCAGGATCTCATAACTAAAAAATATATTATTGTTTCTTTACCAGAACCTATTTTAAAAAAAAAACAATTATTTAAAAAAAATATTTTTTTTTTAGTACCTAACTCAAATTGTTACCCGCTTTACCAATATAAAATGCAGCACAATCCTTGCAACTAAGTTTATAGACACCAGAATTGTTAAATTTATCATCTTTGTCTTTAGAATTTATGAGTAAATTTCCTATACTATTATTTATATAAAATGCCGGTCAAATGTTTCGTGGTAGGTGTTTAGATATTTGATTCGAAAAGTTATTTATGTATAAAATCCTACGCCAATAATCATTATTATCATAATTTTTTATCTGTGATTTATATAAAAATTGATTATTATATTCTTTTAATTTATTTTTTAAAATAGTGTCTATCAAATCTGTATTATACCCGTTATTAACTGCTATTTTTTTAATTGTATTCAATTCAATATTGAAATTGAATATCGACATAGGAATATTAACTAAACCCTGAATATTTGTGTGATAATGGATGATTAGATTCATTGTGTATGATAGTATCTGTAAAAGTTAATCAATATATTATGAAATGATATTTTTTAATAATCTAGTGTTTTTTCACAGGGTTCAAATATGCATAATCCAAATCATTGTTGAAGATTTCACTACAAAAGATGTACTTTTTTGGACGATATTTTAATAAAATAATGTGTTCCGCTCTACTTTATTCATAGTGCACGCCAAATCTAATATATCACGTATGCCATATCTTTTTAAGACGATTTGATTATTATGAAACTTTCTTTAATAACACTAGGATTCTTGCGATGAAATGATTTATGACCTAGACTAGACAAATCAGTGTTGAAAGGTTTTAAAGCTGCTGAACCAGCCTATATAGTATTTAAAACGGTGTGTTTAGACTTTGACGTGTAGTCTCAGAGATAGCTCAATCATAACGATTATAAATGTACTGTCGTTTACGTGGTTTCGAGACGAATATTTGAGACATGTTACAATAAAAATAGACGAGTCTGTAATACACAATGAAATAAAATGATATCCGACCTTTTCACGTTCATATTTAAGAATATTTAATATGCACAGCTATTTTGTTGTTTTACACAAATCTCTGCTCTCCAAAAATATATCATTCTGAATTTTTAACAAAAGATTTTGTTAATCTGAGCATCAAATACGCGCTGTTTTGTGCTTGCCAAAAGATGTCATCGGCATAGCGAACAAGAAAAACATAATATATTTTTGTGGTGTGTGGTGAATTTTATACAAGATTAGTTAAATCGATTAACCGACGTTGTCGATCGGGAAAAACTCTCGACCTATACTACATGTGGTCGTAAACTAGATATTGAAACATTTTGCCGAAGAGAGATATAATCGAGATGATCGATATATCCTTTTGGAACCGTGTTATGAACAGGGTACATTAATGCCTCATTCCATTCACTTGAAAAGGTTCCTTCAGCTAGAGAACGAGAGAAAGTAACGAACATCTGGGACGCTAAGTTCTACATAAACATTAGCAAAGTTCTGTCTGTATAAAATAATATGTTTTTGATACAAAACAGTATTTGAAGTGTTACAATACATTCATTAAAATTGATTGTATTTATATACGCGTGGGAGTGGCAATTAAAATACACCATCATCACCGCCACTACCAGCTGATTGACTACACAGGCGACTTCTGGACCTGAGGGCTAGGCTCTCGCCGTCGCCGATGGAAGTTGCGGTCAGTCTCGCCCCGACGCTCGGCCCGACATCAGTCCCGATCCACCACGTTCCGCAATTTGAATAATTTCGTTTCATTTCACTATCTACCACTATATATGAATACGAAGCATTTTAAAACAGTCAAAAATGTCATGCAAATTTTGCATTATATAAATCTATTATTTTTTTAGTACACGTTTAATTTCGTAATCTTGGCTTTGGACTCATATAAGAAAACATGTAGATGATATATTAAGTTTTCATAATTAGATTGGTTTTTGGAACACTGAAAACGAATTTAATGTTCGCGGTCATTCAATTAATGCATACATATATTGCCTCGATTATTACAAATAATGTTACATTAGTATTAGAAAGGTTTTATCTAAGTTATTGTATTTTAAAAATATAATCTAGTGTAAACATTTTGATATAAACCACATTTTCATTAAAAAAAGTCTCTTCTTAAGAAAGAATTTATAGAACTCCAATTATAACGACGATATTGAATACACCGATACTAAAATTTGATTAGCTATTTTAAGTGTTTTAATTCTATATCGGGTGTAACACAATTCTATAAAAATAATTTCGAATAATATACCATTTTTTTTTTTTTTTAGGAGAACACATTCTTATTGTGAAGTTGTAATTATTCAGAACATAGGTCTGTGATATTTTAAATATGAATTAAATATATTAATTATAAAGATATACATATAAAATCAATTTTGTCGAAAAATATTGTTGTTGCGCTACCGGGATTCGAACCTGGATAAAGCACCTCCCCCGGTTAGGGAAGAGATCCTGGTTCGAATCCCGGTAGCGCAACAACAATATTTTTCGATAAAATTGATTTTATATGTATATCTTTATAATGAATATATTTAATTCATATTTAATATACAATTAATAAAATATTAATCGGAACAATTTATAAAGAACTGTTAAACGAAATAAAATAAGAAAAATGACCACTAACAACGTTCATTGCTATATAGACTTGTGAATCGTTTCGATATATTAGCAATAGATAGTTAGTGAATACCTCCAATACAATATATGCTTATTAAGAGAACACATTCTTATTGTGAAGTTGTAATTATTCAGAACAGACGGTCTGTGATATTTTAAATATATTAATTAGAAAGATATGTTAAATTCATATTTACAATATATGCTCATTAGTAAACATAACGCACCTGATTGTGACAGCCTGTATATTGGTGGAACGAAATGAGATAAAATACAAAGTATTATACTATACTCCTGGGTTGCAATATTACTAAAAGATTGGATCTTTTTGTTGAAATCAAATACCGCATTGAAAAAGCTCGTGCAACCTTTGTCCGCACGAAAAAAGTGTTCTGCAGTCGTGATCTCGACCTAAGATAACGAATGAGAATGGTCAGATGCTAAGTGTTCTAGATATTATTTTATGGAATGGAAGCATGGATACTTACCGAAGAAATGACGAGCCGACTTGAAGCATTTGAGATGTGGATCTACAGAAGAATGCTTAAAATAAGCTGTATGGATAAAGTTATTAATGAAGATGTTATGGTTCGGATAATTTAAAAAAAAAATACGCACTTAAAACAATACAAATCAATATCTCAGACATGTGATGAGATATCCGAAAAGAAAGATTGCTGGAAGTCGGGGCACTAGGAAAAGGAGAACTGAATAACCTGAAGTTTGGCCAATCTACTGAATAGCTTTTCTGGGCCTCAGAAAAGAAAGTGATGGTGATGGCTAAAGTGATGATAGCCATCATGATAGCATGATAGTTTAGTGGATAGGGCACAAGAAGAAAATTAAGAATATTTGCTACCCACTAACCTTACCTAGATAAAACATCTTAGCTACTATTTTTATTTGTAATTATCGAAAAAAACAATTTACTTTCTTATAAAATAATGTATTTCATTTGAAATTTACAATCAGTTCTGATATTTACTATTATATAGGTAGTGTAGTAAAAACGGAATTTATATAAAAGTTGTAATAAATAGCCGATATTCGGCATTTTACTAACCACCTTTGTTAGTTTTAGATTTTACAAAGAAGTTTCCAGAAGCTGTGAAGATTTCGCATATTAGCAGTAAATCGAGTTGTAGTGGTTTTCAGCAATTTACGGTTTTAAATAGGTTATGCAAATTATTAGGAGAGTTAGGTGAAGGGTTGAAGTATTCTTTATTAAGATTACTGATATCCCATCCCCATCGACAAATAAATCAAAATATTTTGCAAATGATTTACAAACGCTTGTACGATTGTCACACTCTTTGAATTATCAACGATGGTTCTAATGTTCGTGATAACTCAAAGTAAGGGATAAAAACCAAACAAAACTGTACTTTTATTTCACATAACAACCTACAATATAAATTAGTGAAAACTCTAAAAACGAACGTCATTAAAAATTATTCAATTTGTTTTTACATCTTTAACATAATGTTTATCTTCCTACAGATTTGGTATTTTGTTGTTTAAAATTATTTACGTTTATTACTATTATTATTTATTATTATTATTTATCTCAATTGACAATAAATGTTGCGTTTAAGTTATATAATATGGTCCGATAATGCGTTCATGACGGTCATGGAAACATAAGTTGAAAGTTTATATTATATCTGTTTACACGTTTTATACTTCGGTAGGTAGGTCTGGTTATAAAGTACGAATATGTGCATTCCATTTTTGTATGTTTAAAACAAAAGCGAAACTGCTTCTGGTAAGATACGGTTTTGGATTCGGACGGATATATTTTACGGCAGTGATATAAAAACATTGTGTATTATTTTTCGATTATCGGTTATATAAAGTTTCGGAGCCTGACCAGCAGAATTTAAGAAGATCCGAGACTGCAAGGAGAGAGACTATCGGCGTCTAACGGCCCAGTTTCATAAAGGTTGGTGTATTTTATTTATATGGATTGAATTAATATATTCAACAATACCAATAGAAAACCCAGGACTAGCTATCGAAGGTACTTGCGGCAACAATATTATAAACTATAATATAACACAACATAATATATATGGATACAGAATTATTCAAACTCCAGGAGCGATTTCTTCGTCTAATTTTGAGAATGGGTTGAATGGGTTTTTACATAATGGGTTAAATATTAATTTTAAGGAATAATGCGTTCTCATATTTAATGTCCAAATTCCACTAAGAAATTTTTTATCTCAAAATTAGGCAATGCTATGTAACAATTTATATTGGTACATAATATTATATTGTTTCTCAATTTTTTTTATTGTTAGTCATTTTAACAAACATCATATGTATATACGGTACACATACGTATATACGGATCGAAAATCTGATATTATAATTACAAACAATCTGAGAAATAGAACGCGCAAAAGTTTTTGTTATTAAGTTAGTTTAATCATATATTTATGTTATACACGTGCAACAGTTTGATATGTCTATCTGATTGGTGAGTCGTACTTCCAGAAACCAATAATTATTATAAATTTCGTAAGCAAACTTACCTTTCCAGAAAGCAGTAGACCGAGCCTGTCAGTCTTAGTAAGGTTTTGCATGGCGTAAGCCTCCCCGGCATGTAACGACATGATTTGCGCGAACTCCGACGAAACCATTTTCTTGAACTGGAATCTTGATACCTGGTGACCAAAAAATACTGTTAGACAAATCCATTATAAACGCCATACACCAGCTATTGGTAGATACTACTTTAACAGCGTATTTTATATTTTATTTAAAATTTTCGATCGAAATAACAAAGTTATTTATAATTAGGAAATTAGTTTTTTCTAACAAGCTGTCACCGATCATGTTGTTCTCGTCTCTCTCTATCAAAACCGAGTTCTAGCAAACATTTGTGTTAAAAATAAAACACTTTAATGTTTAGTTGACAAATGAACTGTTAGTGTAATTTGGAACAATTTTGTGAAAAATTTCAAAATGGAGAAGTAATGAATAACACAAAAGAAGTACTTTAGTATTGACGAATTGTACAGAATGCAACAGACTTAGTCCAAAACATTTTACGGCTGCCTAACTTGAAGGTCGAATACCTTCACACTGTGAATAAAAACTTTATGTCAACCGTGTCATGATCAACTAAAATACAATTAAATTATATGACAAGTCGATTGAGAATAGGTCGAATACTTTAATAACATGATATTGTTATATCTCAGAAATGGTATTACTTTGAACGGTTCGAAGAGGTTGTGATAGACTTCCTCCAGTTCCGGGTCGAACTTTACTGGCCTCATATCGTAGATGATGAAAACCACGTGGCCGATGTTGATGAGAAAGAAAGAGAAGTTCCACGTGAAGACGTCCGGAGCGCAGATGACGTGCCACGCCCACACGGAGTACACCAGGAAAGCTACGGCATAATCGGAAAATATCAAGGTTTAAATGAATTAAAATGAAAATATACTAAAAATTTAAAATATATAAAAATTTCATTCTATTTTCACAAGGTGAGGTCATAATTGGATACAAGTTTTTTGCAGTGAGATGGCTAATAGGGTGCACGATGTAGAGATGCATACATTGCATTTTTACGGCCCGTGTCCACGGAATGAGACACAATGAGATAAATCTCAGTACTATATACATGGGTTGAGATTATAGTGTGGAGATATACTAAAAAATCTATTTAAAATTGGTAGAAAGAGACTAAACTCAAACCCATCTATGGTTCGGTTCACACAAATATCATTTAGAATTGTAGATAAATAAACCCAGAACTATTTATAAAACCTGAAAAATTAGACATAATTACATTTTAATTTCTGCTGGGGAGATTCAAATTCACCCAACTAACGAATAGATATCAATTGACTGATATTTGACGCCCACAAGCGTAGTAAAGTGAGGCGCGAGACGGTGAGTCTCCGAGACTTGGTGTGTACAAAGCCTACTATAAAAACCCCATCACATAGATTATCTTGAGTTGATAATCTCATTTGTGGACGCGGGCCATTAGGGTGTCGATTAACTTATGAATATGGTATGTTAGAGCAAGCCACCCTTGTAAGGAAATATATGAACGTGATGTATAAATGCAAATAAAAGGTCTTCGAATTCGGTACATTAATATTTTAATACACAAAAATTTCACAGTAGCGAAGAAACATGAAACCTTACCTAGTATCAGAGTGCTGTGCATAAATAACTGTCCTTTTTTCGTGCACGGGGCGGAGAACGATGCCAGAAATAAAACGTAGGCAATCTGCAAGGGTGTGTGAAATATTTTATTCAATAAAAATATTATATGGCATAATACAAACATAAATATATGCTGTAAGTAGGTACGTATTTACCTGAAACATAACATGTTGTGGGGACTTCCAAAATGCGCACCACGGCCAATACCAGGGTCCTACAAAAAAATATTGAAGAATTACACTAAACATCTATCCAATATTTTAATTCACCGAAGTGCACGCACTTATTCATAATAAATAGCCGCTCGTTACACCGTGAGGGTGAGTGAATAAAAATGTGCATTTACTTCACGTTCTGCGATGCCTCCGCGGTTGCTCTCGGACGCTAGGAGATGTTAAAATATTCAAAGCAAAACGTGATATTTGCTGACTCTTGGGGTTTCTAACACTGTATCCCGTGGCTTGATTCAATATGGAATATATTCACTGTTCACTTCCGTACAAGATATGTTCTTATTGAAGTACAGCATATTCTTATGAAGTATAGCAGCCGGTATATCCGAGGAAAACAAGCAATCCATTATTAGAAATTCTACGAAGAAAGTAAACATTCATCCATAATATGTATGTATGGTCCACAGTAACATAATTTTGTGATGTGCATTGTATTAAAATATCACAGAACTATGTACTGAAAAAATTACAGCTTTACAAATAATAATGTGTTCTCTAAAAATGCTCTAATAAAGTATTCCCTTTATTGTTCGATGTATAAAGTAAGTAAGTGTAAAGTGTAAAGTTTTTGATGTTGTAATTTTATTTTTAAATATTTTCGTAGAAAGCAATCACTTGTGGTTTATATAGTAGATTAAATAAAATAAAGGCGAAAGTTCTCTCCTTTGATGTTGATATACGATTGCTATAGCGAAATGGTAAACGCGCTTCCCTGGATAGGAAGAGGTCTAGATTCGAATCCCGGTAGCAACTATATATGATCAATATATATTCCTTATATATATAAGGAATAAAAATAATAATGTACATTCTGTCATAATAAAGCAAAAGATTGCTGATCACTATATTGTTGGAATAACCTGTAAGGAGAACAAGTTATGGATGGTCAAAAAGTTAAAGTTGAATATTTTGATAAAAAAATTATTCTACAAGAACTACAAAAAATAGACTGGAATGAAATAGAAAATCAAAGATGTCCGATAGAAATGTATGATAAACTGTTAGATAGTTTTGAAATAGTCTATACTAGTGCAAAAAAGAGTACTTCTCATCCCAAATAAGAATTGAAAACCAATAGATTACATCGGAATTTAAAAGTATGATCAGAACCAAGAATCAACTACGTATACAGAAAATTGAAAAACTCTCCAAATAATATATTAAATCGACTACAGTATACAAATTTTAGAAATAAAACAAACAAAGAGATTAATCAAACAAAAAATAAATACCGTCAAAAAACCATTCAGAAAAGAATAAAAAAATCTGGAAGAATATACATGAATGGTTGAGGAGGGAGTAACAAAATGTAGACTTGGCTATTCTTAATCATATGGGTGGTGAAACTGAAAAAATATGTAATAAATTTGCTGTAACCTTTTCTGAAGAAATTGACAATATAACACAAGTGCATAGAAAAGTTCTTAATAAAATAACACCAAAAGAGGTAGCCTATGAGGTAGGATGTCAGATATTAAGGTCATAAAAAATAAAATTAGCCCCATACTAGCTAAATTGATTTTTTAAATAACTTTTGTTTTGAAAAGGAGATTTATCACGACAAACCAAAAATTTCAATCATAAGACCATTTTTTTAAAATGGAGACTGATTTGACACAACCAACTACAGACCGATAGTACTGTTATCAAGTATTAATACAATTATTGAAAGAGTTATCGTTAATAAAATTATAATTTCTTTAGAAAAAATAAAATCATTCGTCCTATGCAATACGGTTTTCAAAAACAAAAAACTACGACTCATGAAAAATTTTCCAATGAAATAAATAAACACTTAATTGATAAAAAAAACACGTCGTCGCATTGTTCATTAATTTCAAAAAAGTGTTTGATACTTTGGACCACGACACGTTATTAACAGCGATGGAAGAGAGTGAATTAAGAAGATCTGTTAACAAATGATTCCATGAGTACTTGAAATCCATAAAGTTTGCTGTAAAGCTACTAAATAAACAAAGTACCTTAAAAGACATAAAATATGGTGTGCTAACTAGATCCATACCAGGACCTATGTGCTATATTATGCATGTAAATAGTCTGGCCAATGTTATAAAACACTGTCAAAAGTTTATGTTTGCCGACGATACATACATCTTATATTCCGGAAACTGTGCCAAAACCATAGAATACAACATACAAATTGATCTAATCATTATCCTTAAATGGTCTCATGATAACGGGATAATTTTAAATATAAAGAAAACTAATTATTTACATATCCGATCACCACAAGCTAAACAAAAAACAATTCAAATGAATCTCGTTGGGCATAATTACGAATGCTTACACAAAAATCAAAAAAATTGGAAATGTGACAAAATTGAAAAAGTGGAGCATTTTAAATATTAAGGTTTAATAATTGATACATTTTTTTTTCTGGAAATCGCATATTGATTATATATGTAAGATACATCCACGTTAAGTGCATTTTATATGTTAAGGTTATGTAGCTTTCGGGCTACACTATACTCAATGTACTTTGCAATGGTTGACTCGGTTATCAGTTATGGAGTGAGTAGCTATGGACTGACATATAAAACATATACTAATAAAATTAAACAGTTACAATTAAGATTTTTAAAACATAGTGGATAACAGAACGAAGTGTTTGTAAACAAATGATTTTAGTAAATTATTTACAATATGCAAAATCTTACCAATTGACAAAAGATATATGCTATAATATTCGAAGAGTTGATAAATAATGGAAATATAAATACTAATACTCACCATAGCTATTCAACCAGACCGTCGGGTGGAATCACGAGAGTACCGATCGCGAACAGTGTGCACGGTGAGAGAACGAGGGAATGTGTTGTGCCAAGAATAATTAACAAAATCAATTACTTTCTCAAAAACTTATTAAACATTTTAAAACATAATGAGACCCCAGTATAAAGTAAAAAAACATATTCTTGTCAATTATTTTGATTCGTTGTTATATTATATTCAAGTATCCACCATAAAATATAAAATATTGTGGACTAGGTCTGTTACACCCCGTAAAAATAGTATATTTTTTCGAAAGATAGATTTTTTCTATATATCTTTCTAGTTGATTAATGTAATTTGTATTGATACAATATGTACGTGTTATGAATTTCTGTATATATATATATATTTTTAAATTAAGGTAGCTTGGACATGACTTGCGAATGCAAGAGGAACGAACTTGCTTCTTGGCCACGCCGGAAGGAATGCAGCCAGTGAGTTGCCCAGATTAAGCTAGAAAAAATAGCAACCAACTGTATGAAGACATATTAAGTTTAGATATGTCAGAAAGTATTGAAAAGGTGCAAAACTGGTGAAACTGGAAATGCCTTATCAACCCTTTAGAACCTCCACCTTTCTAAAATGAGAAAATGATGATGGTATTATGAACGGATGCATTTACCTCGAACTCCTCTTACATGACACGTATGAATTTTGGCGTCGTTTAATACTTCAAACGTCTACAGCACCGAGTTATACTCGTATATCGTAGTACGTAATACTCAGAGTGAATTTAATAGATAAATTGTAATCTTTTATTCAAATCAATGCATACAAATATGCTACTTATTGTGAGATAGAGGGATCTAGGTTCGAATCCCGGTAGCGCAACAACAATATTTTTCGATAAAATTGATTTTATATGTATATCTTTCTAATTAATATTTTATAGTTGTATTTGTTTTTTGTAATCAATTTATAAATTTAAGCTTTATTTCATTTTAAAAAACTACTAATAATTATTTGATCCAACAATTTTAATTCGATTTACATACATCATACCCACATATATACAATAAAAGTTTGGTCTAAAATCTCAACTGCTCAGATCTGGTGAAGGAGTTAGTTTATTCTGAAAAATGAAAGATTTAATACTCACATAATATGGTCGTTTATTGCACTTAATCTATTTTGAATTAAACATAAGAACATTGCACGTATCGTGACTACGAAATGCCGAGCCGGCTGCCGGTCTCCTAAACAGGTCCCCAGGAGGTACGTCGAGAAATATTGGTTGGTCGAAGAAACACAAATTAATTCGAATAAGTTATTTTCTTTAATAATAAAAAATATATTGTACTCATAACGCTATAACAAATAGCAGTTTTTTATAATAGAGGACGACCAGGTAAACCAGTGGGCTCTATCCCTTATGCCTACCCCCGCGGGGAAATGGCGCGATGGTAAGGTAGTTAATTAATTCATGTATATTATTAGGTATACACATATCATACATCATATATTAGGTATTGAGTGTACTAGTTGCAATCCTGCAAACCTCCATATTCTTAATTTAATTTAAAACGTGAAAACTGATAGGAGCTAGAAGAACAATGAATGACAATGATCAAATCAATTAAATTTCAGAGTAGTCTTAAGACAGAGTCAAAGTCAGAGTAGAATGTCATTTGTTGAATCCTAATAAAATAAATGGTAGCGGTAAAAGCAGTGGTGTAACTATACCAATGCAGTACATTGGGGCCCAAGTTAGATAGGGGCTCAAAAAGTTCGCGACCTACAATCCATTTGGCATTGATATTTTTGCCTTCCTCCTGCATTAACAGTAATCCACAGCAAGAAATGGAATTATAAAACTTGAACCGTTTCTCATGCATATTACGAAAACACTTGATAACATATCGATGTATACAGTATCAGTACCCCGCTAATGAATCGCCTTAAAGAGCAATTAAAGTATTTTTTCAATTGCAAGTTCACATAAATGCCTAAAAATACTTATGTTTTTTTTATGAAAATGTGAAAATTATAGGAGACCTAGTACTTTGTTATTATTTAATGTACCATGCAGTACTAATATTCGCATATCTTATGTACCTACAATATTTATTTAGGAGCCCCCTTTTACTATTCTGCATTGAGGCCCAATTTTTGTGGTGATTTTGTAACTAACATCGATTTTGAATGACCAATTTACATCAAGGAGAACTATGTTTAACTTTTTATAAATTAACACAATGTGTAAAAACCTTATAAGAAGATAATTGCTTTAAAAGTTAGATAAAAATTAATAATGGAGGTTGATGACTTAAAAACTAGTACTCACAGTAAACAATAAATAATTTTTATGTCAAATTGTTGTAAGGAAAATATTACAATTTATGAAAAAATTGTATGCGTTAAAACTATTGAGAATTGGATAATTATGAATGAACAACTCATAGTATTATATATTTATAATATATGTCTAATATACCTTATTTTGTTAAGAATTGTATTTGAGATTATCAAATTGAATAAATATCCCGGTTACCCGTATTCCTGAGCGTTATTTTGGCACAGTTAGTTAACAGCACGACATTGTTCTATTTATTTAAATCGATAATGTTTGCGTGCAAGTTCATCAAAATACACAGCACTATACCTAGACCCGGACCGAAGTAGCGATAATTTGCATATTCCCTCCATCTTGTTGCATAACATCTGATTGGGGTGAGTACCGTTTGATAGACCATTCGATAGAATGGTGTTCTATTTAAAGATCGGTTGATACAAATGGCGGACTTGTTTGGGCAGCCAAGCGAAGACAGACGGTAATAAATTCAAGATATAAAGCCCAGGGAGTGAAGAATAAACGTAATAAGCTTAATAACTATATAATAACCGTTGTCACTCAACACGAAATGAAAGGATAGATAGGAAATAAAGAAGTGAGGGAGGGAATGGATCGATAACTTTAAATTGAGGTACTTATTGGATTTTGAGGTGTTTTCAAAATTATACTGATATAAGAAAATTAAAAAAATGATTATTTTTCCTAGAAGATAAATCCACTTTGATAATGAGTTTATCAAAAAACACGCCTAGAATCTGTGAAGTGCTTAATCCGCCATAACTATCAATGTACAAAAAAATATAATTAATTAATTATTGTCAACTCGGAATTATTAATCAGGATATTTTTTTCTTATTTATGGTGGACTTTATTGCAACACCATATATTATATTTTGATAAATTTGTCATTATTGTAATCGATTATCACAGTAGCGACGACGTCGCGTATGGCCTCTGCGGTTGCATTATCGACGAGGCGCGGCCGGTGCCTCACCCGCTCCAACATACTCGCCGAGACCGAATCGTAATTCGAGTATGGCGACATGGCGACCATCTCCGGCACATTTCGGGGATCGCTTGGCAGTGCTGTCACTGCATCCCGCGCTCGAAGAGCGAGAATGAATGTTGTACACAATTCTATTCGTTAAAAAATTGTATATTACTTTTTAGGATTCTGGGCGAAAACATTGGCACCACCCCCCGTTCTCCTCGCCATCCATCCTCACCCTCCTATATAAACATGTATTGTATTGATTTCCGTCCGTTACAAACATTGTATAGGTACTCTAAAGATGCACCTGCGATAAACAATGGCACCTTCACCCATCCCCCCAATATAAATATGGATTATGATAACGAGCTTTGATCAATCCTCCTATTTGTTTCTGGCACGCAAAGTCTACAACATTTTGCCAAATAACGTAAAAATCTTAAGAACTGGTTTTGAGAATTAGCAGAGAAGAAACTGATCAAAGATTTATGTAAATACATTTTTTTTTAAATTTACTGTTTTTTTCTTTTCCTTTTTTTTCTACTCCCTTCTCTGTATTGCATGTTAAGCGATGATAAACTACTAAAATTAAATTTTTATTATTTTATAGTTTTAATTATATTTCATATAATTTAAATCATTTAATATATCTAATTAATCATTTTTGTAACTTATAATTTAATTGAGATTAATTTTTTAGATTTCACTCCTAGATATTACGGATGAATCTATCTCCCTTGGCATAGACTCGGTTTGGTTAAGAAAACAGTGAACATTTCTTACATTATGTACTTATATTTATTATTAAATTATAAATATATATACTTTTTTTTTATCTCATATTTATTCGTTCGAAAGATGTTCCGTCATCTTTATTACAATAAATAATTGAGCACTCTTATTTTGTACAAAATATTGACAAGTAGAATTTAAAAAAAATTTCAGTATGCAAGAATTAACATATTTACTAAATTAATCTAATTAGATATTTCTATTTAAATTACACAATCCCTATTTTAATTATACAGTTGTGTAGGTAGTGTGAATAGGAAGGAACAATTTCATATTTTATTCACAAAACAAACAGCATTTGAAAGGTTAATGGTGAAATATTATACAATCAATATTATATAATAATATTTTATTAATGATTAAGAGTGGGAGGTGAAAACTCTTACATAACCGTGCTGTGGAAGTAATTGACACCCTTTATCAATTACTGGGGTAAATTGATATTTTGATTTATTTTATGTATAGTATAAACTATTAGAAATGTTTATAATATCTTGTTAAACTGTATTTAAAAATTGGGCCGAGTGGTTGACATACTAAAACACAACTGTTGAATGGTATTGAATGCATTTTTCGTAATACTTTTTTATTAAATATTTTTTTCTTATTTCAAGAACTTGATTGCGTTTGTTGTTTTCTTGTTCCTCCTCAACTATCAGTTTGATTCTATATAACTTTTATAGCATAACTTTTAATAGTTTTTTTAATACTTTCTCCGTTACCCAAATGTCTTAAATGCATCTAGATTATACCTAATTGTCATACCTAGAATTGTTAATTAAATTAAAACTACAATGTTATTTCTAACAGATAATTATAGAAAATTATTAGAATATGTCATGATAAAAGTAGTAGTGAAGAACCAAAATATATCAGTAAAATTGATCAGCTCCACATATAATGTACTTACCAATAAGCACACTCACTATTAAAATTAAAGGTGATGTGGCATAAAAATGGAAAATTATTTTATAAACAAGTTTTATAGTAGCTGAAACCGGATTGACCGAAGTCACGTTTCCTGTGAGAAACAGGGTTCTGTAATCTTTCACTTAATTCGTTCAACAAATATAGAAAAAGAAGAAAGGCTTTGGCCGACAAAGGTGACATTGAAACGGAAACTGACTCTGACTCTTATGCAAATGATGATGATCTCTTAATAAGACATAAGTAAGTATGTACTGTGTGATCTAAACCGCAAATGACACATACGATACGAGTCGCTTCACGTTGAACTCTGTACCGTTTTATATGCTAGAGTCGAATTTCCATGAGAACTTTCATTCGTGGACATGGGCCATTAAGGAAAGTTTAGGAGAGTCCGAAACATCAGAAAATGAGTACCAAAGTAAAATTGTGGTTCGGCGAAAATATAGTAACTAGGCACTACGCATTTCAATGGTCTTGTGACGTCGTTGGGTCAAAAAACATACAGTTTTAAAAGTTTATTCGTAGGTAGCATTATATAACGACTTCAAGGAGATAATGAGCCATAATAAATAACAAAGTACATATTACAAAAATAAATCATTGAACAGATATTTTTGGTTCAATAAATTGAGTGGCTAATAACATTAAATAGAACCCATGAAATTAAGATATATGTACAGATACTGTTCAAGATTTGAAATAAAACATCTAATGGAATAACTTAAAGACATGATTTTATATATTTTTGGATTGTTTACATATACCATATTCTTGGTTTTATAACCTTCTCTTTCAATTGATTAAGAATAGAATAGAAACCTGTATGATTTTTTATAAAAAATGTAATAATACATATATTATGTACGTTTCATGTAATATTATTGTGATAAAAGCAATGTTGATTGTGAAAAAATTAACCTTTTTATCGTAGACTTTTACGTGAAGAATAATAATACTCACATCAACTACTGCAAAAATTGTCAGTGTTACAAAATAAAGCTTTGAGAATAATACTCAGAAAAAATAGATATACAGTACAATGCCGGAAGATCTGAATATGATGACCCTTAAGCAGAAGATATATTTTAATATAATGGTATTTATAAAATCCTCAATAAGAAAATATCAGCGGAATTTACACGAAAAATTGATGCAAATCATCATGAGCACGAGCATCGTACAAGAAGAAGGGATAGACTGAGACTGACATTCAAGAAGAAGGCCAAATCTCAGAAATCGATGATGTTTTTTTTTTTTTGTGCGATGAAGATTTTTAATGAAATGCCAAAAAACATAAAAAAGGAGAAGTTGAATAGATTTAAAATGAAACTGACTAAATATTTAAAAGAAAAAGATAACTTTTAGTAAAAGAAAATACTTAATCTTGTTTATATTAGAGCATATGTAGGAGTGCTTATGTATGCACTATGTTAAGCATTAAATAAATATATGGATAATATTACATTTTTAATAAACTAACTCTTACTTAGCATACCTCAAATTTAAAACTTGAAAAGTAAATGATTGGGTCTGATCGATGTGCCCGAGCCGGCCTTGCAGACTTTGAAATATTTTATTATTGTACCAATTGGTACAATTGGTAAGTCATCAAGTGATGTAGATTTTATACTTATAATAGTGCGTATACAAATTATCTATGTATTTGAAATGTACTCGCTACACACGCATATAAAAATAATATAGGTAAATGCTTTACTCTAATTCCAGCTGACAAAAAAATGTACATAATTAGTATGCGATATTATAACCAAATATTACTTGACATTTTATCAACAAACATTTCATACAAAATACGAGTTCATTTAAGAGCCAAATCTGTAATGGATAAGGAAGAAATACAATGCACAGCAATATTTAATTCACAAACCTGCCGCTAGAGTGTAGTTGACCGTTCCAACATCCCCGAGCGTACCATTTCCAATTGGCCAAGTGAAATTGTATTCGGAAACTTCTAGAAATGATGGACCACGCACTCCGGCCGATACACCTGACGCAATTGGCCTTGGAGACATTATTACGTAGACACAAAAATCTTTAAAACCTCGTATTACGTATCACATTTCCAACACGACAACGAGCGTCCTTCAAGCCGTACGCTTTCCGCGAAAGATGAAAGCGTTTTGAAATAAGGGGTTTGAAGTAAGCATAAGAAATATGTTACTTTTATGGGTATTCAATATAAATATTCCTCTAAAATGTTATCAAATTCATAGAAAACATATGTTTTTACATAACCTATTTAAAATATTCAAATAAGTATAAGTAAAGCTTTCTAAAGTTCCCTAAAAAAATCAATACATATAATATACGTATAACGCAAGCATCATCTAGCGGTTCTTGGCAAAATTAGAATCAATAGTTGTGGAAGGAACTATTAGGTAGGATAAAGAGATAACGGACAAATATTGTACTTTCATTAAGGTTGATGTCTTTGCTATGTTAACTATAGTTAAATTCAATAGATGTCATGAGTTTTGAATTTCGTTGAAAATAACTAATCAATATAAAATAAATATCTGATATCTCATAGAGACATAGAAAAATATAAAGGTGTATGGGGTGATTACAGAGCTTACGACCTGTCTTCGGCTGGCTTAAGTGATCACTTTATATATATATATATATATATATATATATATATATATATAATGTTCACCAATTCTCACCTCTCAATCATATTTTTGAATATTGTAATCAATATAAACGCTGTACAAATTTTCTTAAAGAAGGAATGTAATGGAATTGTATAATTTTTCATGAAATTATTTTATGAAAAAATATATTCGTCGTTGTTATCGGAAAGATTATTTTCATGCGGTAATTTGTATGGTCGTAGGTAAACGCCACAAGATTTAAAAATGAAAACCCGGGAAGCTGTCGAGACCGTTATATCTTTGTAGTTTCTCCGTCTGTGTCACAGTTTTACAGTTCATTGCCGTTGGTAATACTCATATTCCCCCGATTTAAAAAATTAAGACTTTCACTTAGATCAATTATGACGACTCAGGTTGCGTGTTCTTTTTAATTTAATTCTAATAAAGATTCTACAATCCTAAAAATTTCAAAGCGATCACAAAATTTTTTCGAAACTTTCGTAAGTGACCGCAACGAATTTTTAAATCATACATCAATCATGTTTTCTTCTAGAGAAAATAGTGTTCCCAGATACTTTTTTGGGATATTTAACATTCGGTAGCGACCTATAAAATACATTAAAAAATATACATATACGATTTTTTTTTCGACGATAGAAGGAAATGACAGGTTGACATGGTTATTTTTCGAAATTCGAAAAATAAGAAGCACCCTAATGTACATGTAGAAGGATTGCGGAAAATATACAATGAAAATTCTCCAGCATTATATCGAATCTAATGAATACAACACGGCTTAGGTTACTTATTTCAAGATGAATTTTATCACAAGAAGCATACATGAACTGAATTTAATATTAATAACTTTATTAATAATTAATAAATTAACTATTAACTATTGAAAATACACATACATTTTGCTTTGTCAGTAAACATTTTCAGAAAATAAAACTGGTCATTTTTTGCAGTGTAAAAATTGCAGACTCATGCAGTTATATTCAGAAATCGGAAATCCATATAACAAATATACAACCACCTCATTATTATTATTGACGCTGAAGTTCTCATCCCAATTTAGTCATCGTCAATCTGTAGTTTAACATCAAATATTGGTTAGCTTTGTAACAAAAGCATTGCTATTAAATTCACAGCTTTGTGAATATGTAATCCATTAATAATTCCAAAAGATTTTGGGTTAAGTTTATGTTACTGTTTCCGATGTGCTGTCATTTTTGCTAGACATAATTATCAAGTGGAGTCTACTTACAAATTATAATCGATATACATAATGATTCTAATATATTCGGTGTAAAAATAGATGAGCTGATTCTAATAATTATAATAATGCAAATTAAAATGCTGTTTATACCATCACGAACTAGAGCCTATTTAAAAAAACTACCTTCATTTTTGAATTCAGCAACCCAAGACTGCAAGACTAGTTGCAACTAAAATATTTTTCCGATAAATTGATTATTTCTGTGTATCTTTCTAGTTGTTAGATAAAAATTGTATTAAAATAGCAAGGAACTACGTTCTGGAAAAAAACTGCAACTTTACAATAATAATGTATTCTACTTAAAAAAATTTAAAAATATATTTATCTAGTATCCTTAAATATAATATTTATTTAGTATATTGGCTGAAGTAGACGTTTCGAGTGACGTTACCTGTAACGACAGAACTCGCGGTGGGATTACAGGGAAATTGAGCGCCCGAACATCCGTCACTTGGGAAATTGACTTATTTTCAGTAAAAAATATTAAAAAACCCGTTTAGCATTTATATAAAAGCTGGTTGACTAAAAAGTTAAATAATGTTTTTAAATACTTTGGCTAGATTTAAAAAAATATATATATTATTTTTTACATAATTTTTCTAATACATGCGTGATAAATATTGTACAGTGCATTACTCTGCACCACCACTATTGACACAAACAATTTAAAAGAAATTCATGCCTTGATATATTAACTAAATAAATGAGCCTCTAAAAGCAGAAAAATGAGTCTTCATCCTAACCTAACCCTTTTAACCAAACTTTTAACATTTTCATAGCCGGTTAATTTGAAATAATTAACTTATCTGAGTAATTGCTCCAATTATTAACACATTTTTGTTGTGAAGTTGCATATTGAGAATAAATTAAATGAATCAACTAGAAAGATATCCAGAAAAAATCTAGTTATCGAAAAAATATTTAGTTATATATTAATCCCGGTTTCAACTAATTTTTTCTGTAAATCTTTCTAGTTCTACACTTAATTTGTATTATTAAAAATATTAATAAATGTCGACATAATCAACAAAATAATATTACATTTGTATTCGAGGGGGGTTGATCGATTGAGACTATGTGGATTGTGGTCGGTAAGGGGAGGTGCGGTGGAGAGAGCGAGATAGGATAAATATTTGGCATGAATGTTTGTTGTTAAGAAGTCACAGTAGAAATACCCTCTGTCTATGCTATGTTAGTGGTGTAGTACGCCAAAATTTATTGGTGAGCAAAGCACAGAATGCGTCTTATTTAATGTTGCATATTTGGCATTACTTACTCTTCCCCTTCGACCATAACTATTGAAATAATCCATCATATGTATAATTCACACTATCAATTTTTATTCATTTCACGAAGTGGGCTAAAGATTCAAATTACCGCTCTTAACTAGTAATTATTTTCGCATAATTATTAAAATCTGTTAGAAAATTAATTCTGTATTTTTAAGCTCAACAGAGTACCTTTTTATTAAAAAAATCGGCATAAAATTGGGGGGAGCATATTGCCACCAGGTAATAAATACCTCGGGACTAGAATTAAATACTAATAAACCTAAAAAAAATATTTTATTTTAATTTTTCAGATAAAGTCCCCGCCCAAAGACATTGTGAAACAAATAAAAAGAGAGAGAAAAAAGCTTTATTTCGAAAACTTTCTTACGAAGACGATCGAAGATAATCATAATTTAATAATAATATCAAAAACTAAGAAAAATGAACTACAAAAGATGTAAAATATTATCAATTACTCAATAGAAAAATGTTATTTTATTTTTTTAGACCAGAACAAATATGTATTTCTCGATTTTATGATGTTCGCCATAAATGTAACGGATGCCATAATTGTAACCAGTTTAAATTTTGCTAAATAAACTTTCTTCATACAAAAAGTTTCCACAGTATATACTATGATATGGAAAGCATGACGGATTCAATGCGCAATCTCGAACCCTTCCCTTCCCTTCCCTTCCATTTCCCCATTCCATTTGACACCAGTTGAATTTTGATGCACTCTTGATCCGGTCTATTGGTTCATAATTCCTACCCGAATGCGTAAGGCATAATTGTCTTAAATTGAAGAAAGGAATTCCAGTATATAAATGCATATTAACCAGTAAATAATTTTATTACAAAACGATATTAAAAAGAACCAAATTATTTCATAACATTTAGAAAATCTATGGAATAACTGTGAACAGTATCGTTAATATTTGTTGTGCAGTTAAATAACTTTTATAGTGATATTAATAATAGTGATAATTCTACAAAAATAGTGCTAAACCGGATAAATCAGAGACAAATAAACTATTATACATACATTACTAAATAATTTTGAGTACCACTGCAAGTTGGACATACTCGTCGGAAGATCAACAACAAAACAAGCTGAACAACATTATAAGGTAAGATTATACAAACATAGTAATTAGTTTTAAAATTGCAAGGAAGAATAAACAAAATCATACAATAATTTATTTATAAAATATGAGTATTGAAATTTTCTTGGTACAATATAATAAATTGAAGTAGGTATGTATCAATTATGGAATAATAAATATTAATACACAAATTGTGAAATAAAATAAATAATTGTCTAGAAAAATTAAAACTATAATAGTAAATATACGTATAGAGCATAATTTATTATTTTCTGATAGTGTCCCAGTGGGAGAGACAAATATAATATAAATGTTAAAAAGTTTAACCATAATAAATAAATTAATATTACATAGATATTTATTTCAAAGATGCACAAAATAATTTTAATTCTTCATCTCACTAGCCCGTATTGAAATGAGAATTACATAACGATGATATTAAGATAACAAGTGTTGCATATTTTTTACAACAAATAACTTTTTGTATTCTTGAATTGAAATACGTACAGTGTAGATATAAGTTTTTCATTATGATTCACATTTATTCTTTACGATTGGTTTGTAGCCTTCAACACTGGCACGTCCTTGTCGACCGGACCAGTGTTCAAGAATTCCGTCTTCGAGTCCAATTGTCACTATTAATATTATATAATTTTGAAAGGCATAAATATCCATTTCGGTTGATAGATAATGTAAATACAATAACTGTTTTTACTGTAGTCCCGAGAAAGACTTTTACACTCTCAACGTTTCGAGTAAATAAGGTTATTCATTCTCAAAGGCCTTTTATCCCAAATCCTGCCCGTTCGAAGTAAGAGCCGAAATGAAAGTTAATTTTATTTAATATATATAGTTTTGCACTAATATATTGAGAAATAATTTGATCCTAAATTTATATAGAAATATAATTATTTCCTTCCTGGCAAAGCGCATTAGTAAGCTGCATATTAGAATGGCGTAAATTGTCCTCGTATGAATAATTACTGTTTTACTGTTTGGTTTGATCCTAAATTTGTATAAAAATATAATTATTTCCTTCCTGGCAAAGCGCATTAGTAAGCTGTATATTAGAATGGCCTAAATTGTTCTCGTATGAATGATTACTGTTTTACTGTTTGGTTTGATCATAAATTTGTAAAGATATATAATTATTTCCTTCCTGGCAAAGCGCATTAGTAAGCTGCATATTAGAAT
Organism: Eubasilissa splendida; assembly: GCA_031772225.1. NCBI lineage: Eukaryota > Metazoa > Arthropoda > Insecta > Trichoptera > Phryganeidae > Eubasilissa > Eubasilissa splendida. The sequence goes on from CM062845.1 coordinate 44,389,985, forward strand.
GACCTAAATTGTCCTCGTATGAATGATTACTGTTTTACTGTTTGGTTACTACTACTAATCGCCCTGTATCTACGGATTTTCAAGTACAGGGTGAATATTATGTTCCAGTCCGATATTATTTTTGAATAACTAAGAAATAAATCAATATTTTTAAATTTAATTTTTATTTGTCGATTACTTGGTTTATTACAATTATGAATAAAATATGATATTGGCCGAGTAGACGATAATGATAATGGCACAAATGCGTGCTCTTTTAACCATGTTTTTCATAACATTCTCGCACACTTCGCGTGTTATTTCAGCAATTTTATTTCGAATATTGTTCTGTAGCATCGGAATTGTTGTTGGCTTATTAGAGTAGACTTTTATTTTCAAGTACCCTCACAGAAAATAGTCGGGAGCCATGAAATCAGGTGATCGATGAGGCCAGTCGATATCGCCAACCTTAAACGCAACGTGGTCGCTGAAATTTTCTCCCAATCTCGCGGCACGAGTCCTGGCACGACCACCGCCGCTCGCTCGCTGTCACTCGTCTCTTCGCATAGATCGGAAATGTACAATTTTGCTACCTCACTTCTCACATCGCTCCTATTGGCTGATCGGTATATAAATTGAAAATATCGATAGCTGGTTCCCAGGTTTCCGATTAACAATAAGCACACATATGATATATGAACCGCACTAACCTTTTTTTTTGTGGTATTTCTGGTCCGATGTTGTTGTTATTTTACCTGGGTTGTCTTATTTAGATTTCGACCGACCTAAGTGCGCACCGGTGGTTTATTTGGACCACTGGACTGGTTGAAGCACGGGATGTAATTGAATGACGCCTGTCGGCTACCATCTTCTTAGCTTTCCGGAAAAAAAGGGCGACAATACTTACACATACACATGTACATTATTATAAAACAAGAAATCCAGTGGTGCCAATCGAAGTAACAAGGCGCGTAAACATAGGGCACGCACAAAAAATATAAGTGACAGTACTTGCTTAACATCATAATATATATATACACAAATATAAATATTATATATATTTTTTTATATTTATATTTGTTTAACGCTTACATAATATTATTATAGTACAAAAACATATTTTTGACATAAGAGAAGGGTTTTAAATAAACGCTACCAAGGCGGCTATAGTCGATTCCTTTATGTTAGTAACTTAAATTCATATGTTGTTTTAGGAATAATATTTGCAGTAATTTAAGTATTAGAAATGTCAACGCATATAAATTCTAATTTCTAAGACAGCGAAGGTCAGGCTTGTACAGTCTCTAGTGCATTCTATATTTTTATAAGTGTGGACTTATGTGCCCTGAAAACAAGAAAAAGAAGGCGGATTGATGCTTTTGAGATGTGGTGCTGAAGATACACGTTGCGCATACTATGGATGTCGATACGCGCGAATGTTTCCATTCTGCAGGAATTAAACATCAAGGACAGACTCTCAATCATTTTCCTGAGACGAATCCTTCAATTTTTTTGGGCATCTTGCGAGAAGGGAAGATAGCTGTTGCTGGAGGGTACGGAGAAGGACGAAGAGGAAGAAAAAGATCTCCCACCCGTCGGACCGACTAAATGGAAAGGGACCAACAGGCACTTCTATGGTGACAGCCCTAAGGTTTGCAGGATGTCGAGAAAAGTGAAGGAGTGTAGTCAAGAGTGCGAGAGGTCGCGGAGATTGCGATCCTTAGGCATGAGGGACCATAAGGGATGATGATGATACATACAAATCACACTATTACCATTTTTATATTATATTATTAGGAGAACACATTCTTATTGTGAAGTTGTAATTATTCAGAACATAACTCGGTGATATTTTAAATACTAATTAAATGTATTAATTAGAAAAATATACATATAAAATCAATTTTATCCAAAAATATTGTTGTTGTACTACCGGAATTCGAACCTGGATCTTTTTCCAAACCGGAGAAGGTGTATTATCTAACTGTGGTACAGCGACAGTACTTTTGACGATAAATTTTCGGAACCTATATGTTTCACTTTTTCAAATTAATACATCTATCGTTCCATTATTTGAAAGCCATCTACATTATTTTTACGGAATCTTAAATACCTTTGAGTAAACCGATAACAAACGCCAGAATTAACAATTCATTTTTATAAAATTTTGAACACATTGATACAACTTATATATTTGGAAAGAGATTTTATATGTGTATCTTTCTAATTAATACATTTAATTAGCATTTAATATGTCATAATTAATAGAAGAAAAAGAAGAATTACAAGAGGAAAAAATGCAAGATATAATAAATAAATACCACCTTACTTGAGATTCTCATATATAATACATAATTAATTAATAAAAAATATTGTAAATACATTGTATTTCTCTTAGGTATTTTAAATAACAGTTCATATGGTTATATTAACATATGTTTCTCTTTAACTATATATATTTATACACTCTTCTTAAATTTCTTAAACATCTTAAACACGCGAGAGCAAAGCGTTGGTTCAATGGCAGCAACTTCACGGCGGATACTTTCTTGCAGGGCCTGAGTTGTTCGAGAATTGTTACTGTAAACTCTCGACTTAAGGTAGCCCGGTGACCGAGGTGCCCAGGGTATGTCTTCGTACTTGCTGATTAATTTATTGAGAAAAATTTCCCTCATTGCCCCGTCTTGCTGAAATTGCGTTGTGTTGTTGAACCCGGGAACTCCCCAACAACCCAAAAACTCGTCGATCATTCGGCAATACACGTCAGCAGTGACTGTCTCTCGCTGGTTGAAAAAATAAAGGCCAATTATCCCTCGGGTAGAAATTGCACACCACACTGTCGTTTTTGGACAATGCGAACGTTTTTGATGGGGTTTGGGTTGTCGGGCCACCAGTATCTCATGTTCTGCTTATTTGCATAACCATCGATATGAAAAAAATTATGTTTCCAACCGTTCTTGCTGTTTCAAAATATTCCAGCATCGTTCTCACTAAGGTTTCACGTAAAGAATAGTCATTTTTGTTGAGAAACTGGAAGATTAACAATTTGCATGGTTGAAAATGTAGTTTCTTTTTCAAAATAACGTGTACTGTTGATTTTTTATTCTAGTACAGGCTGCAATCTTTCTTCGATTTCCGCGGATTGATCATATAGCGTGTTCGGCCTTTCACTTACTCGTCGAATATTAAAGTGAGTACAAAAAGAGCGACGCGCACGAATCAATAAATAACGACACTTTCAATATTGCTCAACCGTGAACACGCGGTGCGCTCCCGACCAGTGATTCATTACGTCTGGTAAACCCGCAAATCACGCGCATAGAACTATATCCCTCCCACTTATCTCACCCTGATGGTTTACGAGCAATTACAATTTAATCTTGAAAATTTTTGAAAGTTATTATATTTGTAAACAAAAATTGAATTCATAGAAAAAACTACACATATTTGCGAAATTCTGATTAACAGATATAAATAAGAAATTAATATATATCCATATCCACGTTAAAATAAAATTTTAAAATAAAAAACTACATTGCACGAAAGTCTGACACGCAGACAAAGTATGCATCTACATCAGTAGTGTAATGAATAACATTGAAGGTCATCATTTACTGACCAGGAATTACTGAAGTACATTATTATTCCATATTTGCACACTGTAGCACATGTACCGCAATGATAAAGCGTAAAAATAAGTGATTGGAAAGTTGGTACTGTACTAACTTATTCAAGGGAGTCGATACATCTGATGCGGATAATATAAGCGATGATTACATTTTACGTATCATGACGTTAATTGAAACCGACGTTGAATTTTTAATGTCATTAAAAGTCTACCGCCATACATCGGCGAAGTTCCAGCGCGTATAACGATATTATCTCCATCGGCTCAATAAATGACAAAAAGCGTAGTTTAATGAATGAAAATTGAGACAGACATTCTATTGGAGTTTTCAAAATTGAAAAATCGATCATGGAATTCCTAGTTAAATCATTTAAAATTGTGAGTTATATATTGTGAGAGTCACTCGGATAGAGCGACTGATGTTTGTAGGTTATTAATATCAGGAGGAGTTGTTTATGGTGAGTCTGAGGACCTAACCCTTCTCAGATTCTCACGCGTGTATATTAATGATACGGAGCGTGCGTGTGAGTATAGGTGTTGGTGTTGCGGCTAGAGCAGGTTGATGAAATGAAACAGGACTTCGTTTATTATTGAATGAGGCATATAAATTTACACTGTTTGAAAGTTAAATTGCAAGTTAAAGCTCGTGACTTGCAAAACTCACTGGAAGTGGTTCCAAGAGATGCGTCCGAGACTTTTTGAACCGGTTGCGTTGCGATGTATTATAGTGTAGATTTTCGGGCGGTACTAGGCGGCGAGAAATGACTGTAAAGTGTCAGCCAGGACTGCGAGGCGCGAGCAGGGCCTCTACAGACTCATAATCAATACAAAGAGTAATGTCTACTAAATATTTATATTAAATATATTACCAAATATTAGAACCTGCGACTCTGGGCGGGAAATGGCTGTCAGAAAATTTTTCTCCACCCCTATCCAACGTGGCTGTATATCTCATGTCAGAGGTTATTGTGATGTTGCAGTTATTTCAGAACATAGTTCTGTGCTATTTTAATACTAATTAAATGTATCAATTAGAAAGATATACAGAACAATCGAATATCAAAATCGAATCCCGGTAGCAACCAAAATATTTTATATTGTTGTATATCTTTCTAATTGATACATTTAAGTTGTATTAAAATATAAATATTGATCTCGAGGTTTTATAATCAAGGTGTGATAATTCACGGTGAGAATAATAAATTCCAATTTTATTCTTCTCACCGTGAACGACGAATTAGGCAACATGGCGTATTCGTATTAATAAATTGTATTGTATATTTCATTTGTTAGGAGTAAATTTTAATAAATTAATTCAAAATAATTATATTGCAATTTTTTTTAAAATAATTTTAAATCCACATATGTTCAGTGCATTTATGAACTTGAAGACAAGAATTTAGAAAGTACCTTATGAGTCCAGCTATTATTTTATGATCATGTTTTTTTAGGAACTATGTTAATATTTTAAAAATGGTTTGATTGTTAGATGATAATAAAGTTGGGATGTTGATGGGGAATGGAATTTTGTTGATAGAAAGATCTTGGATTAAATTTGAGTAATGTTCATTGATAGGGCATCCTAAAAAAATGATTTAAATGTTCCTACTCTAGTTGACATTCACACATGGGAGAGTCCCGAATGCGGATTTTAAACAAGTGAGAATTGATACAACAATGGCAGATCCTCATACGGCAGATCGAGAAAGTATCAAATTTATTTAATTTCGTTTTGGAAAATCAGGGCCTAGTAGGAATCTCTGGGTGAATTTTCGCAAACCGTTTACCTTTTAAAAGTTTAGAAGTCTCCCATTGATCTCTCCAAATTCAGATCATTTTCTCTTTGAGAATGGGAAGTATATCAGATATTATTATATGATTATGTAAATATTAATATTAACATTAATTCTCGTATTTAGATACACTGCTCGTCTTCGACGTATGAAAAGGGACACGATTTTAATTTTTGTAGAACGCTAAGAACAGGATCAGGTTTTTATTGCAAATGGGTAGATTTTTTATAATATATTTTAATGTCTCGAGGATTGCAATGGCCTCAGCAGTAAATATTGAGGTTTCTTTTGGTAATCGATATTTCTGTGCTAGATTTTCTGAATCACAGAATGTTGTTGCCCCAGTGTGACTAGTTAAATCTATTTTGGAGTCATTCGTAAAGAAAAGTTTCCAGCCTAGCCACATTTTTCTGATAATATTGATGAAGTGTTTTTTGGCTCGGGGGTTATTCTGGATACCGAATGATAGTAGTATTATGGGGGTGAATGTATGGGTTTAGAAATGAGAGGCATATAAGGGAAGAAGATTTTGTCAATAAAATTTTGTTAGAATACGTCCGAAAAGTTTTGAAACTATTGGTCAACAGTGGGGGACTTTTATTTTTTCAATATGAACTAATTGTATGTTGCTCTGTAAGAATTTTAATTTTTGGTATTAGAGGATAATATTTTTGACGTATATATTTGAAAATAAATTTGTAAGACATAAACTGTCTTTTCAATTGAAGTGGAGGATCTACTGTTTCTATCTGTAGAGCATTAATTGGGGAAGACCGCATTGATCCAATTATTAACCTAAGACTTTGCGACTGGATACGATCTAGCCTTTGTAGATTTTTTTTAAGTCGGTTCCATAATGAAAGATACATAATCTAGATGTCTACGAACATATACGTGATTAAATAATTTTTGGGTGTATGGATGGCAGCCCCACCACACGCAAGATACTGCTCTCATAGTATTGAGATTTGCATGACATCTATTAACAATTTGCTTTATATGGGCATTCCAGTAAGTTTGGAGTCTAAAATAACTCCCAAGAATCTAATTTGGGATTTAACAGGGAGGGTTTGATAAAGGTAAATAAGAGATAACACAAACCCTTGTGGTAGACCTCGGGTGACAGTTCTGAATACAGGAGGTGATTCTTTCACTTCTACCACTATTAATCTTTGGAGAAAGAGATTGGCGATAAAACGAATTAATTTAGGGGGAATTCCTATACATAGGAGTTTTTGTTCCAGGATACTGATGTTGACGTTATCGTATGTTCCATTGATATCGATGCACGCTCCAATGAGATATTCCCCCCTGGATATCTGTAGTCAATATTGATATGCTCTCAACTGCGATTTTCTTCTGTGTTTGGGAATTTTTTTTTGTTTTCTACATACCAGTCAAGTTTTTTTTTTTATCATATGTTCAGTAGTTTTAAGTAAAGTAAATGATGAGGCAATCGGTCTGTACGTCCTAAATTGGGATCTTTTTTGGTTTTAAAATGGGGGTAATTATTTGAGATTTCCAAGATTGAGGGATGTTGCCAGTGTCATATATAGTATTTATCATCCGGAGAAATTAGGAGAGAGTTTCATTTCAAAAGAGTTTTTATAAGAAAGAGTAGAGAATGCCGTCGATTCCCGGAGCTGAGTCTGTTACTTGATTTAAAACTAATTTAAACTCATCCATGGAGAAATGTGAATCTATCTAGTTAGTCTCACTAAATATATATTTGTGGGATGATTCATTAAAGTTGGGCACATATGGTGGTGCCAATTTGTCCATAAATTTATTAATTCATTCTGATGATGATGGTGGAATTTTTGGGGGGATGTGTGAGTTTCTAAATTTTCTTAGTATTTCCCATACTTTTGCTATAGGGACTTCTGAAGAAAGGGATGAACAAAAAATTTTCCAACTATCTCGTTTCTATTTTTTAAGGATGCGTTTGGTTACCGCCTGGGCATTTTTGAATTTCAGATAATTTTCAAGTCATGTTTTTGTCATGATTTTGCGAAGATTTTTCTTTCTTTGATAGCGTCGGCACATTCTCTGTCCCACCAGGGGGCAGGGGGTGGTTTTGTTTTATTTATCTTTTTCACAACAATTTATATTTTCATGGGTTGGGGATGGTAAACTAATAATTTTATAATAAATAGTTTCGTAGAATTTTTCCCATTTTGCATTAGATGTCTGATATTTTAAACGGGTAAACGATTTTTGCTGGTTAGCGAATTTCTGACTTTGTGTGATTTGAAATGGGATAATGATCGCTACCATGAGGGTCATCTACCGTCGTCCAGACTAAGTTGGGTGATAACGCTGCATTACACAGTGAAATATCTACCGCACTGAGACGGCGGTTTGGGATATGGAGACGAGTAGGAGATCCATCATTCAGAATACAGAGACCGAATTCATCAAGCAGATCAACAATATCTCTGCCAGATTTATCGTTGGAGTCAGGACCCTAAATCTATGGTGGGAGTTGAAATCGCCCAAAATGAGTAACGGATTTTGAAGACGAGAAAACATTGTTCGAAGTAATGATTTTGAGGGACGATTAGATGGAGAAATGTACAAGGAAAGGATTGTGATACCATCAACCCTAGCGGCAACCACTTCAAATGGGCAACCGGAGGGTTTTACGTTCACTGGGGTAAAGGGGATGGAATTTTTGATGAGAAGGGCGGAATCGCCTTTGCTATCTCGGAGGCAGTGGTTACCTTGAACCCTAAAATGGAAACCCGGACTCAGTCATGTCTCTAAAATTGCCGCCACTGATATTTGATTGGAATTTAAATTTAAAAGAGAGACAATATCGTGGCTATTTGATTGGATACTACGACTATTCCACTGAAGAATTCTCTCCACAGATGGAGCCATTGGAAAGAAGGGAGTACAGTGATAAAATAAGTATAGCAGCGTTGGACGGTAAGGAGTTATTATTTGAAATTATGGATATGACGAGTATAACAAGGGTTTGGATGGAAAAATTGTTGTCAGAGAGTAATGATTTTGAAAGATTATTTAATAGTGGGTTAGGGGAACTCGAGGGAGTAGATACATGAGTGGAATTTTAGCAATGGCCATTAAGGGGTCCTGAAGGATTATTTCCATTAGGATAGATTTGATGAGAATCGTGAAGTTGCTGGTCATAGTCAGGTAAAATGAAGAGCTTGGATTTTGATGTTTTATACATTTTTTTTTTTGTAGGATGATACATCGAGAGCTAAGTTGGCTAAAACTGGAATGATGCTGGTTGGTTGAGCGGGAGACTCCGCAAAAGTTGTCTTGGAGTGGGCAAACATTTTCGATGCTTGAAAATATGACGTATTATAAGCTGCCATGTATTGCTTAATATTTTTTGCCTTGTTAATTCTAAGCACATGAGACTAATTGCTGTATGATTGCCCGTGCAATTCAAACAGGTAGGAGGTTCGGAAGAGTTTGGGCATTGGTCGGCAGGGTGGTTGTTACCGCATTTGAAGCAGCGAGGAGGGGATCTGCAAGTTGGTTTGGAGTATCCAAACCGACAACAATTAAAACACTGCATTGTCGGGAAAGCATAAAACTCTACCGGCAAAGAATCGTAAAAAAGATACACATGTGATGGGAGGGTTTGTTTTTTTAAAAGTGAGCACAACTGTTTGAGAAGGTTTCCAGGTAACGGTTCCAGTGGAAGTGTGTAATTCAAACGTTTAGCCTTTATAACTTTACCTATATTTTGGAGAGTAGAAATAGATAGGATGATGTCTTCTTCTGAAAGGTCAGCGGAGATACCACGCATGAGGCCCATGCGGATAAAATTGTAGGTCGGGATGAAAGCTTTCAATTTGTAAGTTTTGGTGTTTTCAGAAGATTTAACAAAATTATTAGCCAGTACTGCGGATTTAAATTCCACAGATATTTTATATCTGCCTTCTACTTTGATACCATCTGGGCAGGTGCCAGGAGTGTTCTGCTGGAAAATATATTTTTCAATATCAATTGGATGTATAGACAAGGAAGGGAGAGGCAACCGAATTTGAAATAATAGTTGGGAACGGGTTATATTAACAGGAGAAGCAGAAGGTAGATCAGAGGTTATGGTTGGGGTTAGAGTGGGAGAGATAGGAGGAGATGAGATGATGCTGGTTGTCTTAAGATTGTTTTTTGTTTTTTCTGACTTTTTTCAATTTTCCTTTTCTTGAATGCTAAAAAAGTGGAATCGTCTGAAAATTCTGCATCTTCTGAAGGAGGTATTGGGAGACGAGAAATATTTGATGGAGGAGAAAGAGGGTATGGGGGATCCGGAGGTCTTAATTCTTCCATTGGGCCCGAAAATAAAAACTTAAGAGATTTCTGACAAATGTCAAAATAAAAATGAAACATTAAATAGATTCTACTGAAAAAAACGCAAATAGCCTAAACTGTAAGAAATATATTAAAGATAAATAATTTAAATTATAAAAACGAGTGAGCTAAGAATATGAAAGTAAAAAAAGTTTGTAAATATCCAATGAACCCTCGGGAGCTGCACAAACACAACTGTCACTCTCAGAGTTATTGTCGCAAATAAACTTTGATCATGTTAAAGAATAAAAGTACTTACAAATTACAATGTTGGTATTAGAGTACCTTTTACAAATTAAAACGTCAGGAATTGTATGCAGTGTGGAATTATTATATTGCCTAGTGGAATAGGTATAAATATGTATATAAATATAATGAAATTGCTTGCCTTCGTTTGGAGAATGTCTGAAGCAAAAATTGTATGGAACGCACGATTTTAAAACTTGAGGCAAGATGATGACAAAAGATGACGTCGCATCGCTCGCAACCTACATGTTCTGTGCATTACTTCGTCCTGCCTGCTAGAAAAATATGCGGTGGTTTGATTATTATTTAAGGATCGTGGATATGAAGAAAATAATCACTCAATGAAGAATAGATAATCCAGCTGTTTGTATTTGTGTCTTACTAGAATGTGGATATGAAATATAAATTTATAACTATTATCATTATTAAAAATCGTTAAAAGATAATATTGATACTGATGACACCGCAGATAAAGCTCAGATCTTTAGCATTCCTCTATATTTTTAAAATTAAAATATTATTATAAACACGTCGCTCTTTATTCAGTCAAATGTATAGCCTTTAAGGTACAAAGAAATCTCATTTTTGAACATAGACGCCGACTTGATTAAATTGTTTCTTATTACGAATTCTTCATATCAACTGTATTGATTTTCTGCAATAAGTTATAAATGGTTTATTTACACACGATTTAGTAATTGTACTAGCTTAATTTCAAGGGCTATAAAAATGATATACGTACACACGATTCAATACTTTCGCTAGCATAATTTTTAGGGCTATAAAAATGATATACGTACACACGATTCAATACTTTCGCTAGCATAATTTTTAGGGCTATAAAAATGATATACCTACACACGATTCAATACTTTCGCTAACTTAATTTCTAGGGCTATAAAAATGATATACGTATACACGATTCAATACTTTCGCTAGCTTAATTTCTAGGGCTATAAAAATGATATACGTATACACGATTCAATACTTTTGCTTGCTTTACTTTTAGGGCTATAAAAAAAATACGGAATAGTAGTAGAAAGTCTACACACTTAAGAATTATTTTTCATATAGCTGATTTATTATCAGTTGACCTTAACGGCTAAAACGTTAACTGAAAAAATAAACAGTATTTATAATAATATTGAAACAAACAAAAAAAAATGTCAGTCTGAGATTTAATTACGGTACCTACTATCAGTAGCAATATTTTCTCCTCGGCGATTTTTTATAATGGTGAGTGATAAATGAATATAAAAAAATTATCTTGTTCAAGAAAATATATTAAAATCCGTGAAATATTAATTATTTTTTATATGATCATTACTGGATGTGTTTTTATTTATATTAAAATACTTTTTTTTAAATATACATACACACATATAATGTGTTAAAAACGTTTAAGCTGTAAAAAAATGTACTTATTATTATTAATGCCCGCCGATCTCTTTGCTTAACTAGGAATGATATATTATATTACGATAACTCTGTTTTTAATGTGATTCATTTTATTATACGTATGTTTGAATGAAACAACAATATAATGTAGTGGACTATGTGTTATACTTACAATATACCAACCGACTATGTCCAACTACAAAGTTAACGCTATAAACATCGAAAATATAGAACAAATTAAATATTATATTATTTCGTAAACAATACAATCGTACACCCATAAAATCAGAAATGGTAGAAATAAGATGCAGATAAAAGTAATTAGGAGTGGCCGTGCTGTTCCGAAATATACATTCCAAAAGATGTGAATTGTTTTCTCGCGCAATTTATAATGATTAGTGTTGAATGGGAATGTGTGAGTGGAGGACTACACAGAAATAAATAATATAATATAAACAAATAAAATTATGCGTTAAACATATTCGAATTATCCTATCTTAGTATAATATTTTGATTCATATGTATGGCTGCAAAGAAAAATTCCCAGATTATTATGAGCATTTTTGTGGACTTTTCAAATAGTTTGACAATTCAAATTGTCAAACTACAAACACACACACACATCTATTCAATAAGCTTGCCTAATTATTTGTGCATTAAAACTTACCTTTATTCTTTTTCCTCATTTTATCAGTAAATTATTTATATGATGAATATTTTACAGTTATATAATTTTTTAAAATTATATTTGACCAGACTACTTGCAAGCGTTTCTTTAATGGGTGGAACTTTAATAATACCTACCTATATACCTATTTTATATCAAATAAATATTTTAGTATTTAAAATGTGAATATTTTATGAAAATCACTGGTTTCTCAAGGTGCTAACATTTGAAACGGATAGCTTCCACATTTATGTTGAGGAGATATATGGGGTGGCCCAATGGCCAATGGTCAAAAGTTGGTGTTGATGTTTTGCATGGGATCGAGTGTAACATAAGCACCCTCTCCCTTCTCTACGGTCACCCCACCCCCTCCTCCTAGTTACTTCACTTCGTCTCCTCGGGAAAGGGTAGGGTGGCCACGGGGGAAGTAGAGGATGAAGATATTTTGCACGGAATAAAATAATAATGGACGGCATCAACATGATTAGTATAGCTATCCTACTCCTTCCCCTTAGCCGCCTCTTCCATTCCACGATTTAAATATGTCTTAAATAGAATTCTATTCATTACAATTTTTTCACAGTTACCCTTTAGGCCTCTGCGCAAAACACATGTATTATCCCCCGACTTAAGAGATTGAAAGCCACTGATTAATATCAGTGACGTGCAGTAGATATAGATTTAGGTTATGCTGTTACCAATGATATAATATATGTAATACAATATATATACTTTCGTTTAACCAACGTCTTAAGACAAAATAAATCCGTCGTTTATACAGTGTGGGCTAACTTAGACTGACTGATGTAAAATGCATATAACTTTTGTAATTTAAATATTTATTAAAAAAAAAATTATCACACCAAAGTGTACATTGTTAACTTTTTTTTCTATGTGCGGAAAATAACACCATTTAATTGAACTCCATTTTCTTGTTGACAAATAATTGCTCTTCTTAAAGTATTTTGCATTACATTAAGCAACGTTTCTGTCTCCAAATTTGTTATTTTTGCACGAATATTTTGTTTAAGTTCCTGAATTGTTGCTGGTTTATTCATGTAAACTCCGCCTTTAAGTAGTTCCACAAAAATAAATCAGGCGCCGTCTAATCTGAGGAACGGGGAGGCCAAGCAAACTCTGTATTTTTTTAAATTAGCTGGTCACCGAAAATAGATCATCGCAGAACGTAATAAAATTTAATAATTTTAACGCGCTCTTGCACTGGATATGTAGCCATTATAAATTTTCATAAATTCTTTATTAACTAGCAAAAAACTAATATAATTAAAAATAAACCCCACCAAAGCTATACATTTTTAAAAACAGTCAGCCTAAGTTGGCCTGGCCCAACCTTTATATCCCTGCCATATATTTATTGGAAATTTTATAGTACTATTAATAGTAATTTTACGTAAAATAATACCTTGTTACCCATATAAGTAATGTATGGACATTTTTAAGAACACTTTCTTCGTAGAATGATGTTCAGTCATCTGAACATGATTAATTTATTGTTTGAAAATTCTTCACGTAATAACTATAATTATTTTTATTAAAGGTTAACGTAGGAAATAGTTCTGCCAAATGCTTTTTATTTTTCTCAAATCAAAAACCAATCCATGCACCAAATTTAAAGAACAATCAAGAAATCAACACGTTAAAAACAGTAAAATAGTAAAATTCGCGAACTAATAATAAAAAAAGTAGACACTTCAATGTCAATGCAATTGTAAGCCTTCTATGTTATTCTGTTAAAAAACAGCATAGGTAATGACTACATACAAAATGAATCAACCTAAAAGAATATTTAATTCAGTAAATAGCCATTTATATGACTTGAGCAATTCACTAGCTTAAAGATAGAACAGAGTAATGTGAATAGCTCGATGCAGCGAATACAAAAGATCGCCATGGATACAGCGGTGAGTTGTCGTGGTAGTATTTAGAACTAATTAATTAAAGTCTCTACTGGTACATAGATGGCACTAATTGTAAAATAATGTTTCCGTTTATGTTAATCCAATTATTTAATTTATATTGTTGTTATTTAAGTTATTTTTGCGTGTATGCACTGCACGCCCCTGATTATCATTGAATATATATTGAATACCATCCATTCAAAATTTTGTTTAGTTGTACTCTTGATCCTGGGAAAAATATAGTCACTTCGTCTTCCTCCCACAGATATGTTTTTAACCCGACTGGACTTAATTTTGGACACCATTACGTTTTGGACAGCCTGAGCAAAACAAATGCACATTCCACTCGTCGATCTTCCCCCCATGGGGCGGTGAATTTTGTTATAATTGTGGCTACCACGATTTTTTATCCTAATTTGTACTTATTCATTCATTTATGTTATATATGTATATATGTATATATATTGTAGGTACTTTGTGTGTTATTAGTTTCACCATCAACGTGTCAAACTTTGGATGATAAATAAACCTATCCTGTAGAAAGGTTGTAAATTGTAGAGTCGAAAACACTATTCTTATTATTTTTCCATGGTATAAAATTAAACATTTACTTAAATTATGTCAATATTTATTATTTATGATAATACCTAAATACACGGGTTATTTTTGTCGTGAGAAACTGATGCGAGGGTTGCCACTTCTATTACACTTCCGGGAATGGGTGGTTCCGTTCTGCTTACTGTAATGATACACGTCTATAGGCATAGTAAACGTTTTATAACTTAGCACTCCAGCTCTATGGTGACTATGATTAAATATATTATAAATATGTCAATATTTTTTTTTTAATAAATAGACTAAACACTGATATTTAAATGTAATTATTTATTCTGTTTCTTAGCACCTTTAAAATAATATGTAGGAATTGAGTGATAATCAGACGAAGATTCATAATCGCTTCAATTGATGCTCATGAAGAAGCTTATGTCATCAACAATGACTTCTTTTTCCCAGTATTGTGATTTCGTTACATGTAAATGTTGGCAAATGTTACTCCACTCATTGCTCTTAATTAAAGAGACTTTCTCGTTGACCAACCTTTCAACAGAGTTCAATGTCATATCAGAATTCATAAAACCCACATATTTCTTAATAGTTTTTCTATCGGGTTAAGCTTTGAATGATACGGTAGAAGCCGTAAAACGTATTTTCCGTAATCATGAAATAATTTTTCAGTATCGTATTCCTTGAACACACCTTTATGAATTTGGTACTATTGTCTTTTTTTAATCCTTCCCTAGTCATGCAGTAACATTAGTCTACTGAGACAATTAAATCTTATTTCTATAAATATGCACAATGTAAAACTTACATTTTACCTAGTCCTAAAAAAATCTTTTGCACTTAGAAATGAGTAGTGAAAAACCAATTATGTAAAGCGAATCATAATAAAAATAATCATTATTGAATTCAATGCTATATAAAATTGATACGTTGCATGCTATCTGCGTTAAAAATACCACTTTTATCACGTGAAAAAGATCACACATTAATTTTAATCATGAGAGATATACATGAAGATCATGTTAGATGGGTCTTTTGACGAATGCGTTACAAGAATAATGTTTGAGAATAAAATGAACGTATTTAATTATTACATTTATTATTTCTTATTATATTTATATTAACTGTGACATTTACTATTTTAAAGTCATTTAAGCTTGTAAAAGCATTTTATTTCCATTTAAAGTGTTAAAAAAACTCAAATTTCTTGCAGTAACACTAGTTGACAGCATAGCTGCGTATGATATTTTTAGCATGGTATGGTAAAGGTTAATAAGACACATATTATATATATTACATATATTTTTAATCATCTAAAAAACAGATTGTTACATATATTTTTTAAAACAAATTTTTTCACATGCATTTCCCAACTAGGCAAGCCTGTTTTAGGGAAAATCTGTCAACAAATCATATTTCACAAACGAAATAAACCAATATAACTCATTGCATACGAGGCAACATACAATTAAATAGAAAATGAAATATACAAGTCAAGTAAACATGAAAATATATAAAATTAGAGAATAAAAATACTTATGCGCAAACAAAATGTATAAATAGAATGTTAGTACATTCAAGGTATAGGAAAATATATTAACCTATATAATTCTGGCCTAATAATTTCATTTGAAAAAAGAATTATATTCGCTAATAGTACCGAATACACAATGGTTTGTTCGAGGAATAAGGTCTTGATAAGTTGTTTCAAGATTACGGACGCGATGTTTTACGACTTTGAAAAAGGAAATATGGTCACCGTATTTTTACGTACTGACCCGCGCCGTCAACCAATCAGTACAACGGTAGCTTCTAATGTCAACAGTCCACTCTCGCCGAGGCACGGCGAGAGGAGTCGAGCACGAGAATGCACTGCAGCTCTCGGCTTGCATCGCCTATTTTCGTGTCGACTCGTGTCGTTTCGTGCCATCTGCCCTGGTCGCGAGTGTGCAGCCGGCCCTCGGTTTCTCTCGCTTTGTCTCGCCTCGTCCACGCTCCGTTCCGGTCGAAGCGCGGACGAGGTGCGGCGAGGTGAGGAGCCTCGGCGAGAGTGGACTTTGTACCACTCGGGTCTTGGCGAGAGTGGACTGCTGGTACAATCGTATCAGTGTATTGAAAAGTGCAAAGTTATGAAACGCGGATTGTACAGTGCTAGCGTAATAAGACTAATAGGGTACATTCGATGGAAACCTTTCTAGAATTTATATCAAAAAATTGTTATTTGTTAGAAACTTTAAATTATGAATCGTCTGGCGAGAAGTCGCCGAGCGGGAGTCGTAGAGATCAGGTCCATCTCAAGTGCGTCCTCTGTCAGGCAAAGGATCACCAAATATTTTTGTTTTTGGCATTATCACCTAGCGAAAGGCGCTCCCGCGCGGGCAAGCTGGAATTGTGTTTCAATTGTCTCTTAAAATCGCATCGCTCGAACGAGTGCAGCGCCGGAAGGTGCAGAATTTGCAACAGACGACATAACTCATTGTTGCATTTAGAAAGACCGATGTCCGATACGGATAACACCATGCATTCGCGCGACCTTTTGCCTCGGGGGGTGATATTGTCAACTGTCCTTGTCGATGTTTTCGATAAGCGAGAACGCTCGCACACGGCACGCGCAATGTTAGATAGCGGGAGTACGTCAGATTTTATAACGAGCGAGTTTGCAAAGTCAATTAAATCTAATATACAACGAGTAAATGTAAAGATAGCGGGAATAAATATGGCCCATTCTGAAGTGAAAATGGCCACCGAATTAATTATAAAATCCCTCCATAATAATTATGAATGTCTGCTGAATTGCTCGGTAGTACCAAACATACCCAGTGCTAGTAGAGACGCATCTAACTTCAATGTTCCGACGAATGTCACGCTAGCAGATGAGACGATCGGCATACCGGGGAAAATTGACATGCTCATTGGGGCCGGAATCTTTTGGGACCTGTTGTGCGTGGGCCAAATTAAAATTAGCGGCGATTACCCCATTTTACAAAAAACCAAACTCGGGTGGATAGTGACAGGACCGTTCTCAGCCACGGTTCCGGATCGGGATCCGGCTTTCAAAGACCCAGCCGTGGATTGCAACATAAGCACGAATGAGAAACTCCTGGACCACGTGTCGAGATTTTGGCGATCAGATGGGTAGGAGGAAAAGGGAAGACACTCTGCGGAGGAAATGTTTTGCGAAGACCCTTTCACGTCCACTACCACCAGATACTCTGATGGTAGATTTGTGGTAAAAATTCAATTGAATGAAAACGTTCATAAGTTAGGACATTCGAAGGAGACCGCGCTAAAAAGGTTCTATGCATTGGAACGCAAACTAAAAAGGAACCCCACATTAAAACGAGAATACGATCATTTTATGGAGGCATATAAAATCCTCGGACACATGGCTTTAGCTGCAGACAAGATGGATAATAAAACAAACTATCTGCCACACTACGCAGTACTTTTAGCGGCAAAGTTAAGAGTTGTCTTCGATGCATCGGCTAAAACAACTACTGGAATATCGTTCAACGACATTCAAATGGTCGGACAGTTCTGTTGCGGTTTCGGACGCATGCGTATGTTATAACAGACGATATCGTCAAGATGTATAGACAGATACAGGTAGAGGCTAAGCAAATCGACTTACAAAGGATATTTTAGAGACGCAAACCATCCCACTCTATACGGATTTACACTCTGGAAACCGTCACTTACGGTACAGCAGCAGCTCCGTTTCTCGCGATCAGGTGCTTGCATCAGTTAGCGCAGGATTTTAAAAATATCCATCCTAATATAAGTGATACCATTCTGAGAGATTTTTATGTGGACGATTTGTTAACGGGCGCGCCATCGGTGGACGGCATCGTGGAATTAAGAAATAAATTAACGAATGTTTTGAGGTCTGCCGGGTTTCCGTTAAGTAAGTGGGCGTCTAACGTCTCAATTCGGGACAAGGAAGAGAGGGTGAGTTGCAATACAGTTTTGGATGGGCGGGACATAACAATTCTGGGACTATATTGGAATCCATTCTTGGATTATGTTTATTCTCGCTAGAAAAATTAGGCAGTACTCAGCGTGCCACCAAGAGAAACGTATAATCAACCATTGCTCAAATATTTGATCCTCTAGATTTCATTGGGCCCATAACTATACGCGCGAAGATCTAGTTGCAGGAGTTGTGGCAACTAAATCTCGATTGGAACGAGTCGCTCCCGATCTCTGTGAATACATCGTGGCTACACTTTTGTAAAGAACTTCAATTGATAGGCGACATTGAGATACCCAGACACGTAGTTTGCTTAAATCCTACTAGGATAGAGTTCCACGGATTTTGCGATGCGTCGGAGCGTGCGTACTGCGCATGTGTGTACCTGAGATACACTGACCAATTGGGATCGGCATCGGTAAAACACCTAAATGTGCTCTAAATCTCGAGTGGTTCCGTTGAAGCCTACTACGGTGCCCAGATTAGAGTTGTGCGCTGTATTACTTTTAGCAAAACTATATGAACGAATTGTTAACTGTCTAAACGTGATGATAACACAATCGTTTTATTGGTGTGACTCGAAGGTCGCACTAACCTGGATTTCCACTTCGCCGTACAAATGGAAAAGTTTCGTGCGGAATCGGAGTGCAGAAATAAGAGAACTAATGGACCCATCTTGTTGGAGGTACGTCAAGACCAACGAAAATCCAGCAGATTTTCTGTCGAAGGGGATGAGCCCAACTCAGCTATCTGAGTCATCACTTTGGTGGGTCGGGCCATCTTGGTTAAATGAAAGAACTTAACTTTGGTCTAGCGATGTGGGGAGGTTCCTGAAATTCAAAATGTTCAAAAGTTCAAAATGGGGAGGTTCCTGAAACTAAGTCCATCAAACTCAGTTTAACGTGCGATACCGTGGCAAAATGGTGTAATATTTTAGAACAGTATTCATTACTCTCGAAAAATGTTGTAGCGTATTGCCTGAGATTTGCAGGTAATGCAAAATCATGTGTAGCCAAATTAGTCGGCCCGCTAGCCCGCGAAGAAATAGACAAATTCATGATAGTACTTTTAAAACTTTCCCAGTATCAATCATTTAGAGAAGACATTTCTCACTTACGAAGGACTGGTTGTGTCAAAGAAAAGTAAACTCGTTAACTTGAATCCATTTCTGGACGATGATGGTCTGGTGAGGGTCGGTGGAAGATTGCGTCTCCCTTATATAGCGTACGGAAAAAAACATCCTACCGTTTTGGCACCGCACAATCAACTGACAACTTTAATAATTCCAAATGAACACCAGCGGTTACTGCACGCGGGATGTCATTCTCACTTAGGCTTAAATACTAGCCATTGTCCGATAAAAATACAGTGAAGAAGGTGTTGCGCAAGTTTATCACATGTTTTAAGACCCAAGAGCGTCGAATACCTAATGGGTAAATTACCCGGTGAAAGAGTATCACCTTCGCGCTGCTTTTGTACATGTGGAGTAGACTTTGCCGGACCGTACATTGTTAAACAGGGAGGGGTGCGATCTCGCCAGTATGTCAAGGCGTATATGTGTATATTCGTGTGTTTCTCCACTAAAGCTGTACACTTGGAATTGGCAACCGGTCTGAGTACCGAATCGTTTTTAAATTGTTTGAGATGTTTCATTGCGCGCCGAGGAAGATGCTGTCACATATATTCCGATAACGGAACAAATTTCGTAGGAGCTTTCAATATTATTTAAAGATAAGGGTAAGGTCAGCCATTTTTTGAATAACGAAATAATCTCATGGTACTTCATTCCCGCTTACAGCCCTAATTTCGGAGGGTTGTGGGAAGCATCGGTGAAATCGGCGAAATACCATTTAGTTCGATTACTAGGGAATGCGCATTTGACTTACGAGGAATTATATACTGTGTTTGTGAAAATAGAAGCCTGCCTCAACTCTAGACCCATTACTCCATTATCCAATGATCCAAACGACCTAAATCCCCTCACCATTGGTAATTTTCTCATTGGAGAATCACTTCACGCGCTACCTGACGATGACGTGCGGAGCATCCCGTTAAACCGACTATCCAGATACCAAAAGCTGCAGCAATTAATCCAACACTTTTGGTCTCGCTCGCAGTGAGAATACCTCCAAGGACTACAGCAGCGATACAAATGGAAATCTCAATGGTCAAATACACATCTATCACCGGGTATGATGGTTGCGATTCGAGAAGATAGCGTGCCACCGATGATGTGGAGATTGGGTCGCACATTGGAGCTGCATCCTGGTAAATATGGCATCACCAGAGTCGTCACAATAAGGGTGTCCAATGGGACCATTAAACGATTAGCAACTCGTGTGTGCGTCTTGCCCATTGACATTTAAGGCGTTACTTCTTCAGCAAGGGGCAGTACCAGGTTATTGCAGAGGTTCACCAGCAGGAGATTCAACATTTTATCGGTCTCACCATCACTGAGAAGAAGACGCGGCCAGGCTACGAGTGATGTTATATGATTTGATATTCTGTCAAGGTGCGGAGTACCCACCAAATATTTTCAACATATATTTTTCTGTTTACATTCTTAGTTCATGTTTTGTTTACTCTGTCATGATACGGAGTACGTGTGTATTTGTATTTAATTTTGATATTTTTAGTTCATATTTTGGAATACTCTGTCAAGGTGCGGTACACGGATTACATACAAATGATATAGGTTTTACTTGTTAATTGCATTTTGTTTTTCGGTGCTCAAAATAATTTACATTGATATTGTGCGAATTGTAAGGCAAGTTTGAGTATTGGGTGATAGATGGCGCCATCTATTATTGTTATTGATTAAAATTGTTATTTTAAGGTGCGGAATATGTTAGGGCGACATTCTAACATGTCTCGCCCAAAGTATATATTTTATTGATAAAGGGCGACATCTGTCGCCCAATATATGTGTATATGATCAGAAGCAATAAAGGTTTGACAGGAGAAACATTCTGTCGACAAAGGGAAGAAATATAAGACGGATTCAAACCAGAACATACACGATTAAACATAGAGAATACGGTATTTTCTCGGATTTAATATTATTTCCTATTGAAGTGTAATTTCGTAAGTCGTAATTTCACCATAATAATTTAGGATATTTTACAACTGTATCTATGATTTACTTTAAATACTTCTGAAAAAAGCGTGGTTTTCTATAAACTATGGTGTCCCAATTTTAAAACGTAAAAATGACTCTTTAAAAAAAACTTGAAACTATTCAAAAAATTTTCACTTTACATTAATTCGAATTTCGTGAAAAACCGGAGTATATTAAAATAATACCGTACCATAATCAAATAAAAAAAATTAGAAACACACCATCATAATTTTTTGAAAACAGTTTTTAAGCTACGGACAATTAATTAGCAATTTCCAAAATCCTTTTGTCTTGGCACCTGGCTATTTATTTTTAATAAGGTTACTTGGGTATTCAAAATTTGACATTTCATGTATTATATATTATATTATAATAATATATATTTATAACAATAAAACTTCAATTCAGAGATGGCTGTGAAATATAATTGCGAAATATGTGACAACTCGCATATTTCTAAACTTTTATCACTCGAAAGGGTGAAGCTTAGAGTTTCAAATGATTACCGCTATATGCCTCTTTGATTTCAGATATACAGGCTCTTAAATCCCGTGAAAGGAAATAATAGAAAAGGCCTTGCTCACTATGTGACATGAAATTCCGCTATTATTTAATTCCGCTGCTACTGAGGTATCCATATTTGTGTAAATATATAAATGTATATAACAGTAACTATTAGGTGTAATATACAATTGTTTGGATGAAAAACGGAAGAAAATCGTTAGGAAAGCACCAGGTATTCTGATAAGGAAGGAAGGGGCAAGAGGGAAGCATCTACTGGCCGATACATACGGCATTTCGCGAGTATTGTGCTCGAGAGCGAATTCGAGAGCAAAGTTTCACATGTGTACTCCAAAGCTTAAGAATACATTTTATAAAGAGTACACTGAACTGTCTGCCGTATGTTGATCATTACAACTACAGTGCGTGAATCGAAGAAAAAATCTGTGGACACGCAGCATAATTCGATCTTCCAATTACAATGTAATATAATATCAATAATCGAGATTTATATTCTCTATTTAAATCTTTACGCATGAAAACAAATTCAATATTCTATCAATTAATTTAGGAATATTATTAATACATTATAAATTAAACCCATAATTTTGTTTTGTGATTATTCACATATAATGTTACACGAAGTCACGATCCGATGGCAGCCGGACATCTGATCTTCGGATCTGACAGTATTTTTAGAATTAAGACAGTATTTTTTTTTAAATATAGATGCGTACATGGAATACATGTCACGTCAATATTCTTACTATTTTCAAACTAAGCTAAACGCTTGCGCTATGAAAATATTATTAACTTGCCGGTCTCCTGGAACGAGGCGCGAACCACCGACCACTAGATCATTAGGCCAGAATCTTAATCATTAGACCAACAAACTACTCCGTATAGGCCTTATTTTTTAAATTTCTTATTTTTCTGTTGCTACTGGTTTTACTTCCCTTTGACCAGAGATTCCGGAGGACTCTGGAAGTGGGGCCCCTCGGAAGTGCGACTTGCGCGACTATAAATTCGCCACTCATTTTACTGGAGTATATTTCGGAGGGAATCGAAGATTCGTAGAAATAAATTATACTGGGGCTTGTACACGTCCTGTTGGTACATTGAGAACGATGCCGAGAAGAGCGGCGACTGGGGAGACTTAGTACCGCCTCGAACTGCTTAAATCAATAATAATAATAAATTATTTTTTTTAACGTTGTTTTATTAACCACTTATAGAGTAAAAAAATTTATTTAAATTTATTATTCTAGTAATTCTGTATCATCAAGTAATAATTTGAGTTAGATATTAAATTTATTTTTTAAATAATTATTGTGTTTTAAAAACCCAATTCCACAGATGACTTGCTGATGAGGTGTTACTCTTACTTCTGATTTAGAGGGTTAAACTTATTTTTGACGTTAACCCGTTTAATCAGTCGATAGAAGTGTAGCATAATTTACCAACTGATATGCTGCATATGGGCACCATTTTGTAGGCTTTGTTTCAGAACCAATTCTTACATTATTTAGTTAATAAATAATTAAATATGAATTAAATATATTAATTATAAAGATACACATATAAAATAAATTTTATCGAAAAATATTGTTGTTGCGCTACCGGGATTCGAACCTGGATCTCTTCCCTAACCGGGGGAGGTGCTTTATCCAACTAAGCTACAGCGGCATTATTTTTAGCGACAATTTTTCGACCTTATATGTTACCTTTTTTTTAAATCAATACATTTAATCGTTCTATCATTTGATAGAGCCATCTACCTTATTTTTACAGAATCTCAAATACCTTTAAGTAAATCTGATAGTAGACGCCAGAATTATCAATTCATTTTTATTAAATTTTTGGACACATTGATACAACTTTATTATTAGGAGAACACATTCTTATTGTGAAGTTGTAATTATTCAGAACATAGGTCTGAATAATTACAACTTCACAATAAGAATGTGTTCTCCTAAAAAATAAATAATTATCATCTCCTAATTCTGCGGTCGGGATTCCAAATTATTAGTTCTCTCACTTTCGAGGTTAACTGTCGAAATAAACTAATTGCTCGTGTTTTAATCATTACCCATATATTATGTATGTTATAATAATACTAGGGGTTAGTACCGGCGTTACACAAGATTCAGATTCAGTGTTAATTTAAAATTGCGATTTAGAGGACGGGTGTGGGTGGTATGAATATTTGCTCCAGGTGGGGGGAAAGTAAGATGTTCAGAGGATGGATGGTTTTAAATGTAAGATGGATGAGAGATTTAAGGGGAATATGAAAACACACTCCCGATATGGTAAAACGACAGAACAAAAAAATAAACACAATCTGACTTGCAAACAGAGCACTGGCTGAAAAATCAAAGACAATGATTTGAATAGTTTACTTACTGTAGAGCTTTTCCGGACTGCAGTAAACAAAGTGATGAAAGCCAACGTTGGTTGAACGGAACAAGAAGTAGAAGATGAGCTGATGTAATACTTTTCCAGAATGATTATAGAATTTAATGAAATTCTGCATTGAAACTTTAATCACTCTGTACAAGTGTCGCATAATTTTCCGGCCAATGGATACCAGTGAATATTTTGTCGTCAGTTTTGTTGGCGTTGCTCGGGATTTCAATTTAGTTTTTTTTTCTTTTGATCATAAGAAAAATTTGCGGAGCACCGAAATTAAAGAGTCAGAAAATAAACAAAAAACATACGGACGTTTATTAGAAACTAAACAGATTATATAACAGTTAAATCATTCAATAATAAAAAAATATATATTACATATACTCGAAAAAAAAATATTTGAGGCGAAAATCAATTAATGTCATACCAGAGCTTGTCGATTTTTGCATATTTCAGCAATATTAAATCTAATATTTGATATAGTTACTCTAAACTCTTCGTCTAAATTGTTAAAACTTTCGCATTTCTTAGTTTTTATATTGGGTATTGTCGAGAAAATAAGCTCACACAAATATGAAGTTGAAAGTTATACTCTGTGAGGTTTGGTAAATTTTTTACTAGTTGAGCTAGCATTTAGTTTCAGCTTTCTACCTACCTTTTCGTACCTAACTACGCAAAATTTAGTTGACATTCAATAAAATATAATGTTATAAATTAGAGAGTTTATATGTATGAAAGAAGGTCCTATAGAATCTATGGCAAATTTGGCTAGAATAGCATTCAGTATAATAAAATATAAATTTATATGGCGGAAAGAAAAGAGGTCAGAGAGAGGAGAGAGCGCGCCTAGGTATTTCACAGGATGAGTAATTGGAGTAAATAATACGCAATAATATAGTACAGGGGATGAGGTGTCATGGAGAGGTGGGATGATACCTATGTTTTGTTTATTTAGTTCACATCGTCAAAAGGTGCAGGATTTTTTAGAAAACAGATAGACAGACATGCTGTTTATTTTGCTTGGTCGATTGGGCTAATCTCGAAGGATAATGTGTATATTCAACGATTTGCAACGAGACAACGAGAGCACAGAAGTAGTTTGAGAAACCTGTACAGATCACAGACTAATTTTAAATGTATCGTGTCACTAAGGCAACTGTAGAGTATTTTGGCTGAATATTTAAGTATTTTTTTTTTTTATACAATTTCGGTGAGAGAGTGGTTGAGTTACTGCGAAAGTTAGACCCGCCAATTAAAACCGATGAAATAAAAACTTTTAGACTGGACAAAATATAAGAGGGCATAGAAAGACCATTAAAGATAATTTGTAATAACTCCCCGATAGCTGACAGAGTGTTTACTAATAAACATCGGCTATCGAATGGCGGAAAAAGAATTTACAATTATCAGACAATTTTACAGCGAAACCGGATCAAAAAACTCAAGGCGAAGCTGACGACTCGAACTCAGGGTAGTAAAAGAGATCTTACTATTAAATATCAAAATGGCAATCCTGTAATTACAAACCTAAAAAAAACTAAATATCGATGTTTACTACCAAAAACTCCCGAAAAATCTTTTTGTTTTATTGTCGAACTCTCATTTAAAAATTATAATCGTCCCACCCAATTCAGACAAATCTTTATATATAAAACACTGAAGATGTGGAACTTTTAATGTTCAAACACCCAAGGGCACAATTATTGAATATATGTAACTAATTTGTCTAATATTAGTTGGTTATTGGACGAACCAATTATATCTGGTGGTGATCAATTTAATATGTTTCATTGTTCTCGTGAAGTTTTGGATATGTCTACATTTTTCAACCTTCGTCAACTTAACAGGACTCCCAATATGACTGGCGGCATCCGTGATTTGGTATTTTCTAATAATGCGAATATTTATATCGGGGAATCCCTAGAAATGTTGGTTGATTTGTATCATCCACCATTGAATTTAATAATTTATAGTTATTTCTATAGTAATATTAGTTATAACAATGTAATTCCTAACATTGCCATTGCTGATTATTCAAAAATCTGTGAGGGCTTGAGGGAGATCAATGATCTGGGTTTAATATTTGACAGTAAATTATCATTCATTCCCCACATTGATTCGATAACTAATAAAGGTCTCAAAATGCTGGGATTTGTTTTGCGGACTGCACAAAACTTTTCAGACCTCCACACTTATAAAGTCCTCTACACTTCTCTGGTCAGACCTCAGGTAGAATATACTTCAGTCATATGGTTTCCACACTTCATTGTACACTCGACGGCGGTTGAAAGAATCCAGAGAAAGTTTCTAAGATTTATTAATTTTAAATTAAATATACGCTCTGAGGATATTAATTATGATTATCTCCTTAGCCGTCTGAAATTGTTAAACTTATCAGTGAGATGTCCGATGACCGACCTTATATATCTATACAGGATCATCAATGGTATGATAGACTGCCCCCAAATTGTTGGTCTGCTTGACTTTCACGCACCATTAAGATCATCGAGAAACAATTCATTGTTTTATTACAATGGTAATGTCAGAACTCATGCACTAGCTAACTTCGTAGTTCCCAGATTGCATTCTTTGGGGAATGACTATGCAGAGGTAGTCGACATTTTTTCTGTTAATTTAACTCTTTATAGGACTACAATATTACAATTTTTTGTGTCTCAACTCAATGGTGACTGATAAATTGCTATTTCACATTTTGTATTTATTTTTCATTTTGATTATCTAAAAACATGCTGACACTATGTAGTTATTTTCTTTGTGTATTGCTGTTATTAAACAAATTATGTTAATGTCTGAATAGGGCGTGTATAATTATAATAAATAAAAAAATAAAAATTATTTTTGTCACCCGTCTTACACATATATCAGTATGATTGAGCATACAATTAGTTGATTAATTATAAATATATAATTATATATATATTTTAAACAGTCATTTCATTCCAATAAATCTTTTAATATTATGTCAGGTGCCTATAGGTATAAAAATCTTATTATACAGGATGTTTTTTTTAGAGGAATAGATCTTTAAAATAAAATAAAACACTTCAAAATCGTGATAATGGCCATGGCGTTGACTTTATTGGAAAGATAATTTTATGCAATTAGTGTTTAAATATGATTTCGTATATATGGGCGCCGCGTCTGGCTCAAATAATCGGCAATAACGCGACAAATGTCGGCTTTCAAGTATTCTATCGTATCTGGTTTATCTGTATAGACTAGCGACTTCACATATCCCTACAGAAAATAAACCAAAGGTGTTAAATTACACGATCTTGGAGACCAATTCACAGGTCCATTATTCGAAATTATGCGCTCATCGAATGTTTCCTTGTTGCGCCGTCTTGTTGAAACTACAGCTCTTCCACATTAATGCCATTCAATTGGGGAACAAAACAGTCAGTAATCATGGATCTGCAGCGCTCTCCGTTGACCGTAACGTTCTGACCGGCATCATTTTTGAAGAAATATAGACCAATGATTCCACCGGCCCATAAAGCACATTATACAGTGACTTTTTGTAGATATAACTACGTCTCGATAATGGTTTGTGGATTTTCTTCACTCTACATGCGACATTTTTGCTTGTTGACGTAGCCATTTAACCAAAAATGAGCCTTATCGCTGAACAAAATTGTTTGTTGAAAATGAGTATCAAGAGCAATCTTGTTTTTGGCCCATTCAACAAATATACGATGTACACGATAGTCAAGCGGCTTTAATTCTTGCACGAGTTTCTTCCAAAAGTGGATGGACACAACTCCAATTACTGTACATTATGGCGAATCGACTCATTCAGGTCCTCTGCAGTGATAGCTTCTTCGATGGGCGCTGTGAAGTCTCTGCGAATGTATATTATCAATTAGTGTATGCGTGTCAGCTGTCAAATTAACTGTCGCTGGTAAAAGTGTTGCCAATTCGAAAAACAAACATCTAAAAGAACACCCTTAATATTTTTAAAAGTGTATTTATATATATTCTAAATTCTGAGGATCGCACTGAATCTGTTTATTGATATATACATATATGTTAGTCCTGAGAAAGATCATTTTTGTCCCAACGTTACAGGTAAATCTTGTTACCCATCTTCAGGGGATACCTTTTCGACGAAAAGTCACTCAAACGTGATTGTGAAACACGTATTTTTAAGCCGGAAGTACTGTTTTTTGTTATTATATCGTCTGCTATTAAACTAACAAATTTGAGATACGCCTCTTTTAAAGATGGACAACGATATTAGTATTCATATCAAGTTGGCCCTTGAACCATTTCTACCAATTTCCCCCGCGAACTATTTCTAAGAATCATCTGACTCATTCTTAGCAACCTAAGCACGATGTGTGTTATTGTGTTAGGTATGCGAAGTTTGCACTGGCTTGTTAATAATACGTGTCATTAACGTGATACAAGTAGAATAAGTCTACTGATATTTTTAGAATATTTTTATTTCTGGACCGAGAATCCTGTGTCATCTGGCCGATAACATTATTATAGTATATGTAATATCCTATATGATATATACTATAATATAATAGGTATACACTATGTCTCTTATATAAAATACATTAAATAAATAGTCTCATTTTACAATAATTGCAATAATAATTTTTATACTAACTACATCTCAATCAAGTGGTTAATAAAAAAAGTTAACAAATAAAAATATAAAATAATTTTCACTTTCCTAGCATTTTATACTTATTTATTTTAATAAACTTATTTAATATGAAATAAATTCTAAAGAATTAGGTTTAATATTAATACTATATTAGTTATTAATACTTAGGTAAATATTTGGTTAGGCGTCAAATCATTTCGTATTACTATACGAAATGATTTGACGCCTTTACTATTATTACTACTATTACTATTTAGGTTACAACTTGCATACCTCGCATCCTATCTGAGAAGTCAATAAAAGTGTGTGAATATAATATCTTTTTTACAAGGACCTTAAAGACCCACGCAATTGCAGAGATATTTTTTTATTTTAACGAACTTTACACTGCTTTGTTATTAGAAATAATTAATTACATTCTTTCTTCAATTGTCAATTCAGGCCTTTTCACTGCAGATGGCGCAGCTTTACTTAAAAGGGGCTTGGATACAATAGCAATGATGTTAAGTTGGCGAATTTAATGTTTTTTAATTACATTTAAAAAGACCCTTCCCCCGTAAAAGATATACGTGCATAAGTATTTAATTATATATTTCAAACACAACATGTATTCGTTACTAATTAAAAGTAATGTGTTTAAAGATTCAGATGTGATATAAGATTAAAGTTATATAATTTCTTGATAGTTCGCTTTCTTAATTTTGTAACTTTTAATCTGATTTTTTTTAAATTTTCATAGTACCGGAATAATTATTTTTGTTAAATTATAATTTTCAACGTAACATTGGTTTTTATGATATAATAATATCAATATCAACATTATTATTTTTAAATTCCGTTCATTTGTTCGATTTAATTTTAAACAATATTGAAGTGAAATTTCTTAAGTCAGCAGTAAAATAAAATCAAGCGGTCAAAGGTCACCGTCATACAGATTCGTTATTTATATTGTTCAATATTATTTAAAATTCCGATTCATAACGCCGATGGCATTCTCGAAAACACAGACTAGACCTACTAAATCGTGCTCGTACAAAAATTATATTGAAACTTTTCATAAGGAATTTTTTAGTCCATAACTTTAATTGATACTATATTTTAATTGTAATTTATTTATTTTATTTTATTTGTAACTATATAATACAATGTAAAAATCTGTTTGGACTGTGCCCGTCTCACTAGAGAAATTCTGTGTCGAGACAGGCATAGTTTACCAGCAAATGTTCAATTAATTAGAATTACAAGTAGTAGATAGAATTATATTTATTACTAGATAAAAGTTATCCAATAGGATAACAATTATAATATACGATGAAAGGGAAATATTAAAATGAAACTGATTTTTGCAACCTTTGACCTCGTAAACCTTTTGAAGCGCGCACGATGTCGACGGGAACTTATAGTAGGTGTGTTATTTAAAACAACAAATTAATGAAGTATACCAAAAAATTTCTGGCCTGGAATTAGTCCGAATAAATATATTTTTTTGTTAATAGGACTATGTTTTTGGCGTAGTAGAAAACTGTTTGAATAGAAGCAGTTAAGAAAATAAATTACTTTAAATATGAATTAAATATATTAATAAGAAAGATATACACATAAAATCAATTTTCACGAAAAATTTGTTGTTGCGCTACCTGGATTCGAACCTGGATCTCTTTCCTAACCGGGGCAGGTGCATTATCCAACTATGCTACAGCGACAATATTTTTAGCGACAAATTTTCGAACCTATATGTTACCTTTTGATATTAATACATTTAATCGTTTCATTATTTAAAATAATAAAATATCACAGACCTATGTTCTGAATAATTACAACTTCACAATAAGAATGTGTTCTCGTAATAATACATTTATATATCGTAAGGGAGTGAGGTAGTCTGAGGAAGAAGAGAGCGTGCATACCAGGATCCTAAAGACTAATTCGGCCATATTTGAAATAAATGATACGCCATAATATAGTACAGGGGATGGGGTGGTCAGGGAGAGAGGAGATGGTGTATATGTTTTGTTTTTTTTATTTATTACAAATGGTGTAGGATTTAGTAAAGAACACATGTAAAGACATGCTGTATTATATTTTGCTTCGTCGAGCGGGTTTATCTTGAAGAGTGATGTCCCTTAACACCCATTGCAGTGGCTATTAGCGATTTGCAACGTAATAAATTAGCAGCGGTAGTTTGGGAAAACTATCCCGATCACACACTAATTATAACTAAATGTTGTCTCTGAGGCAACAGAAGGGTAGGTTGATCATAAGCTCGGTGACTTTTTCATCGCTCTAATTGAAAATTAAAATTACTCAAGAAGTCACAAATATATAACAAGATTTTCAGACTAGTTCATCGTATTATTATCGCTGAGAGTTTTGGCTGAATTTTGAATAATGTTTGTCGTCCATCCAATAGAAAGCGAGATATTCACAAGTAACTGATTCTTATAACCAATGTGATATCGCAAAACTTTTGGAACGCTCACCATATCGATGAATACCTACTTTGCATGCAAATTTTATTAAATTACAGAAAATAAATCCTTTGTGTGAATATAAACTTTATAATTAAAATAATTTCATTGGCGCCAACAGTAATGATAATTTCCATATTAAAAACATTATATTTAAATAATTTTCACTTCTCCTGCTTTCTTTACATAAATTTGAATAAAAGTATTTTGTATAACGTGTTCCTGTATTCGAGATAAGTAATTATGAAGCTAGACTTTGAACCATTTCAATCAATTACATCCGCGTGCTACTTCTAAGAATCATCAGTCATCATCTGTGAGCAGTCTGAGCGTGATGCTAAATTGACTAAAATACGAGTCGAAAATGTTCTAGAAATACTCGTATGTGCAAATTCTGTACCGTTACGAAAATTATTTTTGTTTGAAATTTATACAAAATCATGTTAAGATTTAAGTGTACGAACTATAAAATAAATATTTGAGAAATGTATCCATTAATTATCTATACCACTGCTCTAGGCCCTATATCATGTAACAAAAATTAGTTTGGCCGCTCGAAATTCGATGACCTATAATTTTTTGTATTTAATATATGCTTTGGAATCAATAAAATATTTTGATCACTCGAAAATACGTTTTTTTTAAAATGCTTATATCTATGACATGCACATATTCTTTGAATATTTTTGACTTGTAACATCGTCAAATATTGTGGACTAGGTCTGTTATTTCCTGTAGTAACCAAATATTTTATCGATAAATAGTTTTTTTTTTGTATATATTTCTAATTGATTCATTTAAGTCCTATTAAAAATACTACAAAACTATGTTCTGAAATTGCAACTTCACAATAAAAATTTGTTTTCAAAACAAATTATATTAATAATTGTTGCCATAATTAACTTAGATAGCTAGTCCTGGGTTTACTAATTGGTTTGTTAAATATATTCATTCAACCTGTGGAAATGAAAAGACACTCACCTTTGGGAAACTGGGCTGTTACTCGTCGATTTTTCTACCGATGTTCGCTCTCCCTGCAGTCTTGAATCTTCTGAAACTGAGCTGGCCAGCCTCTAAAAACTCTAGCATAACCGATAACCGAAAAATACAATACACAAAATGTTTTTACATGACCGCCGTATATATATATATATTTTTTTCTCTCCCTTTATTATAGCCTTCGCTAATTAAGCGTAATTAGCTATTACAAATACATACAAATGAAATAATATTATTTTAAATATATAAACAATAAACATACGAGTAAATAAAATAATTATGAGAATATTATTAATATTATTACAAGTCTTTGGTATTTGAAATTTAATTAACACAATAACATCCATTGAGATTTTCATTTTTCATTTTTACATACATTACATAAAATAGTAAGAAGAAGAAAATTTATATTTGAAAGTAAAAAATATACAAATGGTAATTGTTGTTAAACGAAGGATAAATTAAAAAAATATATAACTAAAATTAAAAAACACCATGTAGCATTTTAATACATATAAAGTATTAATTTAATTTATATTGATGGTCGTGAAGAAGAAGAATATATCATCGCACATTGTCGGTAGGAAATGAAAACCCGATTTCACAGATGACTTTCTTATGATGTGTTACTTTTACTTCATTTAGAGGGTTAAACTTATTTTTGACGTTTACACTTCGATTACTATTTAATACATAATTACTTTCTATTGTGAGACACCAATGGACATTGTTCATTCAAATGTGATATTTACCTAAACCGGACGAGGATATCGGATGTTGAATGATACCGGCTTATAGAGGAAGAATTTGAGATCTATCCCATTCAGAAAAAGTGATAATTTTATTTCTTGTTTGGAAGTAATTACAATATTAATAACGTTAAGTGTTGGCAACTAATAAGAGTTGTATTTATTCCCGTAGGTAATGTCGGCGTTACAACAATGTACTCAGGTAATAAGTATTCCGGCAACCATGATTTTTTTCAAGATAGGCTATAATTCTATATATTTTATAGACAATAATGCCGACATGAGGAATTTCGGAAATTATACAAGCTTTTAGAAGGAATCGCTTACTTTGCCTTTACCCGCGATATCCAATAAAGATCGTCAATACGAATTTTTATTTTCATACATTCATTGTTGTACCGCCGGGCCAACCAGTTCGCTGTTCGTCTGCTTTTTTATATATTCACATTGACTCGAAACACACGTCGATCTGTTAAAAGAAAGGGAAATATTTTTAGATCCATAATGAATTATTTGTAATATCTAACCGTGTCAATGACTCAAAATTTTAATAATGGTAATAATGAGTCCATTTACGAACTGGGAAGTAGTGATGACGAGTTTGATTGGAGTCATTATTGTGATCTCTTGATAACAGTGGCAATAGTGATGACGAGTTTGATTGGAGTCATTATTGTGATCTCTTGATAACAGTGGCAATAGTGATGACGAGTTTGATTGGAGTCATTATTGTGATCTCTTGATAACAGTGGCAATAGTGATGACGAGTTTGATTGGAGTCATTATTGTGATCTCTTGATAACAGTGGCGATAGTGAAATAGTGACTGCGCAAATCAATCATAAACACATAATTATTTATGCCAGTGATAGTGATGATGATAATGACATTTTAATAAATTCGCCGGAACTCAATTATTAATTGGAGAGCTTTAATAATAATATTGACATTGCATGCGTTATTGGTGAGAGTTTTTGAATAAACTTTTCCTTTTTTTAGAAATGTGTGAATAGTTTTTTCCGATTTTTAGATGCTTCATGTAAAAAACGACCAAGCTTTTTTTACGCAAGGTTTACGAACGAGGGTTGATAAAATGAATTATTTTTTGACATACATAGACGGAAAATTCAGAGAATATTTTGTGCCAGGAAAAAATATAGTTGTAGACGAGTATGTCGTTTTCTTTTATTTTTAATATTATTTTTTTAATTAAATTTGTTTAAGGGGGAAAATATGCTTTATAATATATTATTATAAAAAACCAAGTAAATGGGGAATTTGAATCATCTAAAGTATGCATTTAATTTATTAAGATAATTATGAAAATATATAATTATATATTCACAACATTAATGCACATAAAATAATTATAATAATATTAACAAATTATAAAAAATAAATAAAAATCATTCGTTAAATAGCAATATATATATAATAAAATCACCAAAGGAAGTAATAAATAATAACTTAAATAAAATAATCAGCTTTGAAATTGAGTTTTCCTTATTATTTAGATTATCAAAATTGATTGATAAGATTTGTCATTAAATTTTCCCTATCGACCATTATTGGGCATGCAAAAAATATGTGATTGAGGTTTCCAAAACCGCATACTCGCATATCGGTGAGTTATTACAATTTATTTTAAAGACATGAGCTATAGAAGTGGTTAGATCATAGGCGACATATAGTTACAATATTGTAACAAAGTTTGCAAGATCTAAAATTCCTGATAAAAGAGAAATCGATGGGATCGTCATTTGGTGTGCGAGGCCGCACACAACAGCCCATTATTTGAAAGACCGTTAAAACATGCCCCGGCGACCTCGGCAGTTAAGGGATGTTATTATTTTAGAAAGCTACCCACGGAGTAAATGAATATTGGCATTTTTACCAGGAATAGAGATCGGGTGGAGGCCGATAGAGGAGAAAGCTGACAGGTCATTTAAACCAATAAATGGGAAAAGGACATCTCTTCTTAAGGGTTACCCTTGAGTGAAAAAGAGATGGAACCCAGAAATTGGGTATATAAGGCCTAGCAAATCCTAGAAAAGGCAGACGGTGTGGAGGTTAGTTGCTGGACCCTGGTTATA
Source organism: Eubasilissa splendida (assembly GCA_031772225.1). Classification (NCBI taxonomy): domain Eukaryota; kingdom Metazoa; phylum Arthropoda; class Insecta; order Trichoptera; family Phryganeidae; genus Eubasilissa; species Eubasilissa splendida. The sequence continues at coordinate 44,425,456 of CM062845.1, forward strand.
GTCATAACTGGTATACCGGACGAACCCGAGGAGACAATGTGGGGGTGAATCGCTGGACCCTGGTTATAATCATAACTGGTATACCGGACGAACCTGAGGGAAGCTAGGAATACTGACGTTTATCCTGTTCCTTGGGACTCGGTACGTTGTTTACCCTAGATGGCGCGGAGGCGGATGATAGAATGTCTATAGACTCTGGGCCATCTCTCTTCGGATGGAGGCTTGAATACGGAGGACGTTCTCTCGATTGTAGCGGAGGCAACCGGAGGAGGAGGGTCATCCGCGGCCGATATCTCCAACTGGAGGTAGCGTAGGGCTATCGGGTCAGCACAATAAGGGCTTTAGCCCCGACAACGCTGACTCCGAAAGCCCGAGGTGCCTTGACATCATGACCAAGGCTGGCGACGTCCGTAAGGACCCGAGTAGGTGGGGCGCTCAGGAGGTCACCTTGTGACCAGTACCCATAGAGTATCATGAAGGATTAGAGGAGGGCGCCGTGGATCCGCCTTGCGGGACGCTCGGAGGCTCCAGTAGCGGAAGGTGCAGAGGCTGTGCACAGCTTATGCGTCTGTTAGACGCAGTAGCTTTGCCAGAAGCTGTCGAGTGTGTGGGCCGCTCAGGAGGGTGTGTCACACCCAAAGCTCACGGTGCAGCCGGAGTAGGGAGGAGGGCTGCTGGTAGGTGGGGCGCGCTGGCAATAATGTATCCCGCACGGGTGGAGTCCGTGCGACGATGGTGCCCAGACCTACAGAGCATCGAGGATGATGCTGAGGCTGATGACAGCCTGGGTGTCTGTTAGACACAAGCTCTGCAGAGGCTATGGAGAGTGTGGACCGCTCTGGTGGATACGCCGATCCAGCGTATCAAGAGTCCACGGAGCAGCCGGGAGTAGGGAGGAGGGCTGCTGGACCAGGTGGGGCGCTCAGGTGGATGTATCAAGCTCGGAGGGATACCGTTCGGTGACGGCTGTCCGGTACCCACACAGCATCAGGAGGAGTCGAGGGACGGCACCAGGGACCGCGTGGCGGGGTTCCAGGAGCCATTGACCCCGAGGATGGCTGATTTAGGTTATTTGTAAGGTAGCTTTTAAGTATTAGGATAATTTAATCAATAAAGTTATAGCATGTAAGTTATCTTTGTGTTTACAATACATGAATTTATACAACCAGACTTCTCTTTGACAACCATCTCGGTTCCTATCCCGAATATCAGAAACCTATGTGAGGAGACGAGTTGGCGTGTATTGTGTAACGGCATGCCAGCAGACCAATCATCGCTCGGCTGCATTAATCGAGAAAAGCGCGTTCATCTTTTTTTTTTTTGCGTTCATCTTAGCCAAAATATGAACCTTTAACTAATTTTGATTCATTCCACTGAGAACTCCAAGTATCCCAACTATTTCTTTTTAAAACTGTAATTGTATCTGATACAAGTAGTCGATCATGTTTGAGATTGCCTATTCGACAAGCTTCGTTTGCCAGGGAATAGATGGTTTCATTACCAATTATATTTTAAAAAACAAGCTATAAAACTGAAATTTTATTTTGGCGAAAATATGTGACGGGTTTGATTTAAAGTGACAAGATAAATTTAAGACAACTGAGTGAATCTGTAAAAATTGTTATTTTATTGAGTCCATGTAAGTCAACAAACTGAAGGGCTTCAAGAATTGCTATCGATTCAGCAGCAAAATTAAACGTATCATCTGGGAGTTTAAAGACTCCGGTTCAATACGAATTAACACAAAGGAATGCTGCCCTAGCCGAGGCAGGAGACCGAGTTTTAGAACCATCTGTATAAATATAAGAAATCCCAGGTCGTCTTTTGTGAGTTACCCAATTAAATTAAGAATTGTATTGTGGACGGGGAAAAGTTTATTTAGTTAATTTGTAGTTTAGATAACAGCTCTATCTCCTATCTTGCATCTTTCGTACTATATCTGAGAAAATATTAAAATTGTGTAAATGTTTCATATACGGAACTTGAAGTTTGCAATTTTTATTTTGACGAATTTTGTATAGATTTGTTAGTAGAGATAATTCATTCCTACCTTTATTCCATTTATAATGTAGGTCTTTCTACTATGTATGGTGCTTCTTTATTAAAAAGGGACTTGGAAAATGTTCCTTTGATTTTAAGTGGCACTTTTAATATTATTTTTTCTATATTGAATTATAAATATATCATCCAACTGTATCTACTCTACAATCAGGATTGGAAAGTTATGCAGCATATATTAGATATATAGATAGAGTACAGTGGAGAATATTTACAACATGTTGGAGTCATCATAAACATAACATTTCTTCTAATCATAATCATAATCTAAATTGTGAAGAAATGGATTCATCTAAATAAGTATACATTGGGTTTAATCAATCACGTTAAGCTATTGTGTTTCACTTTTAAAACGTATCGTGATTTATTTAAGCAATTGCAATTAAAACATTTAATATTTTGAGACTAAGAATTTGCACTTGCATACTGCGAAAACGCAACACATACGAATCATAAAAAAAGATTTTAAACCACAGATTAGAAGTAACCGTAAATGCAAAGTTTTCATTTCCAGGAACCTTGTGTACTTGCAAATGGTGTAAAAACGAAAATCGTTAATTATTCTCATGTCTCACATATTACATCGAATAAATAAATACAAAACAAACAAGAAAAAAAAATTCTTTTATTTTTTTTTGTGCAGCCGAATTTTGCAATCTTTAGCGTAAGTAGTCCGAGCACGATATACATTTTTCGGTAATCACGCAAAGTTTAAACTATTATACTTACGTCAAATATTACACATATACTAGTATGTTAGCTTTTGAACGTAACTTTGGTTTCTACTGCGTTATCTGTATCTGTGAAATCCAGAAAAATCTACCTTAAAGATAATGAAAAGATTTATTCGATTTTACTTGAATCATTCTTTGCAAAGAACACTTTTAAAGATAGTTTTTAGGTCACGGACAATAAATGTTATTTTATTTACAAGATTATGGAAAGTTTGCAAGCAATTTGATATCAATATCCATTTGATATTATTATGAAATGGGAATAAAAACGGCATGTAAACGACAAATGGTAGTTTGGAACTACCAATTATTTTATTATTTAAATAGGGTGATACATTCTGTATCACTTTATAATACATATTATTCAAAGGAATATAAAAAAGAAGATAGTGAGGAAATAATTTTTTAAACAAGCAGAAAATAATGGAAAAGAAGTAATTAACACAAAACCCATCCAGGTAGGAGGACTGTTAGAACACTTATTTTAAAATTACAAAATTTTCAATAAACCAATTTCTGTTGAATTCTAAATAGTATACATTATTAATAATTTTTTTATTTTTTTTTTATATATATATTATATAATATATTTAATTCATATTTAAAATATCACAGACCTATGTTCTGAATAATTACAACTTCACAATAAGAATGTGTTCTCCTAAAAAATAATAAAGTTGCATCAATGTGTCCAAAATTTAATAAAAATGAATTGATAATTCTGGCGTCTACTATCAGATTTACTTGAAGGTATTTGAGATTCTGTAAAAATAAGGTAGATGGCTCTATCAAATGATGGAACGATTAAATGTATTGATTTCAAAAAAAGGTAACATATAAGGTCGAAAAATTGTCGCTAAAAATAATGCCGCTGTAGCTTAGTTGGATAAAGCACCTCCCCCGGTTAGGGAAGAGATCCAGGTTCGAATCCCGGTAGCGCAACAACAATATTTTTTGATAAAATTGATTTTATATGTGTATCTTTATAATTAATATATTTAATTCATATTTATTATTATTAATGTTTGTAGCGTAAAAATTTTCATTAATTACAATTAAAAATTGTATATTTAACTGTGTATAAACCACTGTGAGTTATTTTTAACTCAACCAGTTTCGAAACTAACGTATCTTCATTACGACTGGCGTTCAATTGTACGAACTATCATATAAAAATAAAATATTAAAACAACATCAATTATGAGGCGAGGACGGAAACTTGGTAGGTGTGAGGAGGTGATTGACAGGGTGACATTGAAATAGGTTATATGTTAAATAGCGGGTGTTTGTTACGTTCAATTGGTTAGACATAGTGTTAAGGGATTTTTTAATTACTAAAATATCTGATTCAAGATCTGTATTATTAATATGTGAATTTCAATGTCATTTTTCTTTAACAAAATTATGGCCAATCTCTAAAAGGTGGTTGATGTCATTTTAATGTTTGATTTTTAAAGAATAATTCAGTTGTACGCCAGTCTTGACGAAAATACGTTAGCATCGAAAGCGGTTGACACAAAAATAACTCAAGTTAAATATAGATACAATATTTACAATATTATTTTCAAATTTCATTGAAACACTTGGAATATTTAACTAAAAAATTTTTAGGCACGGTTAAATAAAATAAAACGGTCAAAGGTCACCATCATATGGATTCGTTACTTAAGTGCTTGCGAAAGAGACGTCACTGATCGTTCAATACAATTTTAGATGCAGATTCACAACGCAAAAATGACAGTAGTAATATATGGAATAGGCCTACATGGGGATACCATATTAAAAAAAACGCGCCTTGCACTCTACCTCGAAGGTGGTGTGGAAATGAGTGCACCGGTACTTACAAGGTTATCCAATTGAATTAAAACGGTGTGAAAGGTTGCACGCACAAAAATTAAACATTAAATTAAATTAAAGGTTAA